>CM048653.1:74172152-74772152 GCA_026413185.1 Pueraria montana var. lobata | reverse complement strand
TCTAGGAGATTTCAACAGTGTGAGGAAAGAAGATGAGAGATGGGGGGAGAGCACGAGTTCACGTGGAAGTGGGGAGAGGAGGAAGTTCAATGAATTCATTGTTGATATGGAATTGGAGGATATTCTTGTGGGCAGAAAATTCACTTGGTATAGGCCCAATGGTAGAGCTAAAAGCAGAATTGATAGAATCTTGGTCTCCCAGGAATGGCTCCTCACTTGGGCAGGGAGTACTCAATACATTCTACACAGGAACATATCAGATTATTGCCCGGTGTTGATGAAGGTAACAAATGTTGATTGGGGGCCCAAACCATTTAGGGTCCTTAATTGTTGGATGGAGGAGAAGGAGTTTAACAAAATTGTAAAGGAGGTTTGGCCTTCTATGGTCACTCACGGGTGGGGGGAATACGTGTTGAAGGAGAAACTTAAGGGACTTAAAAACAAAATAAAGGTTTGGAATAAGGTGAGCTTTGGCAATTTACAAACTCAATGCTTGGAGGTGGGAAGGAAAATGAATGAGCTAGATTTGAAGGAAGAGGTGGAGGGTCTTAACGAGGAGTAATTGGTTTTGAGGAGGGAGCTACAATCAGAATTTTTGAGGTTGGCTAGACATAACGAGTCTTTATTGATGCAAAAAGCTAGAAACAAATGGCTTCTTGAAGGAGATACTAACACCAAGTACTTCCATTCTCTTATAAATTGGAGAAGAAGGAAAAAATGCACTCAAGGGTTTATATATAGAAGGAAGATGGGTGGAGGAGCCAAATATTGTTAACGGGGAGGTGAGGAATTTTTTCCAGCAAAAATTTGGTTGTGTGGAGGGGCCGAGGGCAGTTTTGGAGGGGGTGACATTTCCAAACATTTCAAGGGAAGACAACGAGTTCTTAGTGGCAAATTTTGAAGCAGAGGAAATCAAAGATGCGATTTGGGAGTGCGGAAGTGACAAAAGTCCCGGTCATGATGGTTTTAACTTCAAATTTTTTAAGGAATATTGGGAAGTGTTGAAGGAAGACATTATCCGGTTTGTGAGAGAATTTCACCTACATGGTATTTTCCCAAAAGGTTGTAATTCATCTTTCATTACTTTAATTCCGAAGGTGGAGGATCCGCAAGGCTTAGGTGAATTTAGGCCTATCTCTTTGGTTAGGGCAATGTATAAGATTGTGGCAAAACTTTTGTCTAGAAGATTGAAGAGTGTCTTGGGCGGTGTGATTGATACAAGGAAAAGCGCTTTCCATCGTGATCATCATTTATTATATAGTGTGCTAGTGGCAAACAAAGTGGTTGATGAGGCTAGGAGAAAAAAGAAAAAGTGTATGCTTTTCAAAGTTGATTTTGAAAAGGCATACGATTTAGTTGATTGGGGTTTCTTGTTGTACATTCTTAAGAGACTAGGTTTTTGTGACAAATGGGTGATGTGGATCAAAGGATGTTTGGGTTCTAGTAAGGTGTCTATCCTTGTGAATGGAAGTCCTATACAGGAATTTTCTATTCAAAAGGGGCTTAGACAAGGTGATCCGTTAGCTCTTTTTCTCTATACAGTGGTGGCAGAGGGACTTAGTAGGTTGATGAGAGAAGTGGTATAGAAAAATCTTTTTGATGGGTACAAGGTGGGTAGTGAAGGAGTGGAGGTGAACTTGCTACAATATGCAGATGACACTATCTTTATTGGTGAAATGTCCTTAAAAAATGTGATCACCATCAAGAGTATTTTGAGATGTTTTGAGCTTTCATCTGGTCTTAAAGTTAATTTTTCAAGAGTGGTTTCGGGGCTATTGGGATGGAGGTCTCACAGGAAAAGAGGTTGATGGATTTGCTTAACTGTAGATTGATGGACATACCTTTTGTGTACTTAGGTACTCCAATTGGTGCTAATCACATAAGGAGGAAACATGGAGGCCTATCATAAACAAATTTAAGAAGAAATTGGAAACTTGGAAACATAGACAAATGTCCTTCTTGGGAAGGGTATGCATTATCAAATCAATTTTTTCCTCATTACCTTTTTTCTTTATGTATTTTTTAAAGATGCCAAAAGTGGTGACCAGGAAACTAGTGGCTTTGTAAAGAATATTTTTATGGGGAGGTGATGAAGGAAATAAAAAATTGGCTTGGGTGAGTTGGGAAAAAATGTGCTGGCTGAAGAATAATTATGGTTTGGGTATTAAAGACTTGATGCTATTCAATGAGGCTTTATTAGCTAAGTGGAGGTGGAATTTGTTTCAACAAAAAGAGAGCTTGTGGAGGGATATTTTGGAGGCTAGATACGGTGGATGGAGAGGATTGGAAAGGCTTGGAGAGTGTAAAGGTAGGTCTCTATGGTGGAACAATTTACGAAAAGTTTGTGGTGGACAATGTCCCTCGAGGTGGTTCGAAAGCATGCTGTCATGGGAGGTCGGAGATGGGAGGACTATCAAATTTTGGAAGGATGGATGGTTACATGGAGAGTGCTTCGAGATATCATATAATAGATTGTATATGGTATCCGAGCAACAAGAGGAGTCTCTTAGCAACATGGGAAGCTGGCAAAGAAATGATTGGACTTGGAATTTTCTTTGGAGGGATTGGTTGGTGTGGGAAACACAATTGGTAGGAGATTTAGAGCGAAAGTTACAGAACGTTGTCCCAAAAATGCACGGTGGGGACTCTTGGAAATGGAAGTTGGACCTTTCAGGGTGCTATTCTGTTTCCTCTACATATAACGCTTTACTTGTTTTGCTGGGATGTGGAAAGCACAACCAACTGTGCTCCAATATTTGGAAAATCAAAATTCTTTCCAGGGTGTCTTCTTTTATTTGGAAAGTAGCTGTTAACAAATTAGCAACAAAGGATAACTTGAAGAAGAGGGGTATTATACTTTCAATAAAGCAGTCCAATTGTCCTTTCTGCGGTTCAGTAGAAGAGTCTAGAGACCATATTTTCTTTGGCTGTCAAAGAAGTATGAGGGTCTGGATGGAGTGGTACGACAGGGTGGGTTTGGCAACCACTTTTCAGGAATCATTTGAGGCTCATTATTGGCAACACTATTTGTTTCTCCCTTCAAAACAAAAGAAAGAGTGGTGGACGTTTGTGTGGTGCTCGGTGTTTTAGTGTATATGGCGGCATAGGAATGATAGTATTTTTAGACAAAGGCATACTGATAGCAGCAAAATCTTTGATGATTCCATGTTTTTTGCTTGGTCCTGGCTTAAAGCTAGCACGCTTAACTTCAATCACTCATTTACACAGTGGTCTTCAAATGTGGCAGCATGCTATATAGCTTAGGACCTGATTAAATTTCTATCATCTCGGCTAAAGGCTCTATGATACATGGTATATCACCTACACGATGATAGTAAGTGTTGGTTTGTCTTGGGTTGTGGTGGCTATAGCTGTTGTATGGTGTCTTTTTGGGGGTTAACACATTCTGCTATATAATGTTACAGCTTCTTAGGATCATGCAGGTTTGGGTAGATTTGGTGTATAGATCCAGTGGGTATATAGGAGCTGATTGGTTTCGTGTTATTTACTCTCAAGGTAATTGTAAATACATGGAAACTAGCTTCAGCTGTCTAATGTTTTTTTTTTAAGTCCCTGCACTTATGGTGCCATATATATATATATATATATATATATATATATATAAAATTCCAACAGAGCGATTTTATGCGTCTCCCATACCGTAATCTTTTGGCCTATATATGTATATATAACCACCGAAATTCATGTCACTGTCCCCATAAATGATCTAAAAGTACTACAGGGCTACAGAAAAAAAATATAACAAAGAAAACAAAAGTGGGTAGATAAAACAAATGATAAGAAAATATATGAGAAATTTTAGATGTGTACCGCCCTCAATGCCAATTATTGAATAACAAATGAGAGCATATCCCATTGTCTTCGAAAGAAAAAAAAGCAAATTCTTTAATTTGAATTTTTATTTGTAAATATTTTATGATTCTTCACATTTGTCTGCTTAAACATATATATATTTATTGACATTGTAATACATTTATTCCAAATTTTCATTTTTAATTTTATTAAACTTTAAACTTATTAATAAGTATATTTTTTATTAATAAAAACTATTATTATAATTTTGTCCTCTTTAGCCCACTTGAAATGAACCAACCCTCTAGGGAGACCTAAATACACTGGTCCAAATCTCCTCTCATGGGCATGCAAGTAAATTTTTTTTTACAATTTGAGGGTTGTTAATTTGTCCTTTTTTATTTTTTATTTTTTTTATGCCAATGTGTTGTGAGGCACTGAGATGTTTTGGACTCGAATGCATTGATCAAAACATGTCATTGAGTAAATCTTGAGAAAACAAACCGAATATTAGATTGTATATAGATTTGTCAAAATTTTCTTTTAGGACAATGATTATTGTCATGACTATAACACCTTGATTGCCTTAAATGTATGATTAAGTGATTTTAATTAAAATTTCAAGATAAATTAAAATTATTTAATGCAAAAAAAATATAATTACCCTATGTTGTTTATGTGAGTTTTTGGGAATACTTAATATGGTCTCTTAAGTTCTTATTGGGTAGAGGACTTTAAAGCCCAAACAACAGGAAAAAGGCTCTGCATTGACACACCAAGCCCAAACAACATTTTTAATAAAACATACTCATCCTTGGCTTATTTAATTATAAAAACTACTTTAATACCCATACTATATTTCCCAAAATGTTATTTACTTAATTTAATTTTTAAAAACATTTTCACACTTATGTATATATAATATAGGAGAATAAATATTGGGATGTTACATACAAGACGAAGAATGTTATATTGTTTTTCAAGCAAATCAGAACTGACATGACTTATCTTTCAACATCAATGATTGGGTTTGGCTTCGTCAACAACACTTGTAACACCCTGATTTCATTTTGTGTATAAAATAAGTAAATATATCTATTACGGTGAAAGTGTTTTTTAATAGTTAATTAAATAAATTATATTTTGGGATATATGATTATGGGAGTTAAAAATGTGATTCTATAATTAACGGGCTAGAAAATAGAAGAGTTTTAATGAGTGTATGTGTGTTGGGCCTTAGGATTGGTTAGTAGGACTTTTTCCTCTTACCCACTTGTTAAACATAAGCTTTTACCCAAAAGAGTAAAGAGTTGCTTATTCCTTCCTAAGAAAACCTTAAACCTTCCCTTTCTTCACTCTTATTGGAATGCGTGCCACCATAGAGCCGTTGGAGTAGTTGCCGCACGAAGCACTCTCAGAACCGTGAATGGGGTCAAAAAGTTCCATCTTATCCTTACATCGTGCTTTCCTTATTTCGAGGTAAGAAGGAGTAGGGTTCTTCTCAAATTGCATGATGACATTAGCCATGGGTAGACCTAATTGATTGTAGGTTTAATGTTCTTTTGATCTGGACGGGTTGTGAATATCCCAGAGCACCTTCTTTTCTACCATTAATTGATTGAATTGAGTGTTTGGATGTATTTAGGGTTCTTGCCGCTTTTGTGCTCTTTGAATTAGGAAAAATATGAATTATGCGTGATTCTCTACAATTGATTTGTGTATATTGTTGTTCCATGTTAGTTTGATCATGTATTAATGTTGGGATGAGTTTTAGATCATTGGGTAGTGCTTGGAGAGACTATGACATTATGAGAGGGAATTGGGTTCAAAGAACCATAATTGTGATGGCTTTGTTATTGTTGGTCACATAAGCGGGGGTGGGGTCTCACTTAATCGAATGGGGGCAACAGATACTACTACACAAATTGCTTTTTACATGATCGCTTCTACATCGATTTTTAAACAATTGATGTAGAAAGTGACATGGTGGTATTTTTGCAATTATATGCAAGTTGTTTTACATCGGTACCAATATGAATTGATGTAAGATGTGATTTTCTACATCAGTTCATTGAATAACCGATGTAGAATTGGCTTCTAAAACTTAATTAGGGTTTCATTTTCATTGCGTCCCCAAACCTGGTTTGTGCGAAACTTCTCCAAAACCACTTTTCTCTACCTTACCATTGTGACCGTGACGCACTGCCACTACAATTGCAATGAACCATCTCCTTCTCCCTCATGAAGACTAGGACACTTGCTTATTCTCCCTCACAATGAAGACACTTGCTCTCGACGTCGGCGATGCTTGCATGTATGAATCTCTTTTGCCATTTGTACTCTTTTTGTTATTTTCTCCCTCACCACCGATGAGTAGTGTTAGTGTGTTGCAGATTTTGAGTCCTTGTAGGGTTCTCCACTAGCTTGTTGCCTTTCACCGCCTCCATGTACCGCCACATGTTTGTTTCACTCTACGAACCCTAAACTTATAATTTGAATATTGGTTTTGGTTTGCAATGTTGTTTTCGGTTCTAGTTTACAATGTTTGTTCTAGTCGTGGTTTGCAATGTTCATTATGGTTGTGGTGTGTGATGTTGGTTTTGGTTCTGTTTTGCAATGTTGGTTCTGGTTCTATTTTACAATGTTGGTTATGGTTGTGATTTGCAATGTTGGTTCTAATCCTGATTTACAATGTTGGTTGTGGTTTGCAATTTAAACTTTTTTTTACTAATTTATATGAGAACTGACAATGTTGCTTATAAGGTCTATGAAAAAGTAGTTTTTTTATGTAGGGATTTTGAATGTTAATACCCTTAAATTTTAATTTATATATTTAAGTAAACTAGAACACTTTATGTATTTTGGTTTAGTACTAACATGGGTGAATGGCCTATACATTAGTTTGTTAGTATGCATACTAAGTCTGTACTTTTTTAAAGTGGTCATAGTAAGTTAACTATTGGCATATATGCTACTAACAATTCTTTATGATCATAGACTTTTGGGAGGTGTGGTGATAAATTCCCGTATGTTGGCAATTTCCTTCTTGTGCAGGGAGTATATCCTTATTCAAGGAAAGAAATGTATAAGGTGGTTTAAGGGGAGAAATGAAACCCCCTACTACTGCATTATCTTCATCTTCAAGCTGCAAATTTCAGTGGTACACAAAGCTAAGCAAAAACTACCTTATTGATTTCAACCTTGCCAAGCTATGTATGTTGCTGGGGGGATTATTAACAAGTAAAGGTATGACTCTAATTTCATAACTTCTTAGTTTTGAGGAGTGTTATTGCTACCTTTAGTATATTAACTGTTGATGTGTTATGTAGGAGATGGAAAACCAAAAAAAAGGTTCATGATGTGTGAAATCAATTGCTTGCTTGGATAGTTGTTCAGAGGTTTGGAGAGGGAGCATCTGTTCGCATGCAGCACAAGCTATGTATTTGGGGAGGAGTTATGTTTGTTGGGGGAAAACCACACCTCTTCATTAATCACTAAGAAAAAACATACAACTGAAGAAACTTTGTTTAATGTGGCTCAGGC
Source organism: Pueraria montana var. lobata (assembly GCA_026413185.1). Lineage (NCBI taxonomy): Eukaryota > Viridiplantae > Streptophyta > Magnoliopsida > Fabales > Fabaceae > Pueraria > Pueraria montana. The sequence continues at coordinate 74,764,796 of CM048653.1, read as the reverse complement.
CCTCATCCTTACATCCACAGTAAGTTTTTTGGACAAACTTGTAAACCCTCCATTCACATGACCTCCCTCTCTCACTTAGGGTGGTGACCCCCTCTTCAGGCTAGGTGATTCTTCTCTCATCTAAAGACCTTTTATTTATAGACCTAACATCCTGATCTTAAAAGAGGAAACAAATCCCTAATTTACAGATAATATCTTTAAATCTAAACAAATCCTAAATAATATCTTTTAAAATCTAAACAAATCCTAGAGATTTGAAATTACAAATTTGAATTGTTTCCCAACACCTCCCTTAATTAAAATTTTAAATTTAATCTTCAACTCCCGCAATCATGGATGCTCGTCACATTTTCGCTATGCGCAAGCTTTGGCATGTTTCCCAATCTGCTTCGTGAGTATTGGATGGTCTCAACTTGTACCGCCATTAGCTACTGCCATTGGAACACGCCGCTTGACTTCCACATAGCCAAGAAGACTTTCGACACAAGATCCCACACGGATCCACCATCAGCTTCCTCAAGCTTCTTCAATACCCTTATCTTCTTTGGTCACCAGGATGCATGATCAATAAGCACTGATACCACTTGTTGGGGGGGGGGGGGAAACCACACCTTTTCATTAATCACTAAGAAAAAACATATAACTGAAGAAAAAATGCAACACCATAAAGAAAATCGGAAAGACCACAAATTTGTTTAACGTGGTTCGGCCCCTCATGCCTACATCCACACAATTTATTTTGTTAACATGGTTTAGGCCCTCATCCCTACATCCACGACACCACTTTGTTTAATATGGTTCGGGGCCTCATCCCTACATCCATAGCAAGTTTTGTGGACAAACTTGTAAACCCTCCCTTCATATGACCTCCCTTTCTCACTTAAGGTGGTGACCCCTTCTTCAAGTTGGGTGATTCTTCTCTCATCTCAAGACCCTCTATTTATAGACCTAGCATCCAAATCTTAAAAGAGGAAACAAATCCCTAATTTACAGATAATATCTTTAAATCTAAACAAATCCTAAAGATAAGATAATATCTTTTAAAATCTAAACAAATCCTAGAGATTTGAAATTACAAATTTGAATTGTTTCCCAACAATGTTCTTGTTTTTTGTTGTATGCACTATTTGTGCACTTCTTGTAGACTCTTTTGTACCATTTATTGATAATAATGGAGCTGTTTCTTTGGTTTGGATGACCCATGGTTTTTTCCCTTGCTTTGAGGGTTTTCCACTTTAAAAATCTTTGTATCTTATTGATATTGTGGTTTATAATTTTATTGGTCATAATTTGGAATTTATAATATATGATGTGTATGAACCTAAAAATGAAAACTGACACCATAGGTAGAAACCTAAAACATAAACAACATGTGTATGATTATAGGTTGGTATTTAACCCTAAACAGAAATACAATTTAAAAAAAATGCCTTAGTTTCTACATCGGTTAAGGAAATGGCCGATGTAGAAAATGGTCTCTTTCTACATCGATTAAGGCTTTAACTGATATTGAAAGTGACCACTTCTACGACGTCTACATTCTACATCGGTTTTAGGAATAGATGTAAAATCGCTTTCATTATCAATGTAGAATGCCCTACTTGTAGTAGTAAGAGGTTGAGTGTTCCTTTAGAGCCACTCACTTAAGCGAGTAGAGGTATTCACTCAAGCGAGTTAGGGAGGAATGAGACTTATGAGTCTCTATAGCATATTCACTTAAATGAGAGGAATGCTTCGCTTAAGTGAGAGTGAGTACATTGAGTTAGGAGTCTCTATAGTGGCTTCACTTAAGTGAGTAGGTTGCCTCGCTTAAGAGATTAGGGCAACAAAGGCTTGGGTGCCTCTAGAAGTGGACTTGTTCAAGCGAGCATGGCGCTCTCCTTAACCAAGCAAGGTGGCAGAGACTAAAGGAGTCTCTGGAACCAATTGCCTAAGTGAGATATTATGTCTTGCTCAAGCAAATAAGGAACTAGAGACCTGAGTAAGTCCTTAGAAGGGATCGCTCAAGTGAGCCTTGGCTGCACTTAAGCCAAAGGGAATAGAGACTAAGTGGGTCCATGAAGGTGAGCTCGCTTAAGCAAATGTAAGACTTGCTTAAGCAAGAATTAGGGATAAATACTGGGTTAGTCTCTATAACATTGGTCGCTCAAGCGAGTATTAAGTGCTTAAATGTTTTACTCTCTTACTTCTGTGTGTTTGGAAGATGTGTATGTATATGCTAATCATTGCTGGTTATGTAAATTCTGTGACATGAATTGTAATACATAAGTGTTGTGTGATCTCTGAGTATGTGATGTGAAATGTTGTTAGGTGCTATTGAGATGGGTGACATAGCCTATGAGATGGAGAGAATAGGCTTGAGTGGTATTCCGATTATGAGTGACCTAACCTATGAGGGGCAAGTATAGGGTTACTTGTGTATGGTGTAAGGTTCAATGGAACCATTATTTGCTTAAAGAGTATGTGACAATTGCCTTATATTCCTACATTTTGTAGCAGTTTAGGGGCAATTATTTGATATCTTTCATGATTTTGAGCTTTGTTTATCTTCATTTTAGTTAATTTTGAATTAAAGTTTAGTTTATTTAGGATTTGCTAATTTTCTAGTTTTTACACTTGATCTTTAGGTAGTTTATTGGTGTTTCGTAGGAACTTTGTTGAAGCTCAAATCAAGCAAAGGAGAGTCCATGAGTAGCTACATTGGAAGAAAAATGAAGAAAAATGTCAAATTCTGCAACCAGAGTACACCATGGGATGCCTGTGGTAGCTACCATGGGCGCGACAAACTTCAGGAAGTCAATTTTAAAAGTCAGATTCAACCACGGGCAGACCATGGTAGACACTATGGCCAAGGCACGTTCAGCGAAAATAAATTAGAAAGTTACATTTTTCTTATTTAAATAGACTTTCTAGGATAGGAAAAGGGGTTCAGAACTTTGGGGTTTTGATTGGCAAAGAGATTAGAGACATTAGGGAATTGTTTCCATGCTCAGGGATTCATCTTCCGTTGTCTTTTCTTCAGTCTCTTCTTCCCCCATGGCTCTGAGTAGCTAATTCCATCCTTTGTTGAGGTTTGATGTAATTGAATCTTCTTCCATGTAATTACTACATTATTTCTATTTAATTAAGCATTGTTATTGTTTCTCTTCTATACTTATTGCTTGCTCTTAGCCTGATCACCTGAGTGCATGATTCTTTTTATTTAATTGTAAATGGGAAATTCAATTGAATTGCGAACTGAAGGGAGCACCCAATAATTTTTATGCCTAGGGATAGGGTAAAAAGGATTGGGCATTGTTAAAACCATCATTCTTAATGCAAGTACTTTGATTACACTAATTCAAGGGATTGATAATGGAATCAAAGGACTTAGGTTCTTTCGCTTAAGGGATTAAGGTTAGAATAAATTGTGGGTTGATGATAACATAGGTTTAATTGAATAGGAATGATTAGTAATGCATGATAGGTTGATTTAATGAAGTTAAACCCCAACAATTTTCACCATTGATATAAGCCCCATTTTATGCGAATACCAACTGTTCGACAAAATTCCCAAATCAAGTTTCCTTCCTTTTTACTCTTTATTTTTATGCACTTGGTTTTAATTTTGGTTACTTTAATTCTCTCAATATTCGTAGTCTACAAATTATTAATAACCCTTTTGTCGCACAAGTCCCTGTGGAGACGATACTCTACTAATCACTGTGTTACTTGAGTGGTTTGGTACACTTGCCAAATTTGCCAACAAGTATCTGGCGCCATTGCCGGGGACTCGTGTCTCGGTAATTGGGCAAATATTTAGTATTTTTTGTGGACTTTAAACATTCTTTCATTCTTTTGCATTTTAATTTTGTTTTCTTTTATTTTCTTTTTCCTCATCCGGTGCTAACGATCTTTCTAGTTGCTCTAGTTGTTTGTGATTTTGTGCATGCTAGGTACTATTGGTACAAGGAGCAAAACTAATCCTGAAGAGCTCCATTTCATGCCTGAGATTGAGAAGACCGCTAGGCCGATTAGTGGTCAAACTAAAAGAGCAAAGCAACTAGCATGGCAGGTGACATTGGAGGAAAGTTCCTCTATCCTTCCTTCAGAAGAGTCTTCCAGTTCAGACGAAGAGGTCACTTCACTTGAGGAGGAAATAGCAGAAGAAGAACAGCCTGCCAGGAGAACTCTTGCGGATCATGTCAAGAATAATGGTCCAAGAGTTTTCTCTAGTATCACCAAGCCAAGGAACACCAACCACATAGTTGAAGCTAAGCCAGCCTTGCTCACACTTCTCAGTCAACATGCATTTACTGGCTTAGAAAATGAAGACCCTTACAACCATTTGACCACTTTTTATGATCTATGTGGCACAGCAGGGGTGTCCCAGAATGAAGAGGAGAATCTATACATGAGGGTGTTCCGCTTCTCCCTTATAGGAAATGCATTGAAGTGGCTTAGCAACCTTCCATCTTAGAGTCTTACCACTTGGACTGAAGTGGAAAGAAAGTTCTTAGATTGGTTCTTCCCTGAAGTGAAGAGAATCCAAGCAAATATTGATATATTGGGCTTCCGAAAAAAAGTTGACGAGCCACTCCATGAAGCTTGGGAGAGATACAAGACTCTCTTGATGAAGTGTCCCAACCACAGGATTGGACAGGTTGATCAACTCTACATCTTCCTTGGGGGTCTGAAGGGGCAAACAAAGGTGATGCTTGATGTTGCAGCTGGTGGAGGAGATGATCAAGAATAAGTCACTAGAAGAAGCCATAGAGTTGATTGAAAATATGGCAGCCAATGATTTTGAAGCTCAACTTGATAGAGCTCCACGCAAAGGGGTAATGGAGCTAAATTCTCAAGATGCAATTCTGGCTCAAGTGGAAGCACTCAAGGTACAAATGGCCAATCTCCCTCAACAATTGATGAAGACTGCTTCTTCTCAGTTTCATCACAAGTGCTCAGTTGTGCAAACTGTGGAGGTAATCATCTTATGGAGCAATTCCAATATGCTTCCAACTCATAAGAAGAACAGGTGAACTACATGGGAAGGTAAAATTTTTATGGGCAGTCTGATAGGCCTCCTCAACAAAAGCCCAACCTTTATGATCGCACAACTAAGCTGGAAGACACTCTTTCAAAATTCATGCAAGTCTCAATTTCTAATAAGAAAAGCACTGACGCCTCTCTCTGAAACTTGGAGACTCGAGTTGGGCAGCTTGCAAAACAGGTGGCGGAACTGGCAGAGCACATTAAGAGTGGCTTCTCAGCCAACACTTAGACTAATCCCAAGGGTAACTGCAGTGCAATCTTTACCATTAGTGGGTCAAAGTGTGATACGGTTAATGGAGAGAATGGAGTAATGGAGAAAGTTGAAGTGAAGAAGGTTGGAGTTCGCAACATAGATGGGGACTCAAAGATGAAGTGGGCTAGAGCTCGGAGTACCAAGGAAGAAAAGTTAAGAGCCAGAGCCTCTCTCACTACAGAGCTCCCTTATCCTAAAACTCCAATAAATATTGATAAAGAGCGACAATTTGCTCGGTTCTTGGACATTCTCAAACAACTCTTCATCAATATCCCATTCTTGGAGGCCTTAAAGCAAATGCCGACCTATGCCAGGTTCTTGAAGGACTTCCTGACAAGGAAAAAGAAGTTCATTGAGGAGGACACCATTGAGTTGGAGGCGAGGTGTAGCGTTATTATTCAGAAGACATTGTCTGCAAATTTACATTCACTACTGATTTGGTTGCCATGGACATGGCGAAAGATTCACAGATTCCCATAATCTTGGGACGACCCTTCATGAAGACCGCTAAGGCAGTTATTAATGTAGGGAATGGAAAGTTCAAGCTTGGAGTAGAGAATGAAGAGGTGACGTTCAATGTCTTTAACATCGAGAACCCCCCAAGGGGTTGGGGTTGACCATGATCGTCACCATTCATCTTAGTGACCCTTGAGGTCACTCATTCGTCAAGCTAGTGACGTCAAAGAAGCGCTTACTGTGAGGCAACCCAGCTTTCTATCTCTTCTTTGCATTTGTTTTCATATTATTTGTGTTATTGTTTAAAAAAAAAACTCTCTCTCTTTCTTTATTTTTATTCTTCCCTTGTTGCATACTTGGCATCCCTTTAAGTTTGGGGTGTTGAGGTGGAGTTTGCGGCCCATGTTGATTGGCCATTGAGAGCTGGGACCAGCACAATCTTGGCCAAGGGGGTGATGTTGGGCCTCTGATGGGAGATAGGGGAGGACTATAACCACTAGTCCTCCCAAGGTTGGTATTTCTTTTCCTTTACTTTTCTTATTTTTATTGCTTTCTATTTTGAATAATTGTTAATTGTTACTGATTGTGTTATGTGACTTTGCCTACAGTAGTTGCCTGTTTGTTTTCATTAAGGCATGAGAAAAGTTGTTATTTTAGTCTAATGCATGATTATGGTTGCATTCCTGGATTCTTGTGAATTTCTTATTGTGGTTAAAGTGTGTGGCATGTTTGTTTGGATACCTTTGTTTCCTTGATGAGACCTACCTTGGTGAGGAATTTACTGTGATATATGCTGAGTGGCACCATTGAATTTTGCACATATGATTTTGCTTGAGTCTCTTGAGTCCTTTTGTTTTGCATGCTAGCTTGGAAAGGATAAAGGCCTTATTTGTTGTTTTAAGCCACTAACCAAAAAGCCTTTTTCCCTTTCAATTAATCCCTTGCACCTTCTTTGAGCCAAATAGAAAATTTTCTTGATGTATGACCCTTAGCCTTAACAGAAAAACAAATGTTTTCCCTTCCTAGGAATAGGAGAGCAAACTGAGAAATAGGGTTTTACATTAAGTTTGGGGTGTCTTGCTAGACACCCAAAAGTGGTAAATGAAGGGTACCCCAAGGGAATTCTAGTATCACAGTTAGTAAAAGTGTACAAAAAAAAAAGAGATGAAAATGTGTGTGGCTCACCGTTGTCCTATAGTTTCAAAGTTGTCAAAAAAAAAATAGAAAAAGAAATAAATAAAGTGTAGTAGGACATAGGTGAAGTTGAATAAAGTGGTCATGGGTTGTTGAAGGAACTTGGGGTCTAAATTGTGATTATTGTTCTTAAGATCAAGTGGGGAATTATTTCTATTTTTGCTCTCATATTCTTAAATGTTTTGAATCCCAAAAAAACCAATATTTGTTGTAAGCCCGACCATGTTACAAGCCAAGAAAGTCCTTAGTGATCCTTGTTTGCATGCTTGATAATTGTGATTTGTTGAGAGATGAAAAGCAAAATTAATATGTGTGGTTTCAATCAGTTGCTTGAGAGATATACTCACCTATTGTAGTGTGATTGAGTGATACACTTTGTGAGGACCAAGGAACATTGGTGGTTCATAGCATTCATTGTCATTCGTATTAATCTCTTGATGATTGTCACTTAAATCTTTTGTGTGAGCACCGCACTATGTTTGGACTGGGTTGTTTTGGAACTTGTTTTGATATCATGCTTGATGATCATGAGTTGGAAAATTATTGCAGGCCATGTCTTTGTATTTTAGTGTTTCTTAGGATTTTAATTGCTTACTTCTTATCTTGTTGCTCGAGGACGAGCGAAGTTCTAAGTTTGGGGTGTTGATAATTGCCTTATATTCCTACATTTTGTAGTAGTTTAGGGGCAATTATTTGATATCTTTCATGATTTTGAGCTTTGTTTATCTTCATTTTAGTTAATTTTGAATAAAAGTTTAGTTTATTTAGGATTTGCTAATTTTCTAGCTTTTACACTTGATCTTTGGGTAGTTTGTTGGTGTTTTGTAGGAACTTTGTTGAAGCTCGAATCAAGCAAAGGAGAGTCCATGAGTAGCTACATTGGAAGAAAAATGAAGAAAAATGTCAAATTCTGCAACCAGAGTACACCATGGGCAGCCTGTGGTAGCTACCATGGGCGTGGCAGACTTCAGGAAGTCAATTTTAAAAGTCAATTTCAACCACGAGCAGACCATGGTAGACACCATGGCCATGGCGTGTTCAGCGGAAATAAACTAGAAAGTTGCATTTTTCTTATTTAAATAGACTTTCTAGGATAGGAAAAGGGGTTCAAAACTTTGGGGCTTTCATTGGCAAAGAGATTAGAGACATTGGGGAACCGTTTCCATGCCCAAGGATTCATCTTCCATTGTCTCTTCTTCCCCCATGGCTATGAGTAGCTAATTCCATCATTTGTTGGGGTTTGATGTAATTGAATCTCTTCCATGTAATTACTACATTATTTCAATTTAATTAAGCATTGTTATTGTTTCTCTTCTATACTTATTGCTTGCTCTTAGCCTGATCACCTGAGTGCATGATTCTTTTTATTTAATTGTAAATGGGAAATTCAATTGAATTGCGAATTGAAGGGAGCACCCAATAATTTTTATGCCTAGGGATAGAGTAAAAAGGATTGGGCATCGTTAAGACCTTCATTCTTAATGCAAGTACTTTGATTACACTAATTCAAGGGAATGATAGTGGAATCAAAGGACTTAGGTTCTTTCACTTAAGAGATTAAGGTTATAAAAAATTGTGGGTTGATGATAACATAGGTTTAACTGAATAGAAATGATTGGTAATGCATGATAGGTTGATTTAATAAAGTCAAACCCTGACAATTTTCACCATTGATATAAACCCCATTTTTTGCAAATACCAATTGTTCGACAAAATTCCCAAATCAAGTTTCCTTCCTTTTTACTCTTTATTTTTATGCATTTGGTTTTAATTTTGGTTACTTTAATTCTCTCAATATTTGTAGTCTACAAATTATATTAATAATTACCCATTTGTCGCATAAGTCCTTGTGGAGACGATACTCTACTTATCATTGTGTTACTTGAGCGGTTTGGTACACTTGCCAAAATTGCCAACAATATGAGACATGCATCATAACATTTAAGAGTTAGGTTGGGGTGAAATAGATGTGAGCTGGATGGTGGAGGCTATGATAGGTTAAGCCTGGACCTTAAGGGTTTTTGAGGCCTGGTGTGGAAGCTCTAATTGCTCATGCTAATCCTATGAGTCAGTGCCTAATTGCAAAGCTGGATAACCCCAACGAATCATCGGGTGTATATCATTCTAGATGGTATGGTCTATACCGAAGGCATCGATCTTGATGACACTTCTTATTGGTAGACATGTGCTCCTAGACTATTTCATGAGTTAGAGTTGGCACCACATGGCATACAAATTAGTAGAGTCAATAGGTTCTTGCATTACATGTGCATTAAGTGATATATGGATGGATTATGTGAACTGTATGTGAATTCCATGTATAAACCCATGCTTGCATGTAACTTATTTATTGCTCATCCTATGTTTTGAGTATGTTGCAAGAATGATTCTCATTCCCTTATCTTGTTGTTTCTTGTGTGTGTCTGGGCTGATCAACATTTGCAGGTGAGGATCATCTAGATGTTGAGAATCATACCAAAGAGGAAGCCTGGCCTCAATTGTTTAGTTTCTATTTGAATCATCGGACTTGTGCTCTGATAGCTAGTTGTGACATTGGGGCAACCGGGCAAGGTTATGTGTTTATGTATGTTCCTTCGTATTGTTGGATAATTTATACAATGTATGGCCTTTGGAGTGCCGACCTTTATGATTAACTCTTTTATATCATATGCGTGGATGATTTACGTGATTTAAGATGTGAATAGTTTACTCGTGAAAAGTCTTTTGAAAAGTTGATAATTCTGTATATCAGTTTTATTATTTTTTGCAACCTAATTAAAATAAAGCTTTTAGGGATAAAGGGTGTCATAACACTACTAACAACAGTCATTAACCCTTGCTCCCTCTTTTAAAGTTTAATGATGCTTCCAAGGTCCCTTTCAGATTCGTCCTTGTATTGGCGTTGTTGCCTATGAGTTGGATCTCCTTTCCTCTACTAGAATCCATCTAATTTTTCACGTCTACATGTTGTGTTGCTATGCTGACCCACCACCAACCTCTCTTCCAACTTTAACTCCATCTCTCTCTCTTGAAGTCATAATACACAAACCTTCCACTTCTGACTCCTATAAAGACTTTCGTTTACTTCCCACCAACCCACCACCCACTCCATTTCACTTGCCAACTAGAACTCCACTAGCCTTGAGCTCTTCACTTTCTACTTCTCAGCTGTTAGATCACCCTTCAATCTGTGTGACACATCCTAACTCTTAATCCCCACCATTCACCGAAAACACACTCCAACTTAACCCATTAGCCTCTTATGATTCCTCCAACGACCTTTCTTCTAACCCACACCAAATTAGGCCTCCTCCAATCCCTAAATCTTCTACCACCTTTGAGCACAAAGTCGGATCTCATGGGGGCAACATTGAAAGGCTCATATACCTATCTGGCATGGAAAAACAACAAATAGCAACAAAAAGGCCCAAACGTCAAACCCAAATGCCCAATTGGCTGAAAGATTTCCACTTTTAGAATATTATTTATTATGTTATTAGACTTTAGTATTTTCCAGTCTATAATTTATTATTCCAAAAGCTTCCTTTACTCCTGATCTTACCACCTATAGGGTGATCAAGAAAATTGATCTTTGTATTTAGCCTTTGGCTATATTTATAAATGCAAGAAAGAAATTACCTTTAGCCTACCCTAGATAGTGTTTCATTAGATTTATCTATGTATCTCCTTGTAGCCTAAGAAGAGAATCTATCACAACTCACCATATGCTTACACTTTATACCTTATTTATGTGACTATAGATGTCATCCTTTCCTTTCACACTCGTGAGTCATGACATTTAGCTTTCCCATGGCAAGTGCATCAATTCTAGTGCAAACATAAAAGCTCTGTTAATGGCAGTGAAGATATGAAAATTAATATGGGCGGTGAGTTATTATTTTAAGAAGTTGAAGTAGCTATTGATACACTTTGGATCACTAGGTTGAGTCGACCAAAAGCAAGCATAGCCTAAGCTTCTAAATGATGCCTAATAGGATCAATAGTTTGTCAGATGTAGTGCTTTGTTACAATCTATCTTTTCTCCTAAGGAAAGTAGTTGTTCCAACGAACGTTCTCTCAAAGCAGTGGAATCCTCTTTGGCGCTTAGTTCTCACTTTCGATTTCGACTTATACCACGACTACTAAATCTATGACAACAGGAAAGAGGCCTATTTCTACTTTGTTTACTCAGTGTATGCATTTTGTCTCTTGCATGATTTTGACCAACCTTTCTGAAGTTTTCACCTAAGATGTTGTTCTATCTTTTAAGAGGGAATTGCCTATAAAACATCTTTCTCTTGTCGATTTGCCCTTGCTTAAAATCTTGCATTTGAAAACAATATTTTGGTCATTAAAGGTAAAACTAAATAAATATCCCTAAACTAGAGGCAATTCAATTTCCTTCTTAATTAACTATTGTAGTTTTCATTTACTTAATAAATTGTATAAATTATAAGAACATTTAATAGATAATGAGTTTTTAATGTACACTTCATAAAATATTTTATTTTTCATTTTTTCTTTATTTCATTAGTTTATATCTCTTTTCGGACGTTACTTAATATTTGAAATTATAATTTGAGATCAATGAAGTGGGTTTTGCCTCTCCCAACAAAGTCTTCTTCATATGCATAACCAGGAAAACGAACTCTTGTCAAGATGTTTAAGGAATCCAACTATCTACCAATTATGTTGGACCTTGTTGGTTTCTTTATTGACGCTGGCTAGGGTGGGAGAGTGGATTAGGTCTCCTACCATGGGAAAGTTATTTTACACCATTGGATATATTAATTTTTAAATTAATGGCCAAGATTTTTTCCTTTTTCTTTTATTTCTTTTCCTTTTTCCCTTTCTACCCCTCTTTCCCAATTTTTTTCAGCCTTAATTTAAGAGATTGCGATGAAGAGAAAGGGTGCGTGGTTGGAGCTGCGATGCCGCTGCCACCACCACAGCAGTCATCGCTGGAAATAGGAGAGGAAAGACGCGAAAGGGGGAGATGCAGGAGACGGAAAGAGAAAATTGGAAAATACAAAAAAAAAGGAGAACAAGAAGGGAAAGGGAACATCAGAACTATGGCGGAGAGAGAGGGAATGTTTGCGAAAGTGCTGTTGCAACTGCGGTGGTCTCTGGTCGGAGAGGAGCGAAGTTCAATAGGAAAGAGAGAAGAAGGAAAGAAAAGAAATCAAAGGGTGGCGTCGCAGCCAGATCCTGTCGGCGGACGGTGGAGTGTGGCGGCGATGAGAAAGTTTATCCTTTTATTCTCGTGTTTTATTTTTTTTTTTACTAATTTTTGTATCCTTCTATCTTTTCTTGATCTCAAACACTTTTTTATTTGTTTTTTATTTCATTTCTTTATTTGTTACAGTGATGAAAGAAAAACTAATTTTGCCTAAGAGTATATGTTTCATTCATGGATGGAGTATGTATTCAAGCACTGAAATTGTCTATTTTGTGCAAGTGTGAGAATAGCGGAACAAGGCGAAAGAAGAAGATGAAGGGGGAGCACCGCTACTATCGGCGGTGATGAAGAAGCAGGAATCGGGAAAGAGAGTGGGAAAGAAAGGGGTGGAATGGAAAGAAGGAAAAGGAGAAAAAAAATAATAGAAAAAATCCTGACCATTAATTTAAAAATCAATATATCTAATGGTGTAAAATAACTTTCCCATGATGGGAGACCTAATCCACTTTCCCACCTTAGCCAGCGTCTTCTTTATTAAGTATCGGGGAAAGGATAATAAATTTTAATATTTGTTTATTTGAAATCATGCATTTGTTTTTTTGTTATTATACATTTAATTATTATATTTATGTTTTGTTTTTAAAATAAGGATATCATATACAAAAAATAAAATAAAAAGAATATTTTATTTTTTATATTATATTTTGAATTTTAAAAATAATTAAAGTCAAAATAAAATAATACTTTTATAATTATTTTTTTAATATGTGCATTTATTTGTTATATTTATGAATTTTAATTTCTCAAATAATAATATCAGATGAAAAAAGAAGAAAGAAAAGGAATATTTTTATTGTTTAAAATAAATATTGTTTAAAGACTTTTTCTTTATGTAAATTTTATTGATTAATGTTTCATTGAAAGGTCTTTACTATTGTAACTAATATATTTCATTTTCTTTTTTGTTTTGATGGAAGGACTAATATATTTCATTTTCAACAATTATTTAATGTGTTTGCAAATGAGAGACTTTTCCTCAATTTATAATTAAGTTTTAAATTAATCATTCAAAAGTCTTAATGTAATTAATGTATTCTATATTTATTATTAAATTGTTTGATGCTAATGAATTTCAATAATTGAAAATTCTTCAGAAATTTGATTTAATCTTTTAAATAAAATATGTGACATTGACTGTTGTCATATTTAAATTATTTTAAATATTATGGTAATAATAAAAATATTTATACTTATACATGAAATATGTTATTGAAATGTAATGAGTTGTAATATTTTAAATTTGTAATATTTTAAATATTATAGCACTATTAAAATATTTACACATTTATTTTAAATATGTTATTGTAATGTAATATTTCTTAAACTTATTTATGGTTCATTTTTCATTCTATAATGTGTTTATTCAATTGTATTTTTTTGTTCTTAAGTTTTATGTCCAATAAATATTAATAATTTTAACATATTTCTTATACTCGTTATATCTGTTTCTTTTTTTTAGAAACATAAAATTAATATATTTTTATTTTATTTTAATTGTTGTTGATACAATTCATTATTGCCTACATGATTTTTTTTTAGTTTAGTACAATGTTGTCAACTTCATTTCATGCACATATATCTTGCGGTAAAAATATATAAATATTTTAATATGTCTTATATATTTTTAGAGGATTGTTAATTTATTATTATACGATAAAAAATCTAGAATCACATGCAATCTGTATCAATAAATACCTTGAATTTTAAATGAAAACTAAATATACAATGGACTAGTAAGGATTATTAGGCCATCAATATCTTATGCCTGAACTCGAGGTTTGAGGTTTGTTTGCTTTATTAATAGTTATCACTAAGGTCAAACCACAAAATATACAATGGACTAGTAAGGATTATTTGCATAGATTCTAAAATGAGGCTAAAATGATATTAGCTTAAAAGTAGATAGCATTCCTATACAAAAAAATTACAAAAACATAACTAGTTTGCAACTATCGGTCACAATGGCATTCGCCAAACAAATATTACTTACTACTATAAGTGTTCTTAAAAGGATAACCATTAAAAAGAGAAAAAAAAAGTGTTTTCCCCACCTTTATATTTAATTAAATAAATTAACAAAATATTTTCAAGTTGAACAATACCATAAGTAAAATAGATTTTCAAGATCTTTTAAATGATAAATTTATTTTCAATTTTAACTTATTTAAAGTAAAAAAAATGTGTAAAGTTAAAAATTTAAGATATATCCAAAGTTAATTTAAGCAAGTTTTATTTAAAACTACTTTAATTCAATTTAACGACAAATAAAGTCTCACTTATTAATTTTACTTATCTCTCCGCTTTATATAAATTTTTAAACTTTATTAATGATTTTTTTTACCATTATCTTTAAAATTAATAGTCAAAGAATAAAAAAATATTTTTTTATTGAAAATAAGACATTTAATATTTTACCAATACATCCTTATCATTATCTCAATAATTGTTTTTTAATTAGAAAAGGTTGATCAAATATCATAAACTATTAAAAATATTCATGATATGAAACATAAGGCATATATGTTAAAGTAATGCCCTCATTTAATAATCAAGATTTTAAATTCTTTTTTTACTGTCTTATTTTTGTCAAGATTTATATTTAATATTTTGCATTAATTACATTTAATTTATTAAAAATAAAATACCTTTAATTGATTAGAAATAATAAAGAAATTGGTAATAAGTTGATAGAGTCAAAAGCAAAACAAATAAATGGAAAATATTAAAAATTTTAATTAATATGTATTTCTAAAAAAAAATATTTTATTAGTAATTCTGTAATTAATACTCAGAGACCAAGTCAAATATTATTTGGCTTCAAACAAGTATTTTATTTCATAGAAAATCATTTCAAACTATATATTTTTTTCTCATCTTTATATCTTTGAACTCTGGATATAAATTAATTTTTCATAGTTTTTTTTATAAAAAAAACCCTAAATACTATAAAGTAATACTATCACAATTTGAGTTATTTATTATCATTATAAAATATAATTATGTAGTGAAAATATTTTTCATATTAATATAATTTTCAATTATAATATAATTTATAAATTCAAAATATTTATTTATTATTAATTTTAATTGTATAAAATAAATATTTATTCTATGCAACCTATGAGCTAACACATCAAATATTTAATGCTTAAAACTTTAAAAAATAAATATTTCAAATTTTTATCATATCAAATATTTATTCATATTAAATGTTTCTTTTTTCTGACATCAAACATATTTATTCATATTTAATTTTGCTTTCTATGTTCAAAATCAAACTATATTTTATTTGTTTACTTTTGTTGGAAAAGAGAAAATTTCTAATATGATTGAAAGTTGACAACACCTTGCCCACTAAACGCTCCTTAGAAATGCGTGCAAACAACCACACCTCAAACCTATTTAATCACACTCAAACTCAAACTCAACAATACAAATATGAAAGTCAAATTAAAATAATACTTTTATTATTAATTTTTTTAATATGTGCATTTATTTACTATATTTATGAATTTTAATTTGCTAAATAATAATATCAGATGCAAAAATAAAAATAAAATAAATTAAATATATTTATTGTTTAAAATAAAATAAATGTATTTTGAAGACTTTTTCTTAATATAAATTTTATTGTTTAATGGGCCGTTGAAAAGTCTTCACTTTTGTAACTAATATATTTCATTTCAACAATTATTTAATGTGTTTGTCAAATGGGAGACTTTTTCCCAATTTACAATTAAGTTTTCAATGAGTCATTCAAAAGTCTTTAGTACTGTAGTTAATTTATTATATCATTAATATATTACATTGTTTAATGCTAACGAATTTCAATCTTTGAAATTCTTCAGAAATTCATATTTAATCTTTTACTTAAAATATGCGACCTTGACTGTTGTCATATTTAAAATATTTCAAATATTATGGTAATAATAAAATATTTGTATAAAATATAATTACAAATACAAATTATAATATAAAATATAATTATGTATTCAAAGTAATTTTTAATATTAATATAATTTTCAATTATAATATAATTTATAAATTCAAAATATTTATTTATTATAAATTTCAGTTGTATAAAAATAAATATTTATTCTATGCAACCTATGAGATAACATATCAAATATTTAATGCTTAAAACTTAAAAAAAAGAAATATGTCAAATTTATAACATATAAAAAACTTTTTCATATTTAATGTTTGTTTTTTCTGAGGTCAAACATATTTGTTCAATTTTTTTTTTCTAAGGTCAAAGTCAAACTATATTTAAGTTGTTGAATTTTGTTTGAAATGTGAGGAAAATTCTAATATGATAGAATGTTGACAACACCTTGTCCACCGAATGCTCCTTGCCCTCAAGCCTATTTAATCACAGTCAAACTCAACAATAACACACTTCCACACTGTCTCTGATTCCTTAGGCACTGTTTATCTTTCTCCACACCTTTCCTTTGTTTCACTCGTTCCAACTTTTTCCATGGAGTTCAAATATTGTGCTGGTCAAAACCAAAGGGCACCTTCACCAATGTTGCACCCTCTTTCCACTGTCGTGTACGTGAATCCAGATTTCTCCCTACACTCATCAAAAGGTAATGGTCACATAATTTTCTTCACGTTTGATATTTTCAATGGAACCATTTGTTTTGTTGTTAAAAAAAAAAACTATTCTTACATGAGTTCATTTCAAGGGTGTGAGTTTGCGCCAGGTGGTTTTCCCAACAATGTTTCGGTGCCCACAGTTTTGCCAACGCCTATGTCAGTTAATGCCGACGAAGCATTTCGATGAGAATTGGAGAAAGAGCAGATAATACGACGAGAGATGCAGAAGGAACAAATCAAGAGAGAGATAGTTGCCAGCGAGATGGCATTTGAACGATAATGAGAGCTGGAGGAGGAAGTTAGGAGGGAAATGGCGTCAGAGAGAGTGTTTGGAATCCCAATGCAAAGATGAGAGGGGATATTGGTTCCAGAAGGAGTTTCCATGTCTTTTAATCAAAGAAAAAGAGGGAACTGGGATAGTAAAAATAACATATTTGGTGGGTCACGATCCCAAGTTGATTATGCTAGGCAAACTCACAAGGATCAAGTGATCATACTGGTTAGTGTATAGTGCTATGTTTAATTTACCCTTCTTTTAAGTTTTTATCTTTTTTTTTTTTGTTAGCTTCTATTTTTTTCTTTGTTTTCAATTTTATTTAATTGTTCCTGCTTCTTCTTTAGTGGTGTTTGGATTTCGAAAAAGGTTTTATGTTTTTTATTTTTATTAAAAAAAATGACACCTTGTATGAGAATGACCCCTGAATAGTGGCTGAATTGTCTCCAATCACTTGCAAATTTACTTTTGGCAGTTAGTGATGCAGTCATGATATAGTGACTGAATTTTTTTTCTTACATTTGAATAATTTTGTAAAAGTTAAAAAATAAAGCATCATCGATATCCCTTTGTTTAAAGCATTATTTTTTTTAACTTTTACAAAACTCTAAAATATATAAGAAAAATTGTGGGTGATGCAAGTAATCCAAGTCCGAAGTCAATAATTAGTTCAAATTTGTAAGTGATTTTGAAAGTTGCAATTAGAGAAAACTTGTTCTATTACAATAGACTAAAATGTGACACATAATTATAAAGTAAAATAATATTGAAAAACTGTTTTTCATTATAAAGTAAGGGGAAAATTTGATTGATAAGTATTAATTTGAAAACAATTTTGGTATGATAAATAGGAAAACTTATTTGGTAAATTTATTTTGAGAATAAATTTTCTTATTTCCTAGGTTTCCTTTTTTTCAGAATTAAAAAAGCAAAAGTAAAAAAAATCTAACAACCATATATGTTTGGATAAACTTTTCAATATTTATTTATGAGAAAAAAATAAGAAAGTAGAATAAATTATTCTTCATCCCAATCGTTTGGCTAACCAAAACCCAACAATACATTTTCTTCTCGGTATACTTGCATTATTTTAACTTTACTGTGCATGGAAACCATGTTGTGCAATCACAAAATGTATATCTTATTCATACATCTAAAATAGAAGTTGGAGACAATATATACGGATTTTGCAGCTCTTAATTGGCCAATGAGCATATATTATTTTTTGTATCCCATTGCAGGCAAAGCCAGATGCTAATGCTTATGGAGCAAAGCGCAAAGTGGTGGCACATCCTACAGTTGATGATAATGAGCATTCTCCATGCAATTTGCAAAAGAAACCCAAGATTGAGTGGAGTTGCGCTTTATGTCTGGTTGATGCCACAAGTGAGAAACAATTGAATGAGCATCTTCAAGGAAGAAAGCACAAGGCTAAATTAGAAAGCATCTCTAAGTAGGGTCATGAATAGAAATTTTGGGACCTTTGGCAAATTTTACATTTACGTTTTACTTTTATAAGATTTATCAATTTTCATTTCATTCTTCTAATTTGTTGAACTACAAATTTAGTTAAAGTTTTTATAACCAAGCAATTTTAGCATCTCAATGTGTAGTAGTCCATTCAATCACACAGTCTTGTAACATAGTTTATCTCAAATTGAATATTAAAAATTGCAAGTATTATTAATAAAATCCTAAAAATATTACATGCATTAATAAACAATTAATTTTTAATATATTTTGATACTTCTAATGGAGCATTAATTTCTTTTGATAGTATTTCTTCCGTACCTTCAATTTAAGGGAAAAAAAGGTCAAAACTAATAATATCGAATTAATACTCACTAAAACATAAATTTGTTTCAAGATTAATGCAACAATTTTTTTTAATTTATTCTCTTTTAAAATTTTGAACTATTGGAATTCAAATAAAAATGTCCGAAGTGATTTCATATTTTAAAATTTTCTTAAAAAGTAGTGAATAAAAGAAAATCAATTGATTTGATATTATATAAAATAATCAAAACTAAAATAATTAATTTGCTATAAGAACAAAAAAAAAAAGTAATTTTTAACTAAATGTGTGATTTTATCACTATCATTTTTATCAAAATGTTTTTTTATTGATTATATTATTTTTATAAAATTTAACCTCTATGTTTATTCCAATGCCATTTTTTGTTTGTTTGAATTCAAAGAAAATATAAACTAATTTTTCATATAAATTTTTAAACGAGTTATAAAACTATTCAAATAATCTATAGCGGTATCTATGTATGTGTATATTTTTAAATTGCATAATCTTACTAACAGAGTAACTACAAATATTATTTTAATAAAATTGATCACATAACACTTTTAAATTAAAATTATTCTTTTAAATATGTAAAAAAAATTAATAGTGTGGATGGTGGCCTAAGGCAAATGCCTTATTTGCCTTATGGTAAACACGACCCTGTCTCTGAGAACACAAAAAATATTAAATCAACCTGAAAAGTGAATTGTGGAAAGGAGAACCCAGAAAATATTAACTTGATACTCTTGGATGCTGAACAACAATGACAAGTGAATTGTGGAAAACAAAAATGGTCGTAATATATTGGGACTACATATAATAGTAAGATGTCTTTGTAAGAAACAAGTGTGGAATTAGTGAGGCTTACGCGTCAATGGTTAAGATCCCTGTTCTAATTTTGCTTGTAATGTTATGTTCTATCATTAATTTCTATGATTTACACCTGATTTTGTGGGTTCAGTAATTTCTTGTAATTTTTCAAAGGTTCACTTGTTGCTGGAATTAGTGTATATGAGATTTGGGACAGGGTTTGAATAATTGAATAAAAGAACAGTCAAGTCATTGGTGTTTTTTGGTTCGGGGATCTTTCGCTGCACACAATCGGTTCGACAGGTTGATGTATCTTGGGAGAGGGGTGCATATAATATTTTTCTACCAGTGCAGTGGGGCCTTTTCGCTACACACGATCGATCCGACGGATGTTACTTAATATTTGAAATTATAATTTGGGGTCACTGAAGTGGGTTTTGCCACTCCCAACAAAGTCTTCTCCATATGCATAGTTAGGCAATCGAACCCTTGTAGCATGCTTAAGAAACCCAACCATCTTGCTAGACCTTGTTGGTTTCTTTATTAAGTATTGGGGAAAGGATATTGAATTTTAATGGTTTTAATATTTGTTTATTTGAATTCATGCATTCATTTATTGATTATTAAACATTTAATTATTATATTTATGATTTTTAAAAAAAAATAAGGATTTCATATACAAAAAATAAATAAAAACTATATTTTATTTTTGTTATTTCATTTTCATCTTAAAAAATGAAAGTCAAATTAAAATAATACTTTTATTATTAATTTTTTTAATATGTGCATTTATTTACTATATTTATGAATTTTAATTTGCTAAATAATAATATCAGATGCAAAAATAAAAATAAAATAAAATAAATATATTTATTGTTTAAAATAAAATAAATGTTGTTTGATGACTTTTTCTTAATATAAATTTTATTGTTTAATGGGCCGTTGAAAAGTCTTCACTTTTGTAACTAATATATTTCATTTTCAACAATTGTTTAATGTGTTTGTCAAATGGGAGACTTTTTCCCAATTTACAATTAAGTTTTCAATGAGTCATTCAAAAGTCTTTAGTACTGTAATTAATTTATTATATCATTAATATATTACATTGTTTAATGCTAACGAATTTCAATCTTTGAAATTCTTCAGAAATTCATATTTAATCTTTTACTTAAAATATGCGACCTTGACTGTTGTCATATTTAAAATATTTCAAATATTATGGTAATAATAAAATATTTGTATAAAATATAATTACAAATACAAATTATAATATAAAATATAATTATGTATTCAAAGTAATTTTTAATATTAATATAATTTTCAATTATAATATAATTTATAAATTCAAAATATTTATTTATTATAAATTTCAGTTGTATAAAAATAAATATTTATTCTATGCAACCTATGAGATAACATATCAAATATTTAATGCTTAAAACTTAAAAAAGAAATATGTCAAATTTATAACATATAAAAAACTTTTTCATATTTAATGTTTGTTTTTTCTAAGGTCAAACATATTTGTTCAATTTTTTTTTTCTAAGGTCAAAGTCAAACTATATTTAAGTTGTTGAATTTTGTTTGAAATGTGAGGAAAATTCTAATATGATAGAATGTTGACAACACCTTGTCCACCGAATGCTCCTTGCCCTCAAGCCTATTTAATCACAGTCAAACTCAACAATAACACACTTCCACACTGTCTCTGATTCCTTAGGCACTGTTTATCTTTCTCCACACCTTTCCTTTGTTTCACTCGTTCCAACTTTTTCCATGGAGTTCAAATATTGTGCTGGTCAAAACCAAAGGGCACCTTCACCAATGTTGCACCCTCTTTCCACTATCGCGTATGTGAATCCAGATTTCTCCCTACACTCATCACAAGGTAACGGTCACATAATTTTCTTCACGTTTGATATTTTCAATGGAACCAATTGTTTTGTTGTTAAAAAAAAAAACTATTCTTACATGAGTTCATTTCAAGGGTGTGAGTTTGCGCCAGGTGGTTTCCCAACAATGTTTCCGTACCCACAGTTTTGCCAATGCCTGTGCCGATTAATGCCGACAAAGCATTTCGACGAGAATTGGAGAAAGAGCATATAATACGACGAGAGATGCAGAAGGAGCAAATCAAGAGAGAGATAGTTGCCAGCGAGATGGCATTTGAACGACGACGAGAGCTGGAGGAGGAAGTTAGGAGGGAAATGGCATCAGAGAGAGTGTTAGGAATCCCAATGCAAAGACGAGAGGGGATATTGGTTCCAGAAGGAGTTTCCAAGTCTTTTAATCAAAGAAAAAGAGGGAATTGGGATAGTAAAAATAACATATTTGGTGGGTCACGATCCCAAGTTGATTATGCTAGGCAAACTCGCAAGGATCAAGTGATCATACTGGTTAGTGTATTTTGCTATGTTTAATTTACCCGTCTTTTATGTTTTTATCTTCTTTTTTTTGTTAGCTTCTATTTTTTTCTCTGTCTTCAATTTTATTTAATTGTTCCTACCTCTTCTTTAGTGGTGTTTGGATTGTCAAAAAGGATTTCCCTTTTCGTTTTTTATTAAAAAAATGTCACCTTGTATGAGAATGACCTCTGAATAGTGGCTGAATTGCCTACAATCAGTTATTCACTTTTAGCACAGTTAATCATGTAGTCATGATAGAGTGACTGAATTTTTTTCTTAAATTTAAATAATTTGGTAAAAGTTAAAAAATAAATCTTCATCGATCCCTTTGTTTAAAGCTTTATTTTTTACTCTTAAAAATTCTTAAAATTTAAGAAAAATTATGGGTAATGCAAGTAATGCAAGTCCAAAGTCAATAATTAGTTCAAATTTGTATGTGATGTTGAAAGTTGCAAAGAGAGAAAAATTGTTGCTATTACAATATACTAAAATGTGACACATAATAATCTCTTTGGAGTTAGGAGTGGGAAGAGCAGTGTAATTTTAACATATCTCAAGTAAGCAAAGTGTAAGGACTTGCTTGATTGTGTTTTGATATTTTATTAAAAACTATTTTTCATTATAAAGTAAGGAAAAAGAGCCTTGTTTGATAAGTATTAATTTGAAAACAATTTTGGAGACAAATAGATAAACTTATTTGGTAAATCTATTTTAAGAATATATTTTCTTATTTCCTAGTTTGCATGTTTCCTTGTTTTTAGAATTGAAAAGGCAAAATTAAAAACAGAAATTAAACATCCATATATGTTTGGATAAACATTTCAATATTTATTTATAAGAAAAAAAATAAGAAAGTAAAATAAATTATTCTTCATCCCAATTGTTTGGCTAACCAAAACCCAACAATACATTTTCTTCTCGGTATACTTGCATTGTTTTAACTTTACTGTGCATGGAAACCATGTTGTGCAATCACAAAATGTATATCTTATTCATACATCTAAAATAGAAGTTGGAGACAATATATATGATTTTGCAGCTCTTAATTGGCCAATGAGCATATATTATTTTCTGTATCCCATTGCAGGCAAAGCCAGATGCTAATGCTTATGGAGCAAAGCGCAAAGTGGTGGCACATCCTACAGTTGATGATAATGAGCATTCTCCATGCAATTTGCAAAAGAAACCCAAGACTGAGTGGAGTTGCGCTTTATGTCTGGTTGATGCCACAAGTGAGAAACAATTGAATGAGCATCTTCAAGGAAGAAAGCGCAAGGCTAAATTAGAAAGCATCTCTAAGTAGGGTCATGTATAGAAACTTTGGGACCTTTGGCAAATTTTACAGTTACGTTTTACTTTTATATGATTTATCAATTTTCATTTCATTCTTCTATATTTTTGAACTACAAATTTGTTAGTTAAACTTTTAATAATGAAGCAATTTTAACATCTCAATGTTTAGTAGTCCATTCAATCACAGTCTTGCAACATTATTATTATTATTATTATTATTATTATTATTATTATTATTATTATTAAAGAATTATTTTTAATATAATTTCTTGGCTTAAATGCAATTTTGGTCCCTCTATTTTACACAATCCGCAATTTTAGTCCCTCTATTTTAAAATAGAGACATTTAATCCCTCTATTTTGCACAATCCTCAATTTTAGTCCCCCTATTTTAAAATATAGACATTTAGTCCCTCCATTTTGCACAATTCACAATTTTAGTCCCCATATTTTAAAATAAAGACATTTAATCCCTCAATTTTGTAAAATCCGTGATTTTTGTCCTTTCGTCAAATTAAAAGCGTTGATCATTAAGAGATTAACGTTGACTACGATGTGGTATGTGCTTCAGTGAATAAATTATTAAGACTCGTGATTTTCATATTAGGACTTACGACTACTATTGTCCATTAAAATAAATGGTTTTACCTTTTTTTAAAATATGTTTTTCATCAATTATTCTACTCAGTATTTAGAATAATTAAAAACTAAACAAATAAATTTGTATCACATCACTATATTTGGGCCACACGTCAAGGCTGACGTTAATCTTTTAACGGTCAATGCTTTCAATTTGATAGAAGAACCAAAATTACGGATTTTACAAAATTGGGGAACTAAATGTCTCTATTTTAAAATAGAGGGACCAAAATTGCGGATTTTACAAAATTGGGGGACTAAATGTCTCTATTTTAAAATAGAGGGACCAAAATTACGGATTGTGCAAAATAGAGGGACTAAATGTCTTTATTTTAAAATAGGGGGACTAAAATTGCGGATTGTGCAAAATAGGGGGACCAAAATTGCAATTAAGC
Source organism: Pueraria montana var. lobata (assembly GCA_026413185.1). Classification (NCBI taxonomy): domain Eukaryota; kingdom Viridiplantae; phylum Streptophyta; class Magnoliopsida; order Fabales; family Fabaceae; genus Pueraria; species Pueraria montana. Next base: position 74,740,410 of record CM048653.1, on the reverse strand, counting down.
CTATAATTTAATACTTCTAATGGAGGTTTAATTTTTTTGTTAGGAGTATTTCTTTCGTACCTTTAATTTAAGAAAAAAAAGGTCAAAACTACTAATATTGAATTATTGCTCACTTAAACTTAAATTTGTTTCAAGATTAATGTAATATTTTTTAATTGATTATCTTTTAAAATTTTCAACTACTAGAATGCAAATAAAAGTGTCCAAAGTGATTTCATATTTAAAATTTGTATAAAAAGCTGTGAATAAAAGAAAATAAATTTATTTGATATTATATATAATAATCAAAACTAAAATAATTAATTTTCTATAAGAACTAAAAAAATTAATTTTTAACTAAATGAGTGATCACATCACTATCATTTTTATCAAAATGTTTTTTTTATATTGATCATATATATTGTTTTGAGTCTTGCTAACTAGTTCCCTAAGAAATTAAATGGAAAAAGTATTGAGTATGAAAATCATAGGAGAGCCCAAAAAAAATTACGGGCAACACAATTTTGCGCATCATAATAAAAATATTTTTCCTTTTAATTCCTTAACTAGTCCCCTAAGGGCACTGGTTAACAATTGCATATTGTTTTTATAAAATTTAACCTCTGCGTTTATTCTAATGCCATTTTTTTTGTTTGAATTGAAAGCAAATGTAAATTAATTTTTCATATAACTTTTTAAACGAGTTATACAACTTTTCAAACAATCTATAGCAGTATCTATATATGTATATGTATATTTTTAAATTGCATAATCTTACTTGGTATTAAACACGACCCTATCTCTAAGAACACAAATGCCTATCTCTAAGAACACAAAAAATATTAAATCAACTTGAAAATTGAATTGTGGAAAGGAGAACTCAGAAAATATTAACTTAATTGATACTCTTGGATGCTGAACAACAATGACAAGTGAATTGTGGAAAGCAAAATTGGTCGTAATATATTGGGACTACATATAATAGAAAGAAACAAGTGTGGAATTAGTGAGGTTTACGCGTTAATGGTTAAGATCTTTGTTCTAATTTTTCTTGTAATGTTATGTTCTATCATCAATTTGTATGATTTACACCAGATTTTGGGTTCAGTAATTTCTTCTAATTTTTCCCAGGTCCACTTGTTGCTAGAATTAGTGTATATCAGATTTGGGACAGGGTTTGAATAATTGTCATTGGTTTGAAAAACTTTGATGAACATCGGAGTTAAGTAAAAATTGGTCGTACCAATTAAAACTTAGTCAAATTTAAATAGAACCCTAGTTTGAAACTTAGTTTTAGCCCCCACCTTTTTTATTGCTACGGCTTTACATAATGATGCTCATTCTTATTTTTTGCAATTTTCGGGTTTAATCAATTGTATTGTAAGGAGAAGAATTTAATAAGTTGGCAAGCAGTGTGGTTTGTGGTGGATTGGACAATATGGCGAGCAAGAAATTATTGGATTTTTAAATCGAGTAATAATTTTTACAACTAAGTTCATGGCTATGGCTTTCTCAAAGGTGCGGCTTACAGGTACCTTTTGTTTGCTGGCTACAAAACCCATTTCAATACCAATCCAATATACTGGTTTCGGCTATGGAAAGTTCGGTGGATAGGGATCATAATGAGGCAAGTAAGAAGATGGTTGAACTCATATATTTGCTCTGAAGACGTGACTCAAATAGCTGGTGTAAGTTTCTAGCGTGAGGCTTTAAGTGCACATTGGTACTGGTACCAATTCTTGTCTTTAAATGTGTTTCATGAGGCAAAAAACAAGAAAATCACAAAACACATAGGATGCAATGGAACGTGTTTACTGAGATTTTGTGGAGCATATGATCCAAGATGGTGTGCAGATGTTCGTGAAGTGAGCAAAGGATGCTGTACGTGTCAAGAATATACAAAGGCACATGAGTTTGTTGCTACAATTTTCAATTCGTTTTCTAAACATTGGCATACGTGACTTTTTTTAAGCTTTGGGTTACTGCTGCTTTTGAATGGTCGTGGTACAGTGCTTTTCAATTAGTGTTTATTTAATCTTTGTATGGGTTTGGAGTGGACTATGGTGATCAGATGTGGGGAAGATATAGGGCACTTTTAAAGCTCAAGTTCAGTACACGTAGATGCTTATTTTTGGGGTATGTTGGTTATGTTATTTTTGGTGGTTGTAGTGTTTTTGGCATTGTACTGTTTCCAATTCTTGCATGTCTTGTGCTAACGTTGGTATGTTTTTAATAATATTCCTTTGGTTTATCAAAAAATAAAATAAAAAATTGGCCCTTTTTTAAAATTCTTTTTTCAAATATTCATTATATTTTTAAAATAAATAACGGTTCATATGTGTGTGTGTGTGTGTGTGCATGTGTGTGATTTACTTCACTATTATTCAATTTATGAATTTTTAACTTATAGAACATGTTCTATAAAAAAAAAACTTATAGAACATGTATTATATTATTTTTTTGCTAACTTCAAATTTTATAACTTATAATTTTGGTTTAAATATGTTTTAGGTCTCTAATAAATTAGGGAATTTTTTTTTTGGTCCCTAATAAATTATTTCTTTGAGTCGAGTTCCTAATAAAGCAAAAAATTTGTTTTTGGTCCTTGTTATTTTGTCTTAATCCTTCTAATATATCTCATTCATTCAGAGACTAAAAACTGAATTTTTAAAAAGTTTAGGGACTAAAAACCAAATTTTTAAAAAGTTTAGGGACTAAAAACCAAATTTTGAAAAAGTTTAAGGACTAAAAATTTAGTTAACCCTAAGAAATTTTAGCTGTGTACCATCCTCCATGCCAATTATTGAATAACAGAAATGGGAGCATATCCCATTGTCTTCGTGAGAAAAAAGCAAATTCTTTATTTTGAATTTTTATTTGTAAATACTTTATGATTCTTCACATTTGTCTACTTTTGAAAAAATATATATTTATTGACATTGTAATATATTTATTCAAACTTTTCATTTTTAATATACTTTTAAACTTATTAGTATAAGTGTAAACATTATCAATATTAAAACTATTCTAATTTTCTCCTCTTTAGCCCACTTGAAATGAACCAACCCTCAAGGAAGACCCAAATAAACTAGTACAAATCTCCTTTCATGGTATACAAGTAATTTTCCAAAGCAAGTGGAATAAAAAGACCAATACCATTTACTTTGACCCACATATATTTCATCCTAGTCTATGAGAGTTGTCAAAATGAGTAGTCCGACTAGGCCCGACAGGTCAAAGCGTGTAAATGGGTTAGCTAGACTTTCATATGGGCTAATGTTTTGTTGGCTAAGCCTAACCTATCTAGTTTAACCAAATTGGCCTGTTTTCATAAACCCTAGGCTTATTCACTCCGTCAATTTGAAATATTTAGGCCAACAAGCTTTCGACTCAGAGCACAAGTATTGACCCATTCACTTTGCAGGGAATCACAACCATTAATACAAAAATGAAGTAAAAAATTAATAATATTGAAAAAAAAAATAGTGGACCTATGGTCTTTTATGGTGCTACAGGAATGACTTAGCGTGATTGATGGCACGAGGAGAGGGTTTAGAGTGGACTTGTGCTCTTTTATGACAAAGCTTGACTTGCCCAGTTGCCCACGATGGAGATATGATGGATGCAATGAAGAGAAAAGGAGCTGTGTTCGCTACATCATATTTTTGGTTAGAGATAAAAATAAACCTCCAATGCCCTGCACGTGTATTCCCCTCTGTCCTTTATATTTTAGAATAAATTATCAATTTCATGCTTGAAGTATTATCGTTTTAAAGAAGTTTTTGAAGTGAAAAAAATTCTTTAGTCTCAGAAATATTAGAAATCATGCTATTAAGTAATCTTTTAAATATTAAAAAAATCTTCAAATTGATCTCTAAATTTTAATGAAATATATTAACCTAAAAACTAGTGCTGCATGCTTAATATTTCAGAAATTACTTAAATAGTATTTTTGCTTTAGATCGTTCATTTAAGAAAGAAGATATTACTTCGAAGAAGAAATTGTGGTTTATGCTTATATTTATAATTACTGGTGAGTGTAAATGGTGATGATAGAATGCATGTGAGTGGCGTCTGTCTACGCTTCTGATTCTTGTATACTAAAAAAATTCCTTAATGTTATAAAGAGAAATACTAGAAACACACTCTTTCACACATTCTTTTGAATACACTTTCTTTAATTGATTAAAATTTATTGAAAATGACAAAATTTTGTAAGTCAGACATCATATTTAATAATTCTTTCTCTCCTTATTTTATAGTTTCTAATAAATTTTAATCAATTAAAAAGAATGTGTTTAAAATAGTGTATTAGAAAGTGTTGCAAAAGCCCCCCGAGGAAAAAACCACATCCTCCCCTCCTTTCCAAAATAAAATTTTTACAATACATATAATAAAAAAATGGAAATTAATAATAAAATAAAAATATAAAATGAAACAAGAGGCTACTGGAAGCAAATCTTGCTGCATCAATCGTGCGGCAAAAACAAAAGCGGAAGAAGATCCATTACTACATCATTGTATTGGAGGCCAAATAACCACAACAAATTACGGCAATTGTTAAATTCATACCAAACACCATTAAGAATGTAAGTGTTGTTGTAAAATGTAACAGGCTCGGAGGTATATATAGCCATATACAGTCACTTTCTCTAGTAACACTCAATTGATGTGGTCAAAAGATTATAGATCTCAAAGAATAAGAGAGAACTTTCATAAAAGAAACTCATTTGGTAATTGATTTGAAAAAGATACAATAACTGTGTGTAAGTACTCTATTTATAAAGTTTATTTCTAACAAACTAAGACTCTTAACACTCCCTTGCAAGGTGAAAAGTGATATCACAATCACCTTGAATTACAAACATCAAAGAGGAAAACAATGGTCAGAACATAGTCTTTTTTTTTTCATATTAGAGAAAAATAACAAATAAAAAAGACAGACAAAGAACATAAAAAGGGACCGAAAAGAATTGAAGTCCAACTCAACAACCAGCCTAAATCATTCACATACATAAGGAAAGAAGGCACACATGTGACTATGGAAATAGGAAAAGTGTGCGTCGCATATCACACTAAAAAAATGCTTTTACGTCAACCGTCTGATTGAATGCCACGTCATTTATTCACATGAATTGTGCTTCTCCCTTCTTCCATTTTTGACATTGAGGTTCGAGATGAACTGTAAACTACAGCTTTGGCACCAATGGTGACAATTTCAATCGCAGGGGAACGATGATGCCACCCCAAACCTTGATGCAAGTAGCAAATCCTCCATGTACTCAAGCGCATTTTCTGTCGTTACAATGCCAACAATGACAACAAGATCTCTGATCGTGCAACAAGATCTCTGGTCGTTACAATGTTTGCATCACCAGCAACGAAGGATGGTACCACGAGTTCGCTTGCCTTCAAGATTGGTCAGACGGTCTTCCTGAACATGACTGCAAGAAACTGAATAACAAAAAATCCACCAGGATCAACAGTTTGTCATATCATAATCTGCTTCAAAATCTCAAAGCTCTCGTCATCGATTTTTTGTTCCAACATGATCTACAGCATCGGAATTTGGTTGTGAAGCCTCTCGATCAATTTCGACAAGTTCAAGATGAAGCTATTTTGCTTCTTCTTAGTAGTAATATTTTGTTTATTTTATTTGTTAATTTTTCTTGTTTTATTAATAGTTTGTTTGAGTTTTAATTATTTTTGTGTTAATTTAGTAAATAGTTGTTAATTTAATTTATTAAATAAGTAAATTATGGTTTTATAATATTTTCTTATGTTTTTATATAGGTTTTGTTTAAAATAAATGAGATTGGGTTTAAAGCCAATAAAGAAAAAAGAGAAAAGCCCAAATTGGAAGCCCAAGAAGATGAGAAAACTCAAGTTTTTGGGAGGATTGCTCGCCGGGAATTGCTATTCTCACCCCTTCATTTTGCTATTCTCACCCCAAATTGGGTGAATTTACTCCCCTACCCCTATCACTTCCCACCCCACCCCTTCAGCTTCCGCGCCCCCTTCCCTCTCCTTCTTCACACCCCTCTACCTTCTTCCTTCTTCCTTCTTCACTCTCATTCTTCCTTCTTCCTTCTACCTTCTTCCTTTCCTCCTTTCACATTCTCCTTCTATTGTGACTCTCACCCCTTCACCTTGCCGGACATTCCTCTCATCACCTCCTCATGGTTCGTCCTCTGAGTCAAGCTTTTTTTTTTCCATTCCAGTTTCGAACAACACAACGAAATCGTGATTCCGTTGTGATCTTTTTTCAAAATAAACATCACAACGGAATCGTGATTCCATTGTTCTATTTTTCAAGCAGCACAATGGAATCGTGATTCCATTGTGTTGTTTGAATTTTGAATTTGTAAAGTAAATTTTTTTTAAAACAAAATTATTTAATTATATTTTTATTATATATTTACAGTATTATTTTTAATATTTAATTTTTAAATTAAAATAATTATTTAATTGAATAATTTTTTTTTACTTAAAAAATATTAAAATAAAAATTTTATTTTTTTAAATGTGTTATATTTACAGTGTAAGTTTGTTTATTTATTTGTTCATTTAGTTATATAGTATTTGAGTTTATTTTTTGTTTATCGAGTTCTAAGTATTTTAGTTAATTTTTTGCATATTTATTATGGCTCGGATGAAATATGTTTTGTATGATTGCCGACAGGATCCCTCCACTTTGGAGGAAGATGTTGTTGCAGATGCTGGTCAGCCTGCCCAGCCATCCAGGGTAGACCAACGATGTGTGACAGCATCTGCTCGCCGTCGTCGAGCAGATGATACTCGTGCTGTTGAAGGAGTACAACACGATGAGCCAGAGGATGCAGAGCATGTAGATGCTGAGGCAGACATGCCACAGCCTAATGCAGAGGTGGTGGAGGTACCACAGCCAGCAGCCCCAGTGATCCCGTTTGCTGACCGGATCATTGGACCACCATTTCCTGGTGGTCCTATAGTTGATACACTGCTGGGGTCCTACAAGGACCACGTCGCTGGACATATTTGGATTGATCAGCCTCAGGAGGAGCTGAAGGTTGTCAGCCACATTGGGAAGTTGATTCCCTACCCTACCCAGCCACAGGTCCAGGCATACGTGGATCAGTCTGGCTTGACGAGCCTTTATCATGCGCGATATATCGCGAATAAAGGCTTTATCAATGCCTTTATTAAGAGGTGGCATCAGGAGACATGCACCTTCCACCTGCCTGTTGGAGAGACGACCATCAGTCTGGATGATGTGTCATGTCTGCTGTAGTTGCCTATTACAGGCTTGCAGATTGCTGGCCCAGCAATCGCCTTTTCAAAGGCTGACATGAGGATGTTGCTGAGGACCATGCTAGGCCTGATGTCTGACAATGAGGCTGATGCTGCTACGACGGCAGGAGCTAGGGTATGTCTTACATGGCTGAGGGAGCTATATGAGAGGTATGTGCAGTCTGGTTCATATGTGTTGGCCACACGGGCATTCTTGTTGCACTTGCTCGGCTGTACCATCTTCGCTGACAAGAGCTCCACACATGTGAACATTTTCTATCTCTTCTACCACAACGATCTGTCCACCTGCTCCCAGTATGCTTGGTGAGTATCTGCATTGGCGTATTTTTACGACCGCGAGCTTGCAGGAGAGCAAGCAGTGTGGAGGTTGTATGACATTACTGATGGTAAGAAATTATTTATTTGTTGTTTACATATTTGTTTGTGTAATTTTGAATACAAATGTTAACATAATTTGTTTTCTTTATTTTACAGGCATGGGCATTTGCACATCTGCCATCAGTTGGCGGATGGGAGCATGTCGCTTATGACCCAAGGCTTCCCTTTGCTGCCAGATGGAAGACGACGAGGGGTACCAGCAAGGCTTGGGGGACCAGGCGGTTGCTGGATATGTTGCAGATGGAGGACATCGTCTGGTCCCCCCATATGTTGATGGATACAGGCTATCGCTGAGAGACCTTTCTTGGAGCAGACATATTATTCTGGCCACATAAGGTGTGGCATAGACATGCGACCCTATCTGCCAGAGAGGGTTTTGAGGCAATTCGGCTACGTACAGGGGATCCCTCCACCACCACCTCCTCGTCCTCCATTTGAGACATCCATTCAAATGTGGGCCGAGTAGGAGCAGCATATAGTGCAGCTGGGCAAGCATGTGCCAGAGGATGCTCCATGGGCCTGCACCTCCGACTTCTTGGTGTGGTATTATGAGCATTCACATCCTATGTGATTCTGCTAGAGGAAGGAGAGGCAGCACGGAGCTCAGTACGTATGCCTGACCCCATTCCTCAGCCTTAGCCTCAGCCTGATGACCTTCTACCAAAGTTTGTAGATGGTGTAGATTACTCGTGTGAGGTAATGTAATGCAAACACTTTTTCCATAATTGTTTACATTTTTTTTATTTGAAATTATTAATTTTAATTTTTGTTTATGTAGGATCGGTACCGGATGATGTCTGCGATTGCAGAGAGGTTGTTGCATACCAGAGCCATTCCTGAGGGCACACATGACCATGAGTTGGTGTAGCGGCTATTGTGCATAGCACATAGTGGCTTAGGTGCTAGGTGCAGCACCCAAGGACGCAAACAGAGGAGGAGGACCGAAGGCGGTGGCCGCAAAGCCGATTGATTTATGATGTTTTTTTTTGTATCTAAACTTTTATTTTGTATATACATTTTATTATATAAATGATGTTGATGTTTTCAGTTTATTACATTTTTCTTTGTAAACTCTATAAACAACATGCACGCGCCTGGTAATATAATGAAAGAAGGAACGATTTCTCTATTAAAATCATAGAACAAACAACAATAACAACAACAACAATGTGCAACATCATAGCACCAACAAAATATAGGATTTTTGCCAAGTATGTTAAATTGGTATGTTTGTTTTTTGCCAAGTATTGTTTTTGCCAACTATTTAAAACCAACGGTCTATATGAATCCTATAAGATACATCAACCAATGTGCATTAAATTGGTATATTTGTTTTGGCACAGTCTTTAAAACCTAAATTTATACATTTCAAAAAAAATTACTCAATATAAATAATAAAAAATAAAAAATAAAACCTTAGAAAAAATTAGAATAAATTAAAAAAAAAATGTGCAACGAAATCGTGATTCCGTTGTACAACATTGTACCCTTGTACAATGGAATCATGATTCCATTGTACCCTTGTACAACGGAATCACGATTCCGTTGTACACTTGTACAACGGAAATACGCTTCCATTGTACGAGGGTATTTTGGGAAATCAATAAAAAAAACCACCCACGTGGGTGGTGAGAATAGCAAATTGTGGGGTGAGAATAGCAATTCCCTTGCTCGCCGTAAAGTAGGAGCCCAACGCTCATACACAGAGAACCCAACACTCAATGTCTATAAATGGTGACTTTTGAGTTTTGTATTGGCGCCCCGTGCCCATATAGAAAGTGCTCGAGGCTCAGTTCGTGATTTTAATTTTTTATTTAAATGAGAGGATTGTGAGTTGGAGAGAGAGTTGTATATTTTGATTTCATATGAGATTGTGAGCGAGAGAGACAGACTAATTAGGTGATTTTTCATAACCTTTTCATTTTTTGGGTATAGATTCCATGTATCAAAGGGTAGCTTGTGTCATGATCATGAGTGGCTAGGCATCTCTTTGTTAGAAATTGTGAGGTATTTCAATCTCAATCTCATGTATTGATTTACGATATATAAAAATTCTATCATGTTTATTATTCTATGTCATAGTGTCCTTTTTATGCTCTTAATGCTTTTTTGGCCTGATCAACAATAGAATGATTTGAGAATGATATATGATTGGGAAATTATATTTTCATTTGGAAATGAAATTGGAAGCCTAACGTGTTAAGATATGGGTTTTAATATATTAGATTTATAAGGGGCTTGTTTGGATTATCAAAATTTTATTAATTATCTTTTTAGGGATAAGTTGTAAAACTAAATATTTTTATTTCCAGGGAGTTATGGATAAAAAGAATTAGTGCCTCTATAATTGTGAATTAAAATTTTGGATAGAACTGTTTTTTTGCTATGAGATTGATATTTGGGTAACTCATGATTTCTAATAGTTTCAAAATATATTTACAATTCTATCGTCAAACTATGACTACATCGACTTACATAGATTATTTGTATTAAATTTTGTAAAAATTGAATAACAATAAAAAAATCAAATGATTCATATTTTTATATAGTTTAAAAACCATATATTACATTAATTTTGATGTATATAAATGATATATTAGATAAATTTGGATTAAAAATTTGAAAATATGATATATATGAACGGAACTTATAATCACCCAACAGTCAATTTTTGGATAAAATCATCTGATTAAAAGTTATTTATGAAATAGTAGATATAACTAATATAGATGTGAATGTAAGTTAATCATGTTCAAATCAAGCCCCTCTCCTAAAATGAAGTTTTAATGATAACAATCAAGCAAGAAACAAATTCTAAATGTTCTGAATTTTTAGCACTAACATCATATTGTGCTTTAAAAATTTGTTTAAAGAACGGGATAAGTCATTATTCAAAAGAATTCATCTCGCGGAGCATAATTAATCAAATTCAAGAAGCATCTTTCCAATGTATTCAATTGTCTAGAAGCATAAAAAGACAAAGTCTACGTCACTAGAAGTACAATATTTGTAGGAACACTTCCACACTACAAATAAGAAAATAAATTGTTTAGTGACCGGCATTTTCAGTCGCTAAGGGCAAAAGGAGCGAAATAGGTCAGTCGCGAAAACCCTAGTTGCCTAGCCATTTAGTGTTTCTGAGTTCTCCTTTCCACAATTCAATTTTCAGATTGATCTAATAATTTATGAGTATTCATGGATGCTTCTTAACTTAGCCTTGTGATTTTTTCCTTGAAGATGATCATTCAACTGTTGCTCACTTGTGGCAGCAACCTAGCATAAGGTGCAACACAAATCGTGCTTGGATTTTTTCTGCAAATTGCTTGGAGAATGCTCATTGTCATTAGCCAAGGGATGTGTCATTGCTTTGCACTTTGCACCATTATCACCACCATCTGGCTTAGCCTGCAATGGGATAAATAACATAATATATGCTTATCGACCAATTAACAGATTCAACATCCTATGTGTATTGACTACATCTTTTGTTTAAGTATGAACAAGATATACATATTGTGATCGCAGAACATGGTTCCTTTGGTAGTAAATTTATAATAATACAAGTATACCATGAATAAAATGTGTTGTTGGATTTTGGTTAGCCAAACAAATAGGATGAAGAATAATTTATTTTACATTATAATTTTTCTTCTCATAAATGATTATTGAAAAATTTATCCAAACATATATGGTTGTTTATGTTTTCACTTTTTCTTTTTTAATTCTGAAAAATAGAAACATGCAAACTAAGAAATAAGAAAACATATTCTTAAAATAAATTTACCAAATAAGTTTATCTATTTCTCACCTCCAAAATTCTTTTCAAATTAATTAATACATATCAAATGGGCTATTATTTTCCTTAACAGTTTTAAAAATTATTTTACAAAATAGTTTGAAAATTAAAAAAATCAAAGCACAATCAAGCAAGTCCTTACACTTTGCTTCCTTGATATATGTTCAAATTTAGAACACTATCCCCAATCCTAACTCCTAATTGATTATTAAGATACATTTTATTTAGTCATTTAGTCTATTGTAATAGGAGCAATTTTTCTCTCTTTGCAACTTTCAACATCACTTACATATCTGAACTCATTTTGACTTTGAACCTGGATTGCTTGCTTCACTCACAATTTTTCTTATATTTTTTTAACTTTTACAAAATTCTTTAAATTTAAGAAAAACAAGATGAATAATTTTTTTTAATAAAAAATAAAAAGAGAAAACATTTTCACAATTCAAACACCACTAAAGAAGAAGCAGGAAAAAATCAAATTCAATTGAAGACAGATAAAAACAGAAGCTGAAAAACACCGGGCACAGACTCACACATTAGAAATGAACTCATGTGAGAAAAGTTTATTTTTTTAAATTGCAAAACAAATGGGTCTCTTGAAAAGATCGAAAATTACGTGAGGTTTACCTTGTAGTGAGTGTCTAGACATATTTGGATTCAAGTTGTCAACGGTGGAAAAGGGGCCTGGCATTGGTGAAGGTACCCTTTGGTTTTTGGCCAGCACAATATTTGAACTCCATGGAAAAAAGTTGGAATGTGAGCGAAACAAAGGAAAGGCGCAAAAAAAGATAGAAAGTGCCTATGAAATCAGAGATAATGTGTGAGTGTGTGTAGTATTGAGTTTGAACATGATTAAATAGGCTTGAGGGGGTGGATGTTTATGGCAATTTCAATGGACAAGGTCTAGTCAAAATTCTGTCATATTGAAATTGCTCTTAATTTTTTAACAAAAATGGTCGAATATAGTTTGACCTTGACCTTTGAAAATATGAACTTATATGGTTGACCACAAGAATAAACAATGTTTTTAAAACCGGACCGGTCATTGAACCGGTCAAGGCACTGGTTCAAGGTTCAATGGTTCAACCGTGGTTGAACCGCGGTTGAACCGGTATTAATATATAAAATAATAATAATAAAATAATTTATAAAATAATATTAAATAAATATAATATCACATAGCTTTATAACATCAAAAACTATAATAAAACTTAAAACATCACTTTACAAGATTTTAACATTCAAAAAATATATAAAAGTTTAATTAAATATATCATAATACTTAAGTTCAAATTGTAATAAAATAAAATAATGTCCATTAACAATAACAAATTTACATTTAGAATAAAGAAAGAAAATGACAAATTAATATAATATAAAATTATCAAAAATCAAGATATAAAAAAATTATAAATTAATATAAATGAGCAAATTATATGTTTTACAAGAAAATAATAATAATAATTGATAAAATAATTTATAACTATTTGAGATATTTATTAAATATGTGTTTTTATTTATCTTTAAAATATTTTATATTAAATTTTAAATTTTAAATAAAAAAAATAAAAATAAAAATAAAATAAAAAAATACCGGTTCAAACCGGTTTTGGGTACCGGTTCTTGACCGATTTTGACCGGTTTTTGCCCGGTTTGACCGGTTCCTGACCGGTTCCCACCGGTTCTGAGCTCCTCCGGTTTTATAGAGCATCCGGACCGGTCACCAGACCGGTTCCCGGTCGAACCGACCGGTCCGGTCCGGTTTTGAGAACATTGAGAATAAAACATTAAATATGAATAAATATTTGACATGTTAAAAATTTGAAGTATTTATTATTTTAAGTTTTAAGCAACAAACATTTATCGACTACACACATTTGATATTATTATTAAATTAACAAAATGGATAACTCGTCACTACAAATAATTGTCATGAAATTAATATAACTAGTATTTTATCTCAAAGGTTGCATAGAATAAATATTTATTTTTATAAATAAAAAATTATAATAAATAAATATTTTGAATATATAAATTATAATATAATCAACAATTATAATTGATATCAAAAAGTATTTTGAATACATAACTGTATTTTACATTTATAACACATAATTTAAATTGTGATAGTATTACTTTAAATTATTGATAAAATGATAGTTTGAAATGATTTTCTATGAAAAAGATTACATGTGTGAAACCAAATAATATTTCACTTTGTCTCTGATTATTTATTAAAGAATTAATGATAAAATATTTTTGTTAGAAAGACATAAATTAATTTACAATTTTTAATATTTTTTATTTCTAACCAATTAAAGGCATTTTGTTTTTAATAAATTAAATTATTTAAGGCATAATATTGAATATAAATCTTGACAAATATATGACAGTCAAAAAGGAATTTAAAAACATTGAGTATTAAATGAAATGTAGAGAACACACTAGAAGGGGGGTTGAATAGTGTGTTAGATAAAACTTAAATCTTTTCACAAGATGGAAATAACTCAACTTAGATTTTACAAGGAACTTGCAAAATAGAGAGTTACAATTATCATTCAATAGTTAAAAAAAATAGTTCAATGAAATTGCGTTTCAAGTTGTCATCCAAGTGAGAAATAAATACTTTTCACAAATAAGTTTATAAGGAAACTTGTGCTTCTAATGCGAAGAAGTAACTCAAGAGATAACTAGTACGCTAAAAGCAATAGAGTAAAAACACTTGGTTTATACTGGTTCACTCAACTTGAGCTACATCCAGTTTTCCTTCAAAATAACCTTTTGAAGGGTTCCACTAATCAAAACTTTGATTACAAATACGTATTCTCTACTCTACCACTTCTGGCTACAAGTATTCTCTAGGCCACTTCTGACACACCTTTAATCTCCCCCTGAGATTAAAGCAACATCCAAGTATTCTTTGTCACTAAGCCACTCCTGGCTTTCCAAACAAATAGTTTGATTACAAGATTCAAATCAACTCTCACAGAGAGGATATTACAATGTAAAACAGAATACACAAAATGACTTAGCAAAGCTAAGAAGTTGCTCTTTTTGCGCAAGTGTTGGTCGTCCAAATGTTTTGGCAGAGTTTCAGCTCTTTGAAAAACTTGAATGCTTCGTTGGTTCTTTTGTGAGCTTGATCGTCTATATATAGGCCACTGAGTGAAGGTATCCGTTGTGGGATATGAGCCTTTGTCGAAAACCATTCTCTCACAATCATATGACCGTTACCACGTGTCAACTTGGGGTGGAGAGAGAGAGAGGGGACAGTAGTACATGCAGTGCCTCCACTACTGTATGATTTTGTAAATAGAAGCTTTTTTGTCTCCTGTGGTACACTTTTTGAATATTCAAATGAAATGTCACATATGAAAAAGATAGGGAATAACAGAACATTCCAAAGAATCAACATCGAAAAGCTTAAGTGGACTCTCAGAGATAGTGGACGCATTATATAACTCTTTGACAGAAAAGATTGTGTAAGTTATATAAGCGAGTGGACGCTTCTCAAATGGACATAATGTTTGCACACTGGTTTTCACAATGCTTTGGACGCTTGTTTTGTTACAGCGCATTGAACGCTGGGTTTACACTTAGAAAAACAAGTTCTAGTTACTCATTTGATGCAATAAGCACATAGAGATATATAGTTTAATTTTTATACTTTGACTATTAATTTGAAAGATAATAGAAAAAATAATTAATAAAATTTAAACATTTATATAAACTGAAGAGTAAAGTAAAATTAAAAAGTGAGACTTTATTCATCATTAGATTGAATTAATGTAATTTTAAATATAACTTGCTTAAATTATCCTTGGAAATATCTTTAATTTTTCTATCTAAACATTTTTTCATTATAAATAAATTATCATTTAAAAAATCATGCAAATCTATATTACTACTAGTATATTATCATTCAACTTGATAAAATTGTTTTGCTTTTTTTTTTGTCTAATAAAATAATAAGGTTGCACAAGTTTTTTTTTTCTCTTTTTAACGGTTATACTTCTGTTTATTTTTTTCCTTCTATTTTTGTATGGAATTTTCATTTTCTTGTTTTTCAATGACTAAAATTCAAATGTCTCATTGAAATTGGTTAAGAGCACTTATAGTAGTAAGTTACGCTTGTTTAGCGAATGACAATGTGACCAATAGTTGCAAACTACTTATGTTTAGTGAATATCATTTTAACCTCATTTTGGAATCTATGCAAATAATCCTCACTTGTCCATTGTATATTTTGTGGTTTGATTCTAGTGATAACTATTAATAAAGTTAAAAAACCTCAAACCTTGTGTTGATCACCCATAGGATTGATGGCCTCAATAATTTAGTTTTTATTTAAAACTTAAGGAATTTATTGATAAGAATTGCATGTGACTCTAGATTTGTTTATCAGATGATAATTAATTAATATATCTCTAAAACTATAAAATATTATTAAAGTATTTATATATTTATACTGCATGATATATATGCATGAAATGAACTAGACAACATCGTACTAGAAAAAAGAAAAGCATGTCGACAACAATGAAGTATATCAATAATGATAAAATTAAAATTCAAAATATGTTAGTTTTAGAAAAACTACAAACACTTGTATTTCACATGTAAATGTTGTACTGGTATAGTGAAATAAAATAATAAAAACTAGAACATAAAATAGAAATTAGTTATTAGAGTAAGAACAAATCTAATTAAATAAGTAGATTAGTATAACATTTTTACCTTCAATTTCATTTTTAATTTGGAAAAGAAATACGGTAAATGTATACTGGGTTTCCACATATTTTATTTTTTTATATAAAAAATCAAGTATTTGTGTGTGATTGCAAGGGGTATAGGACAGTGCAAGTACTAAAGGATTTTGTACCAGTACGCATCGTCATCATCCTCAAATTTTGTGCATAATTACTGATAAACCGGATTTTGATTGTAATTTGATGTGGGTATAGATGCCATTTTAATATATTTTTAATATATTTTATTGGCAAAACTCACTGTTTGGTGTTAGTTGATGCAAGACAAGTACTCAAGAGGCTTTATGAGGAAAAGAGTTGAAAATTGCACTTTTTGGAGCAAAAATGCTGGCGTCTGGAAGACCAAGGAAAAAAGGCCAGAATTGAAGTAACACAAGGACCATGGCCATGGTAAATTGACCATGGCCATGCTAGTTGCGTAGCAGAATTGGACCTTAGGTACCATGCAAGACAGGTACTCAAGAGGCTTTATGAGGAAAAGAGTTGAAAATTGCACTTTTTGCTAGGACCACGACTGTGGTCATTTTACTAGGGCTGTGGTAAAGTTACGCTATCAGCCGTTTGAATTTTGAATTATTATAAATAGGGGCTGAGAAACCTTTTTATCTTTATCTTTTGTTCTATTTTGAAAACTGAGGGCTGTGAGTGAGAAAGAGGTCCTGTGAGAGACTCTAAGCTGAGCGAAAACATAGAGAGCACCATTGGGGGTCACCACTGTAAAGTTTCTCCCTTTTGTAATCTTTATGTCTTCTTTTGAGTTTTCTGGCTCAATCATGAACATGAGTGGCTAGTTTCTCTTAGCTCCGGATTTTGATGTACTTGTACCTTTGTACCTCGGTTCTGATTTTAATAAAACCTCGATGTTATTCAGTTAATTGTATCTCTTCACTGCTTTTATTGCTTTTAGGACCGGTTAGTCTAAACATAAGTTAATCTCTTGTCTATGATCAATTACTTGCGATTAACTGAACTGTGAAGTGATTGGATAAGTACAATTTGCATGATCAAACCTATTGTATGAATTTCCAGTAGATTAACCTGTTAATCAACCTCTTTGAGACTCATCATTTGCTTTGAACTAACTCACCTATGATCAATTGGGAATTAAATTAGGGGAAATAACGTTATTAACTATGATCAATTGTTAATTAATGAATTTAAGAGGTCACTGGCAAGTAATGCATTTAGGGATTTTATTGAGATTAGAATTGGGGGGGGGGGGGGGGGGGGGGGAAGGGGTACATGTGAAATCATAATCCTAGGCTTCTTTATTATAATTGTTCTCACATTAATATTTTTGCCCCGATTCTCTTTATTCTGAAAAGAATAATTGAACACCATTCCTCTCAATTTGATTTTAAATTATGGATTGCTTAATTATTTGTGAAATTAATTATTTGGGAATGCGACTGGTCCTTTGGGTTTGATATCCGGACTCCTAGAGTCCACTGTTATTTCTGCGTAGGGTACGCTAGCCCTTTGCGAACGCATTTTACGCATCAAGTTTCTGGCGCCGTTGCCGGGGACTAATTGTGTAGTTCCTAGATAAATT
Organism: Pueraria montana var. lobata; assembly: GCA_026413185.1. NCBI lineage: Eukaryota > Viridiplantae > Streptophyta > Magnoliopsida > Fabales > Fabaceae > Pueraria > Pueraria montana. Next base: position 74,722,643 of record CM048653.1, on the reverse strand, counting down.
ATTTTGTGAAAATTAAGCAATTCTTGTTCATATTATGCATAGTTTTTGTTCCTTTTAATTTTCTATTTTATCTATCTTATTTTATTGTTTTGTTTTTGTTTGTTTAATTTCTGAATTTTTATTTTATTTTATTTTATTTTGTTTTAAAAAAAAGAAAGAAAAAAACTCCGTTTATGTTCATTCTCTTTTGCTAGTTGCGTTCTAATCCCTTTTTCTGTGTTGACAGTTGATGCTAACCAGGTCCTGCCAGAGCTTGTGAACAAACCTGAAATCGAAAAACTTGCAACAGAGCGAAACAGAGAAGAAGAGTAATGGCTGAAGAAAATGACCCACCGGTGGAGCAATCTCTGTTAGACTATCTCACTCCTCAAGTTGGGGTAGCTAACAACATCCTATTGCCAACACTAGGGGATGTCAATTTTGAATTGAAACATGGCTTCCTCCAGATGATAGAGAGTAACCAGTTTAATGGGCTGGCTACTGAGGACCCAGGGAGCATTAAAGAAGATTCCTGAGGATTGCCAGCACTATAAAATATCCTCGGGTGTCTGCTGAATATATCAGACTGGCTGCTTTCCCATTCTCACTCAACGGGAAAGCACTCAGTTGGTTGTGCTAACTTCCGACCAACAGCATCACCACCTGGGAGGGGTGCACCAACAAATTCCTTCGGAAGTACTATTCTATAGTGAAGACAGGCTAGATGTAGAGAGAGATAGGCAATTTTGCTCAGAGGGAGCAAGAGAGCATGTCAGAAGCTTGGGACAGATTTCAGGAGCTGCTTCGGAGTTGTCCACACCATGGGTTTAGCTAGCAGAGAATCATCCAGATTTTCTTTGGAGGTGTGTCCAGCCATAACAGGACTAGCCTCGACACTGCTTGTGGAGGTTCTTTGATGGCTAAATCACCAACAGAGGCAAACAGAATCATTGAAGCCATGGCCTCAAATGATTATAACCACACTGCTGATAGGCACATTCTGAGGAAGCCTGTGAACCAAGTGGAAGCTAGAACATCTAGTTCAAGCATTGATCAAAAGCTGGAGAAGTTGTCTAAGTAGATAGAGACCGTGATGAAAGCACAGGTATGACTTCTGACTGCAGCCCTTCCACCACCCACTTGTGATAAGTGTGGGGAAGCCCATAGAGGAGAATGCCCTGTGAGTAATCCACTTGCTCAAGCTATGGAGGAGGTAAATTATGCTGGTGGGAAGAATGCAAAATATGATCCCTACTCCATCACATTCAACCAAGGAAGGAGGGATCATCCTCATCTTTCTTGGAGAGACAAGAGGGATCAAGGTCCCAGGTAGGAGCAAAATCAAAATGTGTATAGACCTCCATATGTACAAAATCATAGGTTAAGACAAGAAGAGAGAATGCCATCACTGGAGGATGTCATGATGCAATATATAGCCAAGAGTGATGAGCGCATGAAGACTATGGAGTCTCAACTTTCTAGCATGCAAGCTTTGCTATCTCAAAGAGCTCCTGGTACCATTCCTTCTCAAACTGAAACTAACCATAAGACGGAGGAGGCGAATGTTGTGATGACCAAGATCAAGAAGGCTAAAGAAGAGCAGAAGAAGAAGGAAGAGCCAGCTCCAACTCCAAAAAAGGAAGTTCTTACTGAAGAGAATCCAATTGTTGAGAAAGAGAAGGAAAATGAGGTACTGACACCTTCTCAGGTAAGTGTTCCTTTCCCTCAAAGGCTGAAAGACAAGAGTAAGGATAGATATTTTGCTAGATTTGTAGAGATGCTGAAAAGTTTGCACGTTAATATCCCATTTGCTGAGACGATTGCTCAAATACCAAAGTATGCCAAGTATTTAAAAGAAAATCTTTCAAATAAAGGAAAGTTGGCGAACTTTGCTACAATTGGCCTCAACGAAGAATGTTCTGCTGTGGTTTTAAAGAAATTGCCTCCTAAACTCAAGGATCCATGGAGTTTTTCAATTCCCTGTACTATTGGCAACTTGAAATTTGAAAGAGCATTATGTGATTTGGGTGCTAGCATTAATATCATGCCTTATTCTGCTTATAAGAAGTTGGGGTTACAAGAACCCTAACCCACTGACATCTCTATTTTGCTTGCAGACATGACTCTCACCTATCCGCGGGGAATAGTGGAGAACTTATTGGTTAAGGTTGGGAAATTGATTTTTCCTACTGACTTTGTGATTTTGGATATTGAGGAGGATGAGGAAATCCCAATTATTTTGGGATGACCCTTCCTCAACACAGTAAATGTCGTGATTGAGGTCCGTAAAGGGAAATTAACTTTGAGGCTAGGTGATGAGGAGGAAGTGGCTAAAGTGTATAATAATGCAAAAAGCTCCTCCTCTTCCATTTCCTGTAATTTTGTGCAAGCCTTTGACAAGGTGGAGATGATTGACGCTGAGCTTCACCCAAGTGTGGGGAGGGAAGCTCCTGGCTATAGAGTGGATGAGCATGTTGAGGGTTTACTACAAGAAAGGTATACCACCCTGTTTGAGGGAGGTTGATTTCCTTTTCATCTGTCAGGCTCGAGACGTTAAACAAGCGCTACTCAAGAGGTAACCTGTGAACAGTGGGTTCATGAACCCATTGTATCATTTTTAGTTGTTTTTCATTGCATGTTAGTCTCTAGGAACCATCTTTGCATTATTTTTGTGTTGGTTTTTTCATTTTATTTTTGGTCATTCTCGTATGTGGGGACCACGACCATGCTAAATTGAGCACAGCCGTGGTGGTAGAAGCAAGGGTTGTGGTTATATTTGACCACCCAACATCCCCAAATAGCGTCATTTATGACCTCGATTGTGGTAAATTGGCCCTGGAGGTGAAAATTTCGCAATTTTTCTGGAAATCAGCGTCAAAATTTTTCGACCATGACTGTGGTAAATTTTACTGCCGCCCTAGTAAAAAAAAAACTAATTTTTTTTTTCATTTCTTTCTTATGTTTCTAGATTTCTTGTTTTCAATATTTTATTTTATGTTCTCCCTTCTAGTACATTTTTTTTATTATTTTCATGTCTTTTTTATTTCTATTTTAGATGCATTGAGGACACTGCATACTTTAAGTGTGGGGAAGGGGTCATGGTTGTTCTCCCCAGATTTGAGACATTCTGATCTATGATTATGCCATTGCATTGTTCTGTGTTATTTTTGAATTCATGATAGTCGTGAAATTTTATTTTCAAAAACCCCTTTGAAATATTTTTTTTGCAGCATAGCAGTGAGGTCTTCTTCAAGGAAATGAACATTAGCACTGAACATAATTGAATGAACTATTTTCCCTTGAGCTTAGCCATAGAAATGTGAGTTTTGAGCTTTTGATTCTTTCAGTGTGTGATTATGATCCACTTTAGGTGGCACGTTCTATTTTCTATCCTGAAATACATATCCTTGATTGGCTTTTTATTTTCTAAAATTGTTGAGGCATTGGTTAGGCATTCTTTTGGATTCAGATTTTGTGTTACATCCCCATCTAGTTGTCTATTTTGAGCCTGATTGAATATTCATTTGTCACCTTGCTCTGTGAAATTGTGTATATTTGTTTATGCTTGGTGATTTGAAGGATGAGAAAAAGTCGATGTAATGCAGAGCATCCAATTTCCAAAAAAAGAAGAAGAAGAATTCAGTGTCTCTCAACTTCCTCCCCTGTGAACTAAATGAATTAAGGTCAACGACCTTCAAAAAAAAAAGAAGAAAAAGAAGAAAAATAGAATAATGAGAGAATATGTGAGAGCTGAAATATGGGTAGTGAAAAAATGGATGAAAGAAGGCATTGGCTCCCTTTGATTTTAGATCACTGAGTATGAACTTCCATTAGAGCCCTTTGTTGTCCTTTCCTTTCAGCATCTATCTATCAGTATAAACCTGGCCCTATTACACCCTATCATTACTCATTTGTTCTGTTTGTGAAAAGTTGATTGAGTTGAGTTGATTGATGAATAGATTTGTGAACATGCTCAATTAAGTGTGATTTGAGAGAATTTATGTTGACCTTGAAACACTGAGAGAATGAGAGATGAGTGAACTGGGCTCATGAGAAATTGGTCATTTATGCAGGTGTTTTAAACCTAATGGATTCTTTGGAAAAATTGTGCTGCATTTTGGTGCTTTTATTGCTGCTTGTGTTTCATTTTCCATTATGAATAAATTGGGGTTCTGTTACAAGTTTTTTGACTAGAGGGAATTGCTTTTGATATTTGACCCAAAATAATTGCTTGAGGGCAAGCAATGCTCAAGTGTGGGGAGGTTTGATAAACCGGATTTTGATTGTATTTTGATGTGAGTTTAGATGCCATTTTCATACATTTTTTAATATATTTTATTGGCAAAACTCACTATTTGGTATTAGTTATTGCAAGACAAGTACTCAAGAGGCTTCGTGAGGAAAAGAGTTGAAAATTGCACTTTTTGGAGCAAAAATGCCACCGTCTCGAAGACCAAGAAAATAAGGCCAGAATTGAAGTAACGCAAGGACCATGGCCATGGTAAATTAAACATGAGTGGCTAGTTTCTCTTAGCCCCGGATTGTTATGTAACTGTACCTTTGTACCCCGGTTCTGATTTTAATAAAACCTCGATGTTATTAAGTTATTTGTATCTCTTCACTATTTTTATTGCTTTTTAGGACCGATCAATCTAAACATAAGTTAATCTCTTGTCTATGATCAATTGCTTGCGATTAACTGAACTGTGAAGTGATTGGATTTGTACAGTTTGCATGATCAAACCTATTGTATGAATTTCCAGTAGATTAACCTGTTAATCAACCTCTCTGAGACTCATCATTTGCTCTAAACTAACTCATCTATGATCAATTGGGAATTAAATTAGGGGAAATAACGTTACTAACTATGATCAATTGTTAATTAACGAATTTAAGAGGTCGATGACAAGTAATGCATTTAGGGATTTTATTGAGACTAGAATTGGGGAAAAAAGGGGTACATGTGAAATCACAATCCTAGGTTTTCTTTATTATAATTGTTCTCACATTAATCTTTCTGCTCCGATTCTCTTTCTTTTGAAAAGAATAATTGAACACCATTCCTCTCAATTTGATTTTAAATTCTAGATTTCTTAATTATTTGTGAAAATAATTATTTGGGAACGCGACTGGTCCTTTGGGTTCGATATCTGGACTCCTAGAGTCCACTGTTACTACTGCGTAGGGTACGCTTGCCCTTTGCGAACACATTTTACGCATCAATTACTGTATCTATTAAGCTAGTAATTGTCCTAATGTGATTTAGATTTACTATTACACCTTTGATAACTTTATATAAAATATGATAATACATGGTGGGGCTGCAGCAGAGGATTCATAGATTGTTTGGTGCCAACCTAGCTGGGATCAAGGAATTTGTGATGATGCTTTGTTTGTCCCATTTGATTCATAAAAAAAAAAAAAACTATCGTCAAACTATAACTATATCTTACGTGGATAATTTGTATTAATTTTTTAAAATATTGAATAACAATAATCAAATAATTCATATTTTTATATAGTTTAAAAACCATATATTACATTAATTTTGATGTACATAAATGATGTATTAGATAAATTTGGATTAAAAATTTGAAAATATGATCTATATGAAAGGAACTTCTAATCACTCAACATTCAATTTTTGGATAAAATCATTTGATTAAAAGTTACTTATGTAAGAGTAGATATAACTAATATAGATGTGAATGTAAGTTAATCATGTTCAGATCAAGCCCCTCTCCTAAAATGAAGTTTTAATGATAACAATCAAGCAAGAAACAAATTCTAAATGTTCTGAATTTTTGGCACTAACATCATATTGAGCTTTAAAAATGTGTTTAAAGAACGGGACAAGTCATTATTCAAAAGAGTTCATCTTGTAAAGCATAATTAATCAAATTCAAGAAGCATCTTTCCAATGTATTCAGTTGTTTACAAGCATAAAAAGACAAAGTCTGCATCTCTAGAAGTACAAATCAGAAAATTAATTGTTTAGTGACTGGCATTTTCAGTCGCTAAGGGCAAAAGGAGAGAAATAGGTCAGTAGCGAAAACCCTAGTTGCCTAGCCATTTAGTGTTTCTGAGTTCTCCTTTCCACATTTCAATTTTCAGCTTGATCTAATAATTTATGAGTATTCATGGATGCTTCTTAACTTAGCCTTGTGCTTTTTCCCTTAAAGATGATCATTCAACTGTTGCTCACTTGTGGCAGCAACCTGGCATAAGGCGCAACTCCAATAGTGCTTGGATTTTTTTTGCAAATTGCTTGGAGAATGCTCATTGTCATTAGCCGAGGGATGTGTCATTGCTTTGCGCTTTGCACCATTATCACCACCATCTGGCTTAGCCTGCAATGGGAAAAATAACATAATATATGCTTATCGACCAATTAACAGATTCAACATCCTATGTGTATTGACTACATCTTCTGTTTAAGATGTATGAATAAGATATACATATTGTGATCGCACAACATGGTTCCTTTGGTAGTAAATTTATAATAATACAAGTATACCATGAATAAAATGTGTTGTTGGATTTTGGTTAGCCAAACAAATAGGATGAAGAATATTTAATTTTACATTATAATTTTTCTTCTTATAAATGATTATTGAAAAATTTATCCAAACATATATGGTTGTTTATGTTTTCACTTTTTCTTTTTTAATTCTGAAAAATAGAAACATGCAAACCAAGAAATAAGAAAACATATTCTTAAAAAAAAATTACCAAATAAGTTTTTCTATTTCTCACCTCCAAAATTCTTTTCAAATTAATTAATACATATCAAACAGGCTATTATTTTCCATATTTTATCATAAAAACAGTTTTGAAAATTATTTTACAAAATAGTTTGAAAATTAAAAATATCAAAGCACAATCAAGCAAGTCCTTACACTTCGCTTCCTTGATATATGTTCAATTTTAGAACACTATCCCCAATCCTAACTCCTAATTGATTATTAAGATACATTTTATTTAGTCATTTAGTCTATTGTAATAGGAGCAATTTTTCTCTCTTTGCAACTTTCAACATCGCTTACATATCTGAACTCATTGTTGACTTTGGACCTGGATTGCTTGCTTCACTCACAATTTTTCTTATATTTTTTTAACTTTTACAAAATTCTTTAAATTTAAGAAAAACAATAAGCCACCATATCATGACTACGGGATTAACTGTCAAAAGTGAACGAGTGATGGCTGACAATTCAGCCACTATTCAGGGGTCATTCTCAAACAAGATGAATAATTTTTTTAATAAAAAACAAGAGAAAACCTTTTCACAATTCAAACACCACTAAAGAAGAAGTAGGAAAAAATCAAATTAAATTAAAGACAGATAAAAACATAAGCTAACAAAAAAAAAGAGATAAATATAAAAACACAAACGAAAGATATTAAACATAAGACTATGGATGACTAGCCTGTATGATCAATCGATTTGTGCTGGTCTTCCTATAAGTGGTATGCGAACAATAAGGTTGTCTAATACCATCTAGGGATAGTGTCCCACCAGATATGTTATTATCCCAGATCATTCTTGTTCCTGGATTAAAAGACATGGAAACACCTCTAGGAACAAATATCCCTGCTGGTATTTGCATTGGGATTTCCAACGCTCTCTCCGTGGCCATTTCCCTCATTACTTCCTCCTCCAGCTCTCTCCGGCGTGCCAATGTCATCTCATTGGCGATTATCTCCCTCCTAATTTTCTCGTTCTCCAAATCTTGTGATATCTGTTGTTTCAACAATTCTCACCGGAATGCTTCGTCGACGTTGACCGGCACTGGCATTGGCAAAACTGTGGGCGCTACTGCTTGGAAAAACACCTGGCACAGACTCACACATTAGAAATGAACTCATGTGAGAAAAGTTTGTTTAATTTGCAAAACAAATGGGTCTCTTGAAAAGATCGAAAATGCAGAAAATTATGTGAGGGTTACCTTGTAGTGAGTGTCTAGACATATTTGGATTCATGTTGTCAATGGTGGAAAAGGGGCCTGGCAATGGTGAAGGTACCCTTTGGTTTTGGTCAGCACAATATTTGAACTCCATGGAAAAAAGTTGGAACGTGAGTGAAACAAAGGAAAGGCGCAAAAAAAGATAGAAAGTGCCTATGAAATCAGAGTAAATGTGTGAGTGTGTGTAGTATTGAGTTTGAACATGATTAAATAGGCTTGATGGGGTGGATGTTTATGGCAATTTCAACGGACAAGGTCTAGTCAATATTTTGTCATATTGAAATTGCTCTTAAATTTTTAACAAAAATGGTCGAATATAGTTTGACCTTGACCTTTGAAAAACTAAATTAAATATGAACTTATATGGTTGACCACAAGAATAAAACATTAAATATGAATAAATATTTGACGTGTTAAAAATTTGAAGTATTTATTATTTTAAGTTTTAAGCAACAAACATTTATCGACTACACACATTTGATATTATTATTAAATTAACAAAATGGATAACTCATCACTACAAATAATTGTCATTAAATTAATATAACTAGTATTTTATCTCAAAGATTACATAGAATAAATATTTATTTTTATAAATAAAAAATTATAATAAATAAATATTTTGAATATATAAATTATAATATAATCAACAATTATAATTGATATCAAAAAGTATTTTGAATACATAACTGTATTTTACATTTATAACACGTAATTTAAATTGTGATAGTATTACTTTAAATTATTGATAAAGATGAAAAAATGATAGTTTGAAATGATTTTCTATGAAATAGATTACATGTATGAAACCAAATAATATTTCACTGTGTCTCTTATTATTTATTGAAGAATTAATGATAAAATACTTTTCTTAGAAAGACATAAATTAATTTACAATTTTTAATATTTTTCATTTAACTTTTTACTCTATCAACTTATTAGAATTTTTTATTATTATTTCTAATCAATTATAGGAATTTTGGTTTTAACAAATTAAATGATTTAAGGCATAATATTGAATATAAATCTTGACAAATATATGATAGTCAAAAAGGAATTTTAAAACCTTGAGTACTAAATGACTGAATTACTTTAATGTGTTTCCCTTTTGTTTCATATCAACAATACCATTAATACTTTATTATATTTTATAAACTTTGTTTTGTTAAAAAATACTTATTGAACTAATGATAAGAATATATTGGTAAAATATTAAATATAATATATTTATTGACTAATTTAATTTTTATACTTTGACTATTAATTTGAAAGATAATAGAAAAAGAAATTAATAAAATTTAAACATTTATATAAAGTGAAGAGTAAAGTAAAATTAAAAAGTGAGACTTTATTCATCGATAGATTGAATTAATGTAATTTTAAATATAACTTGCTTAAATTATCCTTGGAAATATCTTTAATTTTTCTATTTAAACATTTTTTCACTATAAATAAATTAAATTTTAAACTAAATTATCATTTAAAATATCATGCAAATCTATATTACTACTAGTATATTATCAAATAAAATTGTTTTGCTTTTTCTTGTCTAATCAAATAATAAGATTAGACAAGTTTTTTTTCCCTCTATTTTTAACGGTTATCCTTTTGTTTATTTTTTTCCTTCTATTTTTGTATGGAATTTTCATTTTCCTGTTTTTCAATGACTAAAATTCAAATGTCTCATTGAAATTGGTTAAGAACACTTATAGTAGTAAGTTATGTTTGTTTAGCGAATGACAATGTGACCAATAGTTGCAAACTACTTATGTTTAGTGAATATCATTTTAACCTCATTTTGGAATCTATGCAAATAATCCTCACTTGTCCATTGTATATTTTGTGGTTTGATCCTAGTGATAACTATTAATAAAGTTAAAAAACCTCAAACCTTGTGTTGATCACGCATAGGATTGATGGCCTCATTAATTTAGTTTTTATTTAAAACTTAAGGGATTTATTGATATGAATTGCATGTGATTCTAGATTTGTTTATCATATGATAATTAATTAATATATCTCTAAAAATATAAAATATTATTGAAGTATTTATATATTTATACTACATGAAATATATGCATGAAATGAACTAGACAACATTGTACTAGAAAAAAGAAAAGCATGTCGACAACAATGAAGTATATCAATAATGATAAAATTAAAGTTCAAAATATGTTAGTTTTAGAAAAACTACAAACATTTTGTATTTCACATGTAAATACTGTACTGGTATAGTGAAATAAAATAAAAAAAATTAGAATATAAAATAGAAAGTAATTATTAGAGTAAGAACAAATCTAATTAAATAAATAGATTAGTATAACATTTTTTACATTCAATTTCATTTTTAATTTGGAAAAGAAATACGGTAAATGTATACTGGGATTCCACATATTTTATTTTTTTAATATACAAAATCCAGTATTTGTGTGCGAGTGCAAGGGGTATAGGACAGTGCAAGTACTAATGTATTTTGTACTTGTACACATCGTCATCATCATCAAATTTTGTGCATAATTACTGTATCTACTAAGCTAGTAATTGTCCTAATGTGATTTAGATTTACTATTACACCTTTAATAACTTTATATAAAATATGATAATACATGGTGGGGCTGCAGCAGAGGATTCATAGATTGTTTGGTGCCAACCTAGTTGGGATCAAGGAATTTGTGATGATGCTTTGTTTATCCCATTTGATTCCTAAAAAAAAAAAATCTATCGTCAAAGTATAACTATATCTTACGTGTATTATTTGTAATTTTTTTTTAAATTGAATAACAATAATCAAATGATTCATATTTTTATATAGTTTAAAAATCATATATTACATTAATTTTGATGTACATAAATGAGGTATTAGAAAAATTTGGATTAAAAATTTGAAAACATGATCTATATGAAAAGAACTTCTAATCACCCAACAGTCAATTTTTGGATAAAATTATCTGATTAAAAGTTATTTATGTAAGAGTAAATATAACTAATATAGATGTAAATGTAAGTTAATCATGTTCAGATCAAGCCCCTCTCCTAAAATGAAGTTTTAATGATAACAATCAAGCAAGAAACAAATTCTAAATGTTCTGAATTTTTGGCACTAACATTATATTGTGCTTTAAAAATGTGTTTAAAGAACGGGACAAGTCATTATTCAAAAGAATTCATCTCGCAGCACACCGAAATATATTAATAAAAGAAGAGAGAACATACCTTCATGGGGGGACAAGAACCAAACCCATGATGAAAACTATGTGAACCTGTAACTAAGGAGACCAATCCTACAACAATTCAACTCCTTATAAATGAAAGTTGGAACGCTATCCCACCACAAAAAATCATGAGTATGAACAGCATGGGAGACAAGTTTATCTGCACACATATTTCCCTCCCTATAAACATGACTTACAAAAAAATTCATATTTTGAGTAAGCAGAAGACAATTCTTCCACTTGTTATAAATCTGCCAAGAGATGATACTCTCTATTTTAAAAGCTGCCACCACAAGAGCAGAATTACATTCAAGCCAAAGGTTTTTTCCACCCTTTTGAAGCTGCAATCTATCGCCTTCATGGCTCCAAAAAGTTCAGCACGGAGGGCAAAATTGATATTTAAATTTTTAGCAAAGCATCCCAAAAAAGAGAGTTCGCTATTCATAAAAATTCCTCCACTTGAAATGGAAATGAAGGACGAAAATTTGGACTCCATTGCTAACACTTGGTCATTGTTTTCTCTTGCAGAACATTGCAATTAACTTTTGGGATCACTTTGATGTGTAGTGCCACGTTAAGTCAAACAAAACCATTTATGGATGAACGCATGTGATCTGCATTCTCCGGAGGGGTGATGGGAGATCAAAGGGAGAGAAGGGGTAGAAAAGAAGATGGCGTTACTACTTATTTCTTCTCAAGATTTCCTGAGGAGTTCATGGTGACTGATCTGTGGAAGGTATTCCAACGTTGGGGAAGAGTCTGGGATGTGGTCATAGTGAAGAGGAGAAACAACTGGGGTCATAGGCATTGTATTGTCAGATTCAAGGATGTGGACAATGTACGAAGATTTGAGCAGCAGCTGGACAAAATCCTCATTGGCCATATTAAAATGCATGTTAACTTGCCAAAATATAAGAGGATTATGCAGTACGGATGTGAGAGGAATATGAAGGGGAACAATCATTCCCAAAAGAAGGATGCAGAACATGAGATAAAGAAAGCTGAGGGAGGTGTAGAGAGAGCAGGAAACAGACCCAAGGAACAAAGAACGTATGCTGAAGTAGTTGGGAATAGAGGCAATGCACGAAATAAAACCTGGCAAGTAAAGAGGAGGGAGAACAAACCAACACATGAAGAAGTTTGGCACGGTTTGGATATTAAAACAAATTCAAGTCACGTTAACTGGCTTGAGGGGTGCTGGGTTAGGCTGCTGAGAGACATTTCGAGGGTGGAACAAATACAAGAGGAATGTTTTAAAGGGATGGTGGAGGTTAGCATGAAACACTTAGGGGACGATATGGTTCTGGTGTCGGGGATTAAAGAAAACCTTCTGGAGGATCTTGGCAAGGATGACGGAGATGGGATATGGTCCATTTTCATTCATTTGAAAAGTGGAATCCTAAACTAGTTTCGAGCAACAGATTGACATGGATAAGGTGTTTTGGGATTCCTCTGATTGCATGGAGTGTGGAATGTATTTCCAACATTCTGCGGCCAATAGCAACGGTGATCAAAATGGCAGATGAAACAAGTCAAATGAGTAACCTACAATATGCTCAGGTCCTAGTTAAAACCTCCAGTCCCGATCTTATCTCCTAATGCTCCAAAGTGCGTATTGATGGGCATATTTATCAGGAAAAATTTATTGAGGAATTATTTTCTCAATCAAATTGCTGCAAATGCGAAGGTTGGAGATATCAAGCATCAATAGTAGAAAGAAGCTCTATGGCCAGTGATCTGGGACTGGACATTCATTTTGTCCAAGACGAAACTGATGATGAAACAAACAAGGAGGGGGACGGTGGTGAATGGTGCAAGGAGGAGTTGGGTATTAACCATCGGGGAGAAGAAGCAATGGTGCAATGTCCAGTGGTAAAAGCCAATGGTAGTCAACAAGCTTCTTTGGGGGAAAGTGTGCAGGGGGATGTCAGATTCCAACCATTGGTAGTACATCAAGAGATATTTGATGGTACGTGTGAAGGATTTGGGGGTCTCGAGCAACAAAATTTGCATGGAAATGGGGACAAGATCGGCAACAAAGGAAAAGGCATGTACGAATTAACACATCAAAAGAGTGACTACCAGCATGATAGCTCTCAGAGCAATGGTGATGACGTGTAGGAAGCGAGAAATGAAGAGATGGTGGAGAGCTCATGTGCAGGAGAGGCATGTGGGTATGTAAAATTAATGCCAAGTGGGTATAGTGATAATACTGTGACTAGGTGCGAGGAGGGATCAGATGGGCCTAACGAGGAGGCCATGACAGTAGGGGCCCAATGCGAAGACCAACTAACTAAACAAAAGGTACGAAACCAAACTCGGGTCAATGAATTCTGGGCCCGTGAAGAGGTCGATGTAGCGGCTAGCAGCTATAATCTCCAACAAATGGGTACCAGGGGTGACAAGCAAGGCTGTATAGATCCGTTTATTGGGCTCAAGGTTGTCGGGGAGTGGAGCCAAGAGTGCCCAACAAATTCCAAAAGCCCACAACATGCTGAAACACAATGCTCACTGGATACTGTTAGAGAAAAAAGGGAGACATAATTGTTTATCAAGAAGATGGTCTCCGGAGCGAGACAAATGACATTCCAGATGTTACCTGGGGTCCAATTGATTTCTATCCATCACTATTGTCTAAGGGGTATGGTGCTAATACCAAACGATCAGAGTGGAGGATGGCACCTTTTGAGTTCAGCAACGTACTGTCAGATGGGTGTATTGTCAACTGCAACAACTTGGTGAGACTGAAAGATGAGATTAAGGGGCCAAAGAAAATATGGGAAATTGGGAGTATGTTAGGAGTTACAACTAAGGGAAGTGAGGAGGGTGTTATTGAAAAATTGGCACATATGAAAAAGAGAGATAAAACTGAAGTTAGGAGGGAAGGCAGAAGATTTGAGGAGGGATGCGGGAATGTTGAAAATGATAATACTATCCTATAATGTTTGGGGTATGGGGGAGGGGTAAAGTGGAAGTTTATAAAAGATCTTATTGTGAAGGAGAAGGTGCAGATGGTATGCATTCAAGGAACAAAAAAAGAAGATATAAAAAAGGAGTTGTGCCAAGCTATTTGGGGGGACTATGATGTGGAGTGGGTAATGCAGCCATCAGTTAACAGAGGTGGAGGTTTATTATGTCTTTGGAATAAAGATTCCTTTACTATGATTAACTCTTTTCAAGGGGAGGGGTTCATTGGCTTAGAGGGTATATGGAAGGAGGGCGGGTATAATGTCACTATCCTCAACATTTATTTTCTGTTTGAATTGGAAGCAAAAAGAAGACTATGGGAGGCTCTGAAAAAAATTAAGGCAGATTCTTTGAACAAGATTTGGTGCATTTTGGGGGATTTTAATTGTATAAGGAGGCAATACGAAAGGGAGGGGGAGAGTATGGTAGATTATGGAAGTGGAGAGAGAAGAGAATTTAATGCTTTTATCAATGATATGGAAGTAGATGATATTCCTATTGTTGGTAGAAAGTTTACTTGGTATCGGCCAAATGGTAGAGCGAGAAGTAGAGTTGATAGAGTTTTGGTATCAAAGGCATGGTTTGATATATGGAGTGGGAGCACTCAATATGTGATGAATAGAAACATATTTGACCACTGTCCAATCCTCTTAAAAGATGTTAATTTTGATTGGGGGCCTAAGCCATTTAGGACCCTCGATTGTTGGTTGGAGGAGAGAAGTATTGATGGGTTGGTGGTGGATGCATGGGTAGCATGGAAGTTATTGGTAGGGGAGGCTTCATTCTTAAAGAGAAGTTGAAGGGCTTGAAGACAAACTTGAAGGTTTGGAATCGAGACCATTTTGGATATATTTCTAAAAATATTGCAAGAGTAGAACAACAATTGAATGACTTGGATAGGAAGGAAGAAGTTGGAGGATTGTCCGAGGTGGAAATAGAAATCAAGAGGGGATTGCAAGAATAATTGTGGAGGTGTGCAATGTATAATGAATCTTTGCTTAGACGAAAATCAAGATCTAAGTGGTTAAAGAAGGGAGATTGTAATTCAAAATTCTTTCACCACATAGTCAATTGGAGAAGGAGGAAGAATATGATTAGAGGGCTAAATGTGGATGGGAATTGGGTGGAGGACCCTAATGGAGTTAAAGGCTTGGAGGTTTTTCAAAAAAAGGTTTAGTAAAGAGTAATGGGAGAGGCCTTGTCTTGATGGGGTCGCTTTTGACAATATTTCACATGAAGATAATATCATGCTAACGGCTAGATTTAAGGAGGAGAAAATTAAGGAAGCGGTTTGGAAATGTGGTAGTTCAAAGTCCCCGGGACCCGACAGTTTTAATTTTAAATATATCAAGAAATTTTGGGCCACTTTGAAGAGGGATGTTGTTAATTTTCTTGAGGATTTCCATAAATCCGGCACTTTCCCAAGAGGAGCCAATGCATCGTTTACCACCCTTATTCCAAAAGTTGATGATCCACAAGGCTTGGGTGACTTTAGACCAATTTCTTTGGTTGGATGCATGTATAAAATTGTGTCAAATATCTTGGAAAAGAGATTACAAAAGGTGCTCCATGGAGTTATTGATCATAGACAAAGTGCTTTCTTGGGGGGGAAGGAATCTTTTGCATAGTGTGATGATAGCAAATGAAGTGGTAGATGAAACTAGAAGGAAGAAGGAAAAATGTTTGGTGTTTAAAGTGGATTTTGAGAAGGCCTATGATTCGGTGTGTTGGAACTTTCTCCTTTATATGTTGAAGAGGTTGGGTTTTAATGATACTTGGGTAAAATGGATTAGGGGTTGCTTAATTTCTAGCTCAGTTTCTATCCTTATTAATGGTAGCCCAACGAAGGAGTTTATGCTTGAGAGAGGCATTAGACAAGGTGATCCGTTAGCTCCTTTTATTTTCACAATTGTGGGAGAAAGACTTAGTGGACTTATGAGGGAGGCTACATGTAAGAATCTCTTTTCGGGGTTCAAAGTAGGTAATGATGGTTTTGAGGTGAACTTATTGCAATATGCGGATGACACAATTTTTGTGGGGGAAATGAATCTTAATAATGGGGTGGTTATCAAGAGCATGATGATATGTTTTGAACTTGTATCCAGGCTAAAAGTTAATTTCTTCAAAAGTAGATTTGGAGGAATTGGGGTGGATAGCCACACTATTGAGAGGCTTGCAAGATATTTGAATTGTAGAACTTTGAAAGTTCCTTTCGTCTACTTGGGTATTCCGGTGGGTGCCAATCCGAGGAAGAAGGAGACATGGGATCCTATCATTGAAAATTTTCACAACAAGCTTGCATCTTGGAAACATAAGCACTTATCCTTTGCCGGCAGAATTTGCTTGATAAACTCAGTACTTGCATCTTTACCCCTAGTTTTTCTTTCTTTTTTCAAAGTACCCAAAGGTGTGTTGATGAAAATGACATATTTGCAAAGAAGGTTTTTGTGGGGTTGTGAGGAGGGAAGGGAGAAGATTTCTTGGGTAAGTTGGGATAGAGTGTGTAGACCAAAAAAACATGGTGGGTTAGGGATAAAAGACATTTCTTTGTTTAATGAGGCACTCCTCTCAAAATGGAAATGGAACATTTTTCACCAAAGGGAATCTTTTTGGGGAAAGATTTTAGTGTCAAAGTACCAAGGGTGGAGAGGGCTTGGAGAGAGAGAAGATAAAAAATATGAGTCCATTTGGTGGAGGGATTTAAAATTGGTATGTGGTGGTTCGGCTCAATATAATTGGTTTGATAATATGGTAGAGTGGAGTATTGGGGATGGTACACAACCTAGCTTTTGGTTTGATGTGTGGCTTGGAGAAGAGTGTTTGGCTATTAAATTCCCTAGGATGTTTCTTAATTCCGAACAAAAGAAGGAGGTTATCTCAAATATATATGGGCAAATGGGAGGGTGGAAAGTGGAATTGGAATTTCATTTGGAGAAGAGAATGGTTTGAATGGGAAAATCCTTTAGTTCACAATTTTTACCAAATGGTAGAAAATGTGAATATCAAAGGCCGTGGAGATGATGGCTGGATTTGGAAGGCAGATAACTCCAACAAGTTCACAGTGAGGTCCACATATTTGGCTCTGCATAGGCTGAGAGTTGGGAGTTTGGAGGAAGACATTTTCATCTCTTTGTGGGACATCAAGAGTCCATAAAAGGTGACTTTTTTCATGTGGAGGGTCTTCCATGACAGACTTCCTACAAAGCAAAACCTTAGGAAAAGAAATATACAGCTGGATGGTGATGAACAAGGATGTCTGCTATGTCATGATTCGAAAGAATCTTTGTCCCATGTGCTTTTTTCATGCAGGGAATCACAAGCTGTTTGGAAAAAGTGTTATAATCTATTTGGCCTTCATACTGTGCTTCCAAATTCTGCTAGAACACATTTCTGGCAGCATTCGCATTGTTTTCGGGTGAAGTGGGTTAGGTATTGGTGGCCTGTATTATGGAGTGCAACAACGTGGAGCATTTGGCAGCAGAGAAATGCTATCATCTTTCAAGGAAAACATTGGGATAAAGAGGCTCTGTTGCAGAAAATTTTATTTCTGATGTGGTCATGGTTAAAAGCATATGATAAGAATTTTGTTGTTTCATTTCAGCAGTAGAGTGTCAATCCAGCCTCCTGCCTGATCCACGCTTGATATCAGGGTATCATAGGATGTTTGTATATTGCTTCTTACGGCTCTGGATGCCTTTTGGTGTGGCGCAGTTGATATGTTTGGGCCCTTGGAAACTTTATTCTGTGTTGTAGGCTGGTGGCTATGTTGATATCAATGTGTTGAATCTTCTTATCAATATTGTATTATATGGTGGTTACAGGATGTCTTGAACCTGTATCTATATTTGCCTTAACAATAGCACTTCTTGTGCAATAAAAAAAAAAAAAAAACAAAAATTCCTCCACAACCTGCCTTTCCTAGGCTACCTTTTGCAGCACCATCTGTGTTGCATTTGATCCAGTTATGGATTGGTGGTCTCCAATCAACTTGTTTGATGAGCTGCGACTTTCTTGGATGACCCTTTATGGAGAAGAATTTAATTAGAATATTGAACTCTGTGATGGAAGATGACATGGTTCCCTTTGAATTGTTACCCTTGAACCGAACATTGGCACTAATAAGAGATTTAGTAAGGTGAGGCCGATATCTTTTATTTTCAAACTTTTCCTGATTCCTGCTTTGCCAAATGGTCCAAAAAGTGTTGACAATTGCAGATATGATAATGTCAAGAATTTGGGAAGACCAATTCTTAGAACACATTGAAAGAATTGCAAAAATGGAAGAGCAAGGGGGTTCGAACACTGAAAGAACATTGGCCCAAAAAGGGGGTTCGAACACTGACTTTGATCACAAAACACTTTCCTCTCTTCAAACATAACCCACAAGGGGGATCATTTTCACGTAGTACAACAAATCACTCTCACACTCTTCATTTCCCCTCATACAAAAAGAATCCTCTCACTCACATTACAACACTTAGTCTTTACCACTCTCACTAAGAATACAAACCTAAGCTCTCAACGTCATTTTTTCCTCTCACCCTCTCTCATTCAACCCATTTTTTACTTTACACATACGTCATCCAGTAGAGGCATTTTCCCTGCTGAAACTAAGCACTAATCTTTATGGCATTCCATCTTTTTGAACCACCATAGACCATATTCGTGTCTCTTTGCTATCTATTTTCACCATAGACCAACGCAAAGCCACACCCAATGCATGCGGGTTTTGGAGCATGGTATGTTGTGTTTATGTATGTTCAGCTAGTTCTTTTTTTTTTTAATCTTATTTTTGCTTGTTTTTGTATATTTGTTTGTATTTGAAATAGATTATAGACTCATTATTTGATTTCGTGAGTTGATGCAGGAAAGTTTACAACAGAAATAAAATACGGAGTGTTAAAACTTTTTGTAACGTATCCATGTGTCATGTGTTCCTTTTCCAAGTCTATGTGAAGTTGTTCCTTTTATTTATTTCTTTATTTGTTATCTTTTTTTTTTTTGTGTTTTTGTCCTTTTAGTTTTAGAAGTCTTATTTCTTATTTTAGTTCACGAGGGCGATCTTATATGATTTTTTGCTAGCTTTTGTTTTTCCATTTTCATGTATTTGAAGTGACAGTTATAATAATTTGTTCTCTTTTTTTTTGTCTTGTTATGCTATATTTTATTATTGTAATATAAATGTAAGTAGAAATTTTTTTTCAAAAGTTGTCCTGTGACAGATTATGGTTTGTATGCACATACTGCTTGTTCCTCTTTTAAACAAAATATTCCAGAAATTATAAGCTCTAATAAAAGTCAAGTTTTATATTCGATTAAGCAAATAATTTAAAATTAAACATTAAGATCTTTAATAGAGAAAGAATGAATTGGATGTGACATCCTTTTAATTATGAGATTTAAGGATGCAAGCTGTCAATGATGAATCTAGAAATTTTCTTTGGTGGGGGAAAAAAATTAATTTGCAATATTTTTATAGAAGAAAAATAATGTCATAGCAAAAAACAAAATCTAAAATACCTATGATTTTACAAATTATAATTTCTCAGCACATTTTTATATTTTAAAAATGTTATATGATTTTTTCATCGTCAAAACTATAAAAAAATTAGAAAGGTAAAGTGAAATTTTTTTGGAGATAAAAAGTGGTATAATTAATACCAATTTATTCTCTCTTTTATCTCCTATAACTTTTTATATTCATTTAAAAAAAATTGTCTTATGGGGAAAATACTCATTTTTCTATGGGGGAAAAACTGAAGTTATTAAATATGTTGATGTAAAAAAAAAAAAATCTTGTAGGGGCAATTGCCCCCATTCCTTTCACTGTAGATCCGCCAGTGTAAGTTGTGACAATTTGTTATCTTAAATCACTTCTCTAAATTAAAAGCACAAAATAAAGTAATAATAATAATAATAAGTATTTTATAATTATAATTAACTTATAATTTAATAAAAAAAACAAATTACTAGTAATAACAAAATCTTTGGTGGAGAAAGAGTTAATTGGATGAGATATTTTCTTAATCCTGAAGTTTTGGGGTGTAAGCTCTGACAACTTGATATTTTAAAACTTCTCTCTAAAATAAAAAAATATTAAACCAAATTAAATTGATAAAAAAAATAAAGATGTTGAGTCAAAATTTATAAATGTTCAAATGGATTGGTTTGGGTGTACACCTTTGTCAATTTTATATTTAGGACGTATGGGTTATGACAATTCAAAAATCCTAAAATTAACAAAGAAAAAAAAATTAAAAACATCAATACACAAATATTTTCTACCAAAAGAACTACGTAACTCTGATTTTTCATTGTACCCGAATATATGTAGGAGTAGGGGGTCACTTCTGTAGATATATAAAAAAATAATATTAGCACTCCTTTTTTTTGTAATAATAATAATAACAATAAATTAATCTTCACCAAAATATGATAAATGTGCATATTAAACATGAAATAAATATTTTAAAAGTTACAAATAATATGCTTAATTAATTAGAGGTAATCGTCTTAGGATAGACATTGTAGGTTGCTAATACCTTTCATACGCGTCTCTCAAAGACTTTTTTTGGATTCGAAGATCATTTCTAATGGGTTTTCCCAAAAAAAAAATATTGGTGAAAACTCCTTTATTTTTAATATATTTTTCATCGTCCAGCCGCAACCTCAATTGCGACAAAAGGTTACTATACTATACTATGATCTTTTATTAATTGAAAAAATTCACAAAGATACATCCAAAGTTAATTTAAGCAAGTTATATTTAAAAGTACTTTAATTCAATCTAATGACGAATAAAGTCTCACTTTTTAATTTTACTTATCTCTTTACATTATATAAATATTTAAATTTCATTAATGATTTTGATTACTATATTATCTTTAAAATTAATAGTCAAAGAATAAAAATTAAATTTTTCTTTCAAATATTATATTTAATATTTTACCAATATACCTTTATCCTTATTTCAATAATTTTTTTTAACGAATAGAGGTTTATCAAATATAATACTATTAATGGTATTCTTGATATGAAACATAAGGAAAATGCGTTAAAGTAATGCCCTCATTTAATGCTCAAGATTTTAAATTGTTGTTTTTTAATGTCATATATTTGTCAAGATTTATATTCAATATTACACATTCAATATATTTAGTTTATAAAAATAAAATATGTAACACTGTGATTTTTCATAATGTATGATAAGTGTTTGATTAGGTACAAGAGGAATTAAATTTAAATTTATGTGTTTAAATAATTTAAGTAATAAAGCATGTAAGTGATCTATGGGGTGGTTTGAGTTTGTCCCAGTAACCTTTTGAGTTGCTTATCCTTGTGAAAGTTGAGTTACAGAGGAAATTTTGGTTGCTAATTTTGGGGCTTAAGCACGGGTGAATCCAGGCTTAAGCGAGAGTGGGACTTAAGCGCGAATTGACCCAGGTTTAAGCGCCAAAACCAGAATAGAGGAAATAATCTCTGGAATTTTCGTTTAAGCGAAGTTTAGGTGGCGCTTAAGCGAGAATGATTGTGGGTATATAAAGAGAGAGATCTCTTTTCTCTCATAACTCTCTCTTCCTTTCCTTATCTCTTGAAGTTCCTCCTTCCTCATCAATCCCTCCTTCTCATAGAGTCTACTCGAGCTTGAAGCTTGAGTTCTTCATGGTGGTGGTTCCTTCTCCTTCCTCCCTTTGAGCTTGGTTGAGCTTCCATGGAAGGTGAGCCCTCTTCCTCTTTTCCCTTCTTTCCTTTGGTTCAACCCATAATGAGTTTTTGCTATAGAAACCCTCATAAGTGTTGTTTTTGGTTTGTATTCCATGGGTGTGGTGAGTTGGTGATGTTGATTGGAGGAAAACCACTTGAGTGGGGCTTAGGATCTCTCGTTTCATCTTCTTTTTCAAAAACATAGCTTGGGGAAAGCTTGTAAGGTAAGGGAAGCTAGCCTCTATGTTAAATTCAATGTTTGTATGTTTTTGGAACCTTCTATGGTGTTGTTTCGATGTTGATTGGTATAGAAAACATGTATATTAAGTGGGATTTGAATTGAAATTGATTTGGAATCCATGGAAAGCTTTTAAGAAAAGTTTCGAAATTCTACAGACCCTGTTTCGCTTAAGCGAGCGGTTATTCTCGCTTAAGCGAAACCAATGTTGTGTTGTAGATTTACGCATTGTACCTGAAGTAAGGAAAAATACTAGCTTAAGCAAAACCGCGCTTAAGCGAGGTTTACCCAGGCTTAAGCGAGAAAACCTAGGAATGAAAAGTTAGTTTATGGAATTCTAGCTTAAGCGAGGAAGCTTGCTGAAAGCTCCATTTTTATGGTTTCCAATGGATTTCTAATATTAATTGTCACAAATGGATGAATGATATGCTGAATTATAAATATTATGTTAAGTTGAGGTGTTTATATGAACATGAAGAAATATAATTATTATTTGCTAAATGTAATATTGAGAAGATTATGATGTTTTAAGAATTTGAAATGAAATATTGATGAGTATGATTTTGAAAAGATGATGATGATGATGTATGTGAACTATGTGTTGGAACCATCCCTATATGTTAAAAAAGAGTTAGCTATGACCTTTGGGAAATATTTTTTTATAGAAAAAAGGCATACTTGGAATGGTGAGTTTCACGTTAGAACTCCGGCCCACTAAAGCGACCCAGGTGTCTCTCCTAGTGGGATATCTTCCCGAGTACCACCCACATGTTTTGACTCTGAATGGCATGTTGGAGTGTTGAGAACTACTTCCCAAGAGGTTTAAAGACCCTTTTAGTGTATAGGGGATGGATTGTTTTCGGGGTTGGGGGATTGTGGATTGTTGAGATGTATTTGGATCCTTAAGTCAGGATGGCGGGTACAGAGGTGTTGTATCTAAAATTGTAAGGGACTCCAAATATGTTTTGCCGCTGGAATATGGTGGGTGCACAAATGGCCCTTAACATAGTGTTGGGGGTTTTTGTGGTGGCTAACGGGAATGGGCCTATAGAATAGACAAGTGGGTGAATCCCTTTGAAATGTAGGGTCTTGCAAACCTACATAGGTAAGCCATTATCCACACTTGTCTATTTTCGATAAAACCACACTTCCTTTGTAGGGTCAGCCCAAGAGACTCCCCGAATGGTCAAAGAGTGCGACTATGTTAAGGGATGGGGCTTATAGGGGACCGCTCATATGATGTTGAAACTCCATGGAGTAGAGTAAGTGTCTGACATTTGAGGTTGACTAGTGGTTTATAGTGTTGAGTTGTGAATGGATCATGTTGAGTGAGTTATGTTGAGGATTTATAATAGTTGATGATTTAATGTGATTCTTAAGACATGATGTTTCTTGGTGATAATTTGTGATAGAACCATGTTGTTGATAGCCGGAGGGTTTATGTTATCATTGGCGGAGCTTTGAAGAGACTAGGGGGAGCCATGGCCCCCCCAAAGTTTTTATAAAAAAAAATTATATACATATATTAAAATTATTTATATTTTAAAGTATCTAAGATTTTTATAATACTCTTAATTTAAAGTTATTTATTCTTCGATAACTAATGATTTTAAGTCATTAAAAGAATATAAAAAAATTATTTGTATATTTAGTTTTTTTTACTGTAATTTGTATATTTAGTTATTGAACTACATAAAAAAAGAGTAATATTTAGTTATAGACAATTTTATGTTTGCATTGCATTTTATGGATTTTGTTTTTGAAATCAGCCCTCATTGTTAATATAATAGTAACACTTTTTACAAATTACTTATTTCATTAATTAATTTTTTTCATAGTATAAAGCTAAACTTTTTTTTTTCATTTTTCATACCCATTTTCTATTAATATTTATATAGTCATTCTGGTATAAAAAACTTATACAATATGACTTGTGTAATTTTCTTGTGAAATTTTCATGCAAATTTCTACTATTAATTTTCTGGTTTTCTTACAAAATTTTTGTACAGTTTTTATTATAATTTTGATAAAAATATAATTATTTCTTTAAATTTATTAAAAATTCATAGAAAATTTTAATTTTTTTACTGTATTCTCATCAATTTTTTTGTATAAAAAATTAATGTTTCTTGTAAATTTTTTTACTACGGATAAATTTTTCAATCTTTTGATTTAGTAGTAGATGAAGGTATAAAAGTCATGAAAAAAATCTGAGTAGTGAGAAAAAGTAGGAAAAATATATTTTAATATCATAGAACATAATTTTTTAGCTCCATCCTCCCTAATAAAAAAACAAAATTAATTAAGAAAATAGTAAATATTAAAATATCATCAAAAGTATAAAATCACTTATAAAAAGTAATATTAATTATCAAAATTATTATATATAATTTATAAATATTATAACCTTAATTATCTTGGCCCCTCCAATTTTTTTTCCCAAGCTCCGCCACTGTATGTTATAAATATGTTGTATGAGTGAGTTGAGATGGTTGAGCCATGATGATGTTGTTTGTTGGTGATCATTAATGAACTGAGTTTTATTATAGAATTTCTGACTATTATGGAAAGTATTTTCAAAGTATATAAAGATTAGTTTTATCTTACTGTTTCTAAAATTTGAGTTTGTTTATTTTATATGTATATTCTATTTTGGTGAGCTTACCCTTGCGTGGCACATGTGATTGTAACTGTGATTGAGAGACATTGCGGATGGAGCATGCAAGAGATTGAAGACATGTTTTCTTCCTTCTCTTTTTTTGTTTAGTCTTTTGTATAGAATGGACCAACTTAGGGATATTATGTAAGCAACTTGTGAAAGATACACATATAAATAGTTTTTATGTTGTGTATGAAAGTGCCTAGTAAATCAAGTATTATTTAGTTAAGTTTTGCAATATATTTATTATCTTTGGAATCATGAAAGGTTTATACAATATTTTCATAGGAAAATTTAAGAGAAGAGTTTTTAAAAAGAAATAAAAATAAAATCTCTAGCTTTATTAGTTATGTAACGAAGGCGGGTCGTTACAAAATACTTTTAATTAATTAAAAATATTAAAGGAATTGTTAATAAGTTGATAGAGCAAAAAGTAAAAAACTTAATTGGAAAATTTTAAAAATTGTTAATAAATTTATGTCTTTCTAATAAAATATTTCATTATTAATTTTTAATTAATCACAAGAGACCAAGTGAAATATTATTTGGCACACAAGTCTGTATATAAATTAACTTTTAAAAGTTTTTTTTAAAAGAAACTTCAATCATTTAAAGTAATACTATCACAATTTAAATAATCTATTATAAATATAAAATATATTTATGTATTCAAAATAATTTTTCATATTAATTATAATATAATTTATATATTCAAAATATTTATATAAAATAAATTTGAATTGTATAAAAATAAATATTTATTCTTTGCAACTTATGAGCTAAAATACTAGTTATATTAATTTCTTAACAATTATTTATTGTAATGAGTTATCCATTTCGTTAATTTATTAATAATATCAAATTTGTGTAATCGATAAATATTTAATGCTTAAAACATAAAACAATAAATATTTCAAATTTTAACGTATCGAATATTTATTCACATTTCATGTTTTTTTTAGGTCAAACATATTTATTCATATTTAATTTTATTTTTCTGATGTCAAAGTCAAACAATAGTTGATGATTTTTGTTGAAAAAGTGAAAGAAATTCCAATATGATAGAATGTACACAACGTGTTTGTTGAACGCGCCTTAGATGCTTTTGCAAACATCCACCGTACCCCTCACACCTATTTAATCACACCTATTGTTTGACTTGTTTATCTTTCTCATCGCTTTCCTTTTTTTACTCAACTTCCAACTTTTTCGATGGAGTTCCAATATCATGCTGGCCAAAACCAAAGGCCACCTTCACCAACGTTGCACCCTCTTTCCACTGTCGCCTACGTGAATTCAGATATCTCCGATCACTCATTACAAGGTAACCCTCATAATTTTCTTCATGTTCAATCATTTCAAGAGATCCATTTTTTTATATAAAAAGCATGAGAAGCATCAAACTAGATCCAATAATCTTTTCAAGAGATCCATTTGTTTTGTTGTTTAAAAAACAACTTTTCTCATGAGTTCATTTTTAGGGTATAAGTTTGCGTCTGGTTTTCCTAACAATGCTCTAACACCCACAATTTTGAAAATTCTAGTGTCGGTCAATGGCAACGAAGTGTTACGGCGAGAATTAGAGAAAGTGAAGAAACGACGGGAGATGGAGAAGGAGAAAATCAGGAGAGAGAAAATCGCCAATGAGATGGCATTGGCATGACAACGAGAGTTGGAGGAGGAAGTCGGGAGGAAAATGGCATCAGAGAAAGCATTGGGAATCTCAATGCAAAGACCAGAGGGGATACGGGTTCCAGAAGGAGTTTCCATGTCTTTTAATCCAAGAACAAGAATGAATCGAGATAATAACATATCTGGTGGGTCACAATCGCAAGTTGATATCAAACAACCTTATACGTATGCGCACACTTGCAAGGATCAAGTGATCACATTGGTTAGTGTATAGTGTTATGTTAAATTTACCCTTCTTCTTTTTTACAACTTTTGTTTTTATATTCCTCTTCAATTTTATTTATTTTTTCCTACTTCTTTAGTGGTGTTTGGATTGTGAAAAGGTTTTCTCTTTTCGTTTTTTATTAAAAACAAATGTCACCTTGTTTGAGAATGACCCCTGAATAGTGGTTGAATTGCCTACAATTGACACAGTTAATTAGTCTTGCGATAATGATATAGTGGCAGATTTTTTTTCATAAATTTTAAGAAATTTGTAAAAGTTAAAAAATAAAGCTTCATCAATCCCTTTGTTTAAAGCTTTACTTTTTAAACCTTTACAAAATTATTAAAATATATGAAAACAATTGTGAGTGATGCAAGCAATCCAAGTCCAAAGTCGATAATGAGTTCAAATATGTAAGTGATATTGAAAGTTGCAAAGAGAGAAAAATTGCTCGTATTACGATCGACTAAATGACTAAAATGTGACACATATATAATAATCTCGTACGAGTTAGGAGTGGGGAGAGTAGTGTAATTTGAACATATCTCAAGGAAGCGAAGTGCAAGGACTTGTTTGATTGTGTTTTGATTTTTAATTTTATAAATATCTTTATAATTTTGAAAAATTGATTTGCATGACAAAAATAAGGGAAAGAAATATGTTTGATAAGTATTAATTTGAAAACAATTTTGGAGATGAGAAATTAATAGAAAATTGGTAAATTTATTATGAGAATATATTTTCTTATTTCCTAGTTTGCATGTTTCCTTGTTTTCAGAATTAAAAAAGCAAAAGTAAAAACAAAATCAACCATATATGTTTGGATAAACTTTTCAATAAATATTTATAAGAAAAAAATAAAGTAAAATAATTATTCTTCATTCTATTTGTTTGGCTAACCAAAACCCAACAATATAGTTTCTTCATGGTATACTTGCATTGTTATAACTTTACTGCCAATGGAACTATGTTGTGCGATCACAATATATATATCTTTTTCATACATCTGAAATAGAAGATAGAGTCAATATGTAGCATGTTGAAGCTCTTAATTGGCTGATGAGCATATATTATTTTCGTTATCCAATTGCAGGCTATGCCAGATGCTTATTATTATGGTGCAAAGCGCAAAGCAGTGACACATCCTGCAGTTGACGACAATGAGCATTCTCCAAGCAACTTGCAAAAGAAACCTAAGAAGGATTGGAGTTGCACCTTATGCCAGGTTGTTGCCACAAGTGAGAAAGGGTTGAATGACCATCTTCATGGAAAAAAGCACAAGGCTAACTTAAGAAGCATCCTTGAGAGCTCAGAAAATATTAAATCAAGTTGAAAAGTGAATTGTGGAAAGGAGAACTTAGAAAATATTAACTTACTTGATACTTGGACACTAAACAACAATGACAAGTGAATTGTGAAAAGGAGATATTGTCATAATATATTGGGAGTACATATAATTGTAAGATGTCTTTGTAAAAAACAAGTGATGAATTAGTGAGGTTTACGCGTCAATGGCCTTGTTCTGATTTTTCTTGTAATGCTATTTTCTATCGTCAATTTTCTATGATTTACAACAGATTTTGTGGGTTCAGTAATTTCTTCTAATCTTTCTAAGGTTCACTTGCGAATTAGTGCATTTGTGATTTGGGACAGGGT
Organism: Pueraria montana var. lobata; assembly: GCA_026413185.1. NCBI lineage: Eukaryota > Viridiplantae > Streptophyta > Magnoliopsida > Fabales > Fabaceae > Pueraria > Pueraria montana. The sequence continues at coordinate 74,694,364 of CM048653.1, read as the reverse complement.
TTGAATATTTGAAATAATATCCAGTCAAGTCATCAGTTTAAAAAACTTTGATGAATATTGGAGTTAAAAATTAGTTGTACCAATTAAAACTTAGTCAAATCTAAATAAGAACCCTTGTTTGAAACTTATTTTTGGCCCTTTAATAAATATTAATTATAATTTTTTAAAATAAATAACAGTTCATAATGTTACTTACATATATATTTCACTATTTTGTACCAAAAAAATATACTTCACTATTATTCCATTTATTAATTTTTAACTGATAGAACATGTAATATATTTTTTTTTAGCTAAATTAAAATTTGGCCTAAATATTTTTTGGCCCCTGAAAAATTTTCGGATTTTGTTAATAAATTTTTTCTTGACTTTTGGTTCACAATTTTTTTTTAACTTGTATTTCATCCTTGCCATTACGTTGACTCAGTTAACTTGAGACTTAACCATCTAATGGAAAACATATGGGCGGTTGTGATAAAAAAAAATTAGGAACCAAAAGAAAAATCTAAAAATATTTGAGGAACCACTTAACAGAGTCAACATAATGACAAAGAAGAAATACAAAAATAATTTTTTTGGAACCAAAAGTCAAGAAAATATTTATTAGGAGCCAAATGCAAAATTCAAAAATTTTCAAGGACCAAAAATATATTTAAGTCAAATTTTAATTTACTGAAAAATAATATATTACATGTTCTATAAGTTAAAAATTCATAAATTGAAGAATAGTGAAGTATATTTTTTTGGTACAGAATAGTGAAATATATGTAAATCACATGCATATATGTAAATTATAATTAATATTTGAAAAAAAAATTAAAAAGGGCCAAAACTATAAGTCTCAAACAAGGGTCTTATTTAGATTTGACTAAATTTTAATTGGTACGACCAATCTTTAACTCCAATGTTCATCAAAGTTATTCGAACCGACCTGACTAGTTTTTTATTCAATTATCCAAACCTTGTCCCAAATCTCATATGCACTAATTCCAACAGCAGTGAACCTTAGAAAAATTAGAAGAAATTATTGAACCCACAAAATATGCTGTAAATCATAGAAAATTGATGATATAGCGTAGCATTACAAGAAAAATTAGAACAAGGATCTTAACCATTGACATACAAACCTCACTAATTCTGCACTTGTTTCATACAAAGACATCTTACAATTATATGTACTCCCAATATATTATGATTACTTCTCCTATCCACAATCCACTTGTTATTGTTGTTCAATGTCCAAGTATCAAGTAAGTTATACTTTCTGAGTTCCATATCTTAAAATTTTATAACTTATGATTTTATATTACTTATTAGGTTAAATTAATCTGCAAGTCCCCATATTTTTACCAAATTTTCAATTAGATCCCTAAACTTTTTTTTTTCTTTTAATTGGGTCTTTGAACTTTTATTTATTTTTTAACTGGGTCCCCCGTCTAATTGTCGTTATGAAAAATTAACCACAAACACTTAATTAGAGGTGCATACAGTGGACTGATGCTTCTGGAATGTGTTGTAAGCACAACTGAGTCAATTATGAGAAATTTCTGCAAAGTTTCAACCTTTGTAGGTCAATTCAACCTAGGTATTCTTTCACAATTATTTGACTCTACAGAAGGTTGAAACTTTGTAGAAAACTCTCACAATTGACTACAACACACTCTAGAAGCACCAGTCCATTGTCTGCACCTCTAATTAGGTGTTACGGTTAATGTTTTATCATTGAAATTTATGTTATATTTAAATTTATCACATTCTTATGATATATTGAAATTTATGCATTGGAATTTCTCACCTTGTGTTAAGTAAAGCCTTAGAGAAAACACTTAAAACCCTCTTAGAGCCTTTTCCCTAGACATAAAGCTAAAAATTTCTCCTCCCCAAGCCACTCTCTACTACAGGAAACACATTTTATATTGATTTTCTGGGCCATATTACATCGGTTCCAGAATTGGAGTAGTTTAAGGCAATGTAGAAAGTAGGGCGGATTTTACATTGGTTCGAGACTCGATGTAGAAAACTACTTTTTACATTGGTTAAAATTTTAACCAATGTAGAAAGTGATTTTCTACATCGGTCATTAGTAAGTGACACTTACGGGGTTTTTTTTTTTAAAAAAAAAAAAGCAAACAAGTTCCTCTTCTTGTAATATCATGAAACTATTATTTAACTCCAATACCCTTTCAATATCATTCCCAAGAATAAAAGGTTTCTAAGTAACAAGATAAGATTTCAGACACGTAGGCAGAACCCCAAGGATAAATCCTTCCTTAGAAACATGACTATAAACTAATAAAAATACTAAAAAATTGTTGACAAAAATGCATTAACGAGTAGCTATACTATACTAAGGGCAACTTTATAACTCCTCTAGATCAAACCTTTCATATCCTTTTGAGTTTGCTTCTTTAAAGGACTGCCAAAATAGAAAAGGTAGATATTTAATAACAAAATCCTAGCAGCCAGATGTTTAAATTTGACTGCAACCACTGATAAAATCTTATAACTATAAACCCAAATCAGAATTCAAAAGCAAAAAATGAAATAAAAAAAAAATGCATCTCTGACCTCAAAGTTGGCAACTCAAGCAAGCATAAGTCAGGATGCTGATTTCAAATAAATTAAAACTAATTAGGGAAGCATGAGAGAAAATGAGATGTAAAAGAAATATATTGGGAAGAAGACCACGTTAAGGAATGGAAAAGGAGAGGATATTAGATGAGAGTAAGGTGCGTATCAAATTCAACCTTGTTATGTTCCCAAGAGAATATTTGAATGCTGCAATATACTCTAACATACATACTTCATACCAACTAAGCAAAAAGTTACAGCTGAAACAAATAATAATTATAAACTTTACCATCTACTTTCTCATGCATTAAGGCCAAGTTGTTATCCTCAATGTAGCAATAGAAGCTAGATTTTACTCTTTTTAAATTAATTTTATTACTTATTTTATTTCTAAATCTTTGTAAAAGCATTAATAACCTTCAATTTGAAAATTTAAATTACCTGAAGTCGGGCTAAAAGAAATTCAGCTTCCACTTCCACTTCTGTTAATTTTTTATGGAACTGTTTCATGGTCTCATCCATATTTGAAGAAAAGAAACCTCTGGAAATTTGTAAGGAAAATATTATCCAGAGAAATTTGTACGAAATATTGTCAGAAAATACAAGCATTCAATTTAATTCAAATGGAAAATAATGCTATTTGTTTAGAAAATGTGGAACGAATTGAAGGTTTAAGAGATAAATTTTAATGGAAAAGAAAACAAGAATATGGTAATATATTTGGCCATACAACACACTATCTGAGTCTAGTATATTGCATATTATTTTATTATTATATTTATCTTTTACTTATAGAATTCTACGGTGCTAAAAAACTGATTTTGAACTTTACAATGTTTGTATACTTTTTCATATATCCTAGTAGTTCAAATTAATTACAATATACATATCAATATCTTTAATTAAATTTCGTAGATGCAGATATTTTTTTAAACGTTAAAGAAAATAAAATTGTTTTAAATTTGTGTAAAAGTTACTTTACAACGTTTTACTAAAAACTTTAATTAAATACCTAGAATTAATTTTGTTTTTTTACTAGCCATATTTAATATAATATTTACCAACTAACTTAATTGACTTAATCTAACATTTGCCTTATTATTTAATTTAAATCTCAACTTAATATTTTCATACAGTACAATAATTCCTAAATAACTGATGGTGGGAGGTGCTCTTTTCATCATGTTGGCCATGTGTAGAGAATTGAATAAGAATGGCTCAACTTTTCTATTGCTCTGGAAGTGTATATATACATCAGGATTACAAAGATAAGATTGAGCTAATTTAAATTTAGATAAGTAACAATCTGAAATATGCTATCTACAATTCAAAGTAAATGCACCTGAAATATGTTATCCACAATTCAAATTAGCAAATACATTTGAAACTGATAAGCATAACAGCTCTTGATCATAGGAGGAATCATTTGGCTGGTCTAACACCATGCAAATGTCTACCGACTCAGGGAACATTTCCTTCTCAACTTCAGGCCACCAGTTGGTAAAGCTAGAAGTTTCCCCTAATCAGAAAATACTGCACTGGAAAGGTGTTGCTCGGCAGCCTCAGTTGATTCGGTAGTAGGGGCAGTAAATTCGGTAAAGTACTGAGTGATCCAAAGTTGTAGAAACCAAAAGGGCTGCCAGAGACATCGAAATTTTGGCCAAATTTCATTTTACCCAAAATGGAGAAAAGAGAATGGTACAGCAGGGCCAAGAATAATGTTCCAAGTACCAAAGGCATAGCAGACATGATCAAAGAAACAATAATAGAAAACTCACTAACTACAAATATTCAGAGATCCCTTCAAGCCAAATTAAAGCTTTTTATCCAGAACTTTAAGCTTCATATTCCTCCTATCCTTTTCTCTAGATGCCCGGAGCTATCACAATGTGACAATATTTGTATTCCTAATTCTACTTCTGAAGATTGTATTATGTGGAGTCATTGGATATGATTTTCCTTAAACCAAACTCCCAACCTGTTTCTTGGGGGAAAATCATTTGGAATAATGCAATCCCTTCTTCAAAATCTTTTATCTGTTGGAAACTGATGCATAACAAGATGCTCACAGATGAGCACCTGCTACACTGAAGGTGTTCCTTGGTATGTTGTTGTGAGCTCTGCGATTCTGCTACTGAAAATATTCGACATCTATTTTTGGAATGTAACTATGCCAAACACATTTGGAGATGGTTAAGTCATGAACTTAACTATGACATGAATTTGTCCTCTCCAGGAACGCTACTAGATATTTTGAGAAGCTCTTATAGTAATCAGACCATGGATGTTATTATTGCGGCCATCGTTAATACTGTTTACATGATTTGGAAAGCTAGAAATCAACAAAGATTAATTCTCCAATAAAAAGCTTTCTTATCACAGTGCCATTAATTAATCAAATTTTTGTTGTTGTTAATCTTACTGGAAACCTCACCTCAAGCTTTCTTTTCGGGACTGTATGGGCAATTTGATGGGCTGTTTTGCGCTTAATCTAGGGATTACCTATTCGCTTCTGGCTGAGCTACATACAGTTATAAAGGCCATAGAAATTACTGTGACAAAGGGTGGAAACATTTATTTATGGATTGAGTGTGACTCAATTCTGGTTGTTAATGTTTTTAACTCTACCACAGTTGTTCCTTGGAGAATGAGAAATAGATGGGAAAACATGATTCTTCTTACAAGGCGCATGGAATTGTGAATTTCTCACATCTACATGGAGGGAAATAGCTGTGCGGATAAGCTAGCTAATTTTGGAGTACAACCCCAAGGATTCACTTGGTGGAACTCAATTCCTATTTTCATCCATAATGACTTTAGAAGGAATTGGCAGGGCCTTCCTGTTCCTGTGTACAAATTTTGTTGAGTTTTCTATCACGGGTCTTGGTTTTATGTTTTCCATGCTCTTGTTCTTTTCTTTTTTCATTTAGGCTTAAATGCAATTTTAGTCCCCCTATTTGGCATAAGTTCTTCTGTTTTAAAATTAAGATATTTAGTCCCCTATTTTCCACAATCTACAATTTTGGTCACCCAATTTTAAAATTGAGACATTTAGTCTCCCAATTTTGTAAAATCCATAATTTTAGTCCTTCTATCAAATTGGAAGCATTGATCATTAAGAGAATAACGTTAACCCTAACGTGATCTAAATATAGTGAAGTGACACAAGATTATTTGTTTATTTTTAGATAAATTGATGAAAAATATATGTTTTCAAAAAAGGTAAAATCATTTATTTTAATGGTTCGGGTAGTCGTGAGTCGTAATCCAAAAATCATGAGACTTAATCATTTATTTTAAACTAGTCTCATGTCACTGAAGCACATGTCACATGGTAGTCAACGTTAATCTCTTAACAGTCAATGATTTTAATTTGACAGAAGAACCAAAATCACGGATTTTTACAAAATTAGGGGACTAAATGTCTCAATTTTAAAACAGGGAGACTAAAATTGCGGATTGTGCAAAATAGAGGGACTAAAGGTCTCAATTTTAAAACAGAGGGATGAAAATTGCGGATCATGCAAAATAGGGGGACCAAAATTGCATTTAAGTCTTTCATTTATTTATCAATAAATTTTAGTATGCTACGTATGATAGATACTTTAGGTGCCAACATAGTTGGGATCTATTAAGTGTATTGTGATGCCTTTGGATACTATTTATAAATAAAAAATAAACTAGGGCAATTAGTATATAGTGTGTTTTTAATGCACAATTTATAAAATATTTTGTTTTTCAGTTTTCTAACTATTAGGTATTGGTGGAAACAATAATAGGTTTTCATGATTTCACTATTGAATATTTGAATTCATGTACTAATTTATTGGTTATGATGATTTTTTTATATTTGTAAATTATTTTTTTAAGAATAAATAAAAATACTTTGTTTTCACTTTTTTATTTTTTATTTTAATCATAAAAAAATATTTTTCATAATTACAAGTGTTTAAATTTGTGCTTTCATTTATGATTTTTAATGCACAATTTATAAAATATTTTATTTTTATATTTTTTTCATTATCAAGTATTGGGGAAAGGATAATGAATTTTAATGGTTCAAATATTTGTTTATTTGAATTTATACATTCATTTATTGATTATATACATTTATGTATTATATTTAGGATTTTTTTAAAATAAGAATATCATATACAAAAAATAAAATAAAAAATGCTTTATTTTTGCTATTTTTAATTTTAATTTTGAAAATAATTAAAGCCAAAATAAAATAATACATTTGTAATTAAAAATATTTGAATATGTGCATTTGTTTATTATATTTATGAATTTTAACTTTTTAAATAATAATATCATAAAAAAAAGAATACTTTTATTTTTTAAAATAAAATAAAATAAATATTGTTTGAATACTTTTTCCTAATGTACTACTCCATTCCTTTTTAATTATCGAATTTCTTGGAAATTTTATTTATATTTATCAATCACTTTTAAAGTTCATTGTAACATTAATTACTCTTTTGTCAATTATATCATTACTCTTCACCTAATCCTTAATTAATTTATACAGATGCAATTATTGTGGAGTAGAAATGAAAAAGGATAAAATAGAAAACTCCACAACCATTTTATTAGAATTAAAATATTTTATGACATCTCTTGGTTTTTTTATAGAACCCTTAAAAGATAGATAAAAAAGAATGGAGGAAGTAAATTTTATTGTTTAATGGATCATTGAAAATTCTTCTTTATTGTAATTAATATATTTCATTTTCAACAATTATTTAATGTATTTATCATATGGGAGGCTTTTTTTTCCTAATCTACAATTAAATTTTAACTGGTCATTGAAAAGTCTTCATTATTGTAATTTATGCATTTTATCTTTAATATTAAATTGTTTAATGCTAATGAGTTTCAATTATTGAAAATCATTCAAAACATTGTATTTAATCTTTTATAGAAAACATGCGACCTTGACTATTGTCATATTTAAAATATTTTAAATATTACTGTACTAATAAAAATATTTACACTTATACTTGAAATATATTAATGTAATGTAATGTAATGTGTTGTAGTATTTTAAATATTATTGAACTAATAAAAATATTTACACATTACTTTTAAATATTTTATTAAAATGTAATATATCTTAACTTATTTATGGTTCATTTTTTTGTTCTATAATGGGTTTAATGAATTGTATTTGTTTCTTCTTAAGTTATTGTCCAATAAATATTAATAATTTTTACATATTTCTTACACTCATTTTTTAATTTTTTTTATTTTATTTTTCGTCCCAATAAATTTCATTTTTTCATTTTTAGTCTTTGTGAGTTCTATTTTTTTTTTTCATTTTTAGTACCTCTAACATCATTGCTGACATGACACTATTGCTGATTTGGCAATGATTAGCCAATGTGACAATGCCAAGTCACCCATCGTTTGCCACATAAACAATTTTTTAACGGAAGTAGAGACCAAAATCGAAAAAGCGCCAACTTACAAGGACTAAAATTAAAAAAATGAACTTACAAGGAATAAAAATGAAATAAAAAGGCTAACTTACAAGGATCAATTTGATATTTAAGCCTATAATTTGACTAACATATATTTCGGCCTATAGTTGCCAAAATGGATTACCCAATTAAGCCCAACAGGCCAAAGCATGTAAATGACTCAGCTTGATTTTCATATGGGCTAGTGTTTTGTTGGCTTGACCTAGCCTATCTAGCCTGACCAAATTGGCCCGTTTTCATTTTAAAATAAACTAAGTCATGTGAGTTTTTTAAAAAGTCACATGACATTAAATCTTGACCCTCCATGTATGGTTATATGGTCCAGATTTAATCCTCTCATGGGATATGTCCTATATATATATATATTAGGAATGCTAACGACACTCCTCTCTTTCTAATACTCTCTCTATGATTGACTAAAAATTATTAGAAATCATCAATATCGGTGGCTCTTACTCCTAAATCAGGAGAGAAAATCATTAAATGAAAAATATGACCCATCAAAATGGGTGGTTTCTAATAAATTTCACTCAATCATAGAGTGTTAAAAAGAGAATGCCAGATAGAGTATCACTAGCATTCCTAATTTTTTTATGAAAAAAATACTTGGCCAAATAGATATGTTAATTTTTGGGCCTATATTTTACCGACTCAACCTGAATTGTTTGGCCCATCAAGTCGTGCCAAATTGATGCAACTTTTTTTAACCATAAATTAAAAAGTCCAACTTGACCTGGTCCGTTGAGTCATCAGGCCGACCCGATAGACCAGACTATTTTTGATAGCTCTATTTCGGCCTACACTCTTATCTTGCTATAGTTCAGTCACACACCTAGGCTTATTCACTCCGTCCATTTCCAATATTTAGGCCCACAAGCTTACGACTCAGAGCACAAGTATTGACCCATTCACTTTGCGGGGCATCACAACCATTAATACAAAATGAAGTAAAGAATAAAAATATTAAAAAAAAAACTAGTTGACTACTTATGGTCTTTTATGGTGCTACAGGAATGACTTTGTGTGATTGATGGCACAAGGAGAGGGTTTAGAGTGGACCTGTGCTCTTTTATGACAAAGCTTGACTTTTTGAAGCATAAAAAAAAAAAGACAAAGCTTGACTTGCCCAGTTGCCCACGATGGAGATATGATGAATGCAATGAAGAGAAAAGGAGCTGTGTTTGCTACATCATATTTTTTGTTAGAGATAAAAATGAACCTCCAATGCCCTGCACGTGTATTCCCCTATGTCCATTATATTTTAGAATAAATTATCAATTTCAAGCTTGAAGTATTATCGTTTTTAAGAAGTTTTTGAAGTGAAAAAAAAAAAATTCTTAGTCTCCAGAAATTAATTATTAAATAAGTAAATTATGTTTTAATAATATTCTTATGTTTTCTTATGTTTTTATATAGGTTTTGTTTAAAATAAATGAGATTGGGTTTAAAGCCATTAAAGAAAAAAGAGAAAAGCCCAAATTGGAAGCCCAAGAAGATGAGAAAAGTCAAGCTTTTGGGAGGATTGCTCGCAGGAGAGTAGGAGCTCAACGCCCATACATAGAGCGCCCAACACTCTGTCCAGAAAGGGTGACTTTTGAGTTTTGTATAGGCGCCCTATGCCCATATAGAAAGCGCCCGACGCCCAGTTCGTGATTTTAATTTTCTATTTAAATGAGAGGATTGTGAGCTGGAGAGAGAGTTGTATATTTTGATTTCATATGAGATTGTGAGCGACAGAGACAAAGACTTAGGTGATTTTTCATAGCCTTTTCATCTTTTGGGTATGGATTCCATGTATCAAAGGGTAGTTTGTGCCATGATCATGAGTGGCTAGGCACCTCTTTGTTAGAAATTGTGAGGTATTTCAATCTCAATCTCATGTATCAAAGTTTTTATTATTCTCTGTCATAGTGTCCTTTTTTTACTCTTAATGCTTTTTGTGGCCTGATCAACAATAGAATGGTTTGAGAATGATATATGATAGGGAAATGATATTTTCATTTGGAAATGAAATTGGAAGCCTAATGTGTTAAGATCCAGGGATGAGTTTAAATATAATAGTTTTATAAAGGGCTTCTTTGGATTATCAAAATTTTATGAATTATCTTTCTAGCGATAGGTTGTAAAATTGAGTATTTTTATTTTCAAGGAATTGGGGATAAAAAGAATTAGTAGTGCCTCTATAATTGCGAATTATAATTTTGGATAGAACTGGTCTTTTTGCTATGAGATTGATGTTTGGGTAACTCATGATTTCTAATAGTTCCAAAATATATTTACAATTCTAACGTCAAACTATAACTATACCTTACATGGATTATTTGTATTAAATTTTGTAAAAATTGAATAACAATAAAAAGATAATCAAATGATTCATATTTTTATATAGTTTAAAAATCATACATTACATTAATTTTGATGTACATAAATGAGGTATTACATAAATTTGGATTAAAAATTTGAAAATATGACTTATATATATATATATATATATATATATATATATATATATGAAAGGAACTTCAAATCCAATAGTCAATTTTTGGATAAAATCACCTAATTAAAAGTTATTTATGTAAGAGTAGATATAACTAATATAGATGTAAATGTAAGTTAATCATGTTCAGATCAAGCCCTCTCCTAAAATGAAGTTTTAATAATAACAATCAAGCAAGAAACAAATTCTAAATGTTCTAAAATTTTGGCACACATTTTGCTTCAAAAATGTGTTTAAAGAATGGGACAGATTCATCTCACAGAGCATACATCAAATTCAAGAAACATTTTTCCAATGTATTCAATTGTCTAGAAGCATAAAAAGACAAAGTCTACATCTCTAGAAGTAGAAAATTTGTAGGAACACTTCCACACTACAAATAAAAAAACAAATTGTTTAGCGACCGACATTTTTAGTCGCCAAATGCAAAGGGAGCGAAAAAGGTCAGTTGCGAAAACCCTAGTCGCTAAGCCATTTAGTGTTTCCGAGTTCTCATTTCCACAATTCACTTCTCAGCTTGATCTAATAATTTCTTAGTACTCATGGACGCTTCTTAACTTAGCCTTGTGCTTTTTTCCTTGAAGATGATCACTCAGCTGTTTCTCACTTGTGGCAACAACTTCGCATAAGGTGCAACTCCAATCGTGCTTGGATTTTTTCTGCAAATTGCTTGGAGAATGCTCATTGTCATTAGCAGCAGGATGTCTCACTACTTTGCGCTTTGCACCGTAATCATCACCATCTGGGTTAGCCTGCAATGGGATAAAGAACATAATATATGCTTATCGACCAATTAAGAGCTTCAACATCCTATGTGTATTGACTACATCTTCTGTTTAAGATGTATGAATAAGATATACATATTGTGATCGCACAACATGGTTTCTTTGGTAGTAAATTTATAATAATACAAGTATACCTTGAATAAAATGTGTTGTTGGGTTTTGGTTAGCCAAACAAATAGGATGAAGAATAATTTATTTTACATTATTATTTTTTTCTTATAAATATTTATTGAAAATTTATCCAAACATATATGGTTGTTTCTGTTTTCAATTTTCTTCTTTAATTTTGAAAACAAAGAAACATGCAAACTAAGAAATAAGAAAACACTTTCTCAAAATAAATTTACCAAATAAGTTTTTCTACTTCTCATCTCCAATATTCTTTTCAAATTAATTAATACGTGTCAAACACATGCTATTTATTTTCCTTATTTTATCATGAAAAACAGTTTTAAAAGTATTTTACAAAAAAGTTGTAAAAATAAAAAAATCAAAACAAAATCAAGCAAGTCCTTACACTTCGCTTCCTTGATATATGTTCAAATGACAATACTGACCCCACTCCTACCTCCTAAGAGATTATCATGTCACATTTTAGTCATTTAGTCTATTGTAATAGGAGCAATTTTGCTCTCTTTGCAACTTTCTGCATGGCTTACATATCTGAACTCATTGTCGACTTTGGACCTGGATTGCTTGCATGACTCACAATTTTTCTTATATTTATTTTAACTTTTACAAAATTCTTAAAATTTAAGGGAAAAAAAAAGCCATCGTATCATGACTATGGGATTAAGTGTGCCAAAAGTGAATAAGTGATTGTTGACAATTCAGCCACTATTCAGGGGTCATTCTCAAACAAGATGATTTTTTTTAATAAAAAACAAAAAGAGAAAACCTTTTCACAATCCAAACACCACTAAAGAAGAAGCAAGAAAAAATAAATTAAATTGAAGACAAAGATAAGAACAGAAGCTGACCAAAAAAAAAAAGAAGAGATAAAAGCATAAACGAAGGATATTAAACAGAACATCATAGACTAACCTGTATGATCACTTGATCCGTGTAGTTTGGCCTATAAGTAGTCTGCGAACAATAAGGTTGTCTATTATAACCTAGGGATTGTGTCCAACCAGATATGTTATTGTCCCGGATCATTATTCTTCTTGGATCAAAAGACATGGAAACTCCTCTAGGAACAAATGTCCCCACTGGTCTTTGCATTGGGATTTCCAACGCTCTCTCCGTGGCCATTGCCCTCATCACTTCCTCCTCCAGCTCTCGTTGTCGTGCCAATGTCATCTGGTTGGCGATTATCTCTCTCCTAATTTCCTCGTTCTCCAACTCTCGTTGTATTTTCTGTTTCTCCAATTCTCCCCGGAATGCTTCGTCAGCATTGACCGGCACTGGCATTGGCAAAATTGTGGGCACTGGACCATTGCGGGGAAAAACACCTGGCACAGACTCACACATTAGAAAAGAACTCATGTGAAAATAGTTTTTCTTAAACTGCAAATCAAATGGGTCTCTTGAAAAGATCGAACATGCAAAAAATTTTGTGAGGGTTACCTTGTAATGAGTGTCCAGGGATATTTGAATTCATGTTGGCAACGGTGGAAAAGGGGCGTGGCATCGGTGAAGGTGCCCTTAGGTTTTGGCCAGCACAATGTTTGAATTCCATGGAAAAAAGTTGGAACTGAGTGAAACAAAGGAGAGACGCAGAAAAAGATAAATAGTGCCTATGAAATCAAAGACAATGTGTGAGTGTGTGTGGTATCCAGTTTGAACATGATTAAATAGGAGTGAGCAGGTGGGTGTTTATGGCAGGTTCAGCCGATAAGGTGTAGTCAACATTCTTGCTCTTAATTTTGAAACAAAAATGATTAGATATAGTTTGACCTTGACCTTTGAAAAACTAAATTAAATATATGAACCTATCTGTTTGACCTCCAGAATGAAACATTAAATATGAATAAATATTCGATATGTTAAAAATTTGAAATATTTATTATTTTAAGTTTTAAGCAACAAATATATATCAATTACACACATTTAATATTATATTTAAATTAACATAATGGATAACTCATTAATACAAATAATTGTCATGAAATTAATATAACTAGTATTTTATATCATCATACATTGCATAGAGTAAATATTCATTTTTATACAATTAAAAATTATAAAAAATAAATAGTCAAACTGTATTTTGAATGCATAAAAGTATATTGATATCAAAAATTATTTTGAATGCATAAATATATTTTACATTTACAATAAATAATTTAAATTGTGTTAGTATTACTTCAAATTACTGATAAAGATGAAAAAATGATAGTTTCAAATGATTTTCTATGAAAAATATTACATGTGTGAAACCAAATAATATTTCACTTTGTCTCTGATTATTTAATAAAGAATTAATATTAAAATATTTTTATTAGAAAGACATAAATTAATTAACAATTTTTAATATTTTCCACTTAACATTTTGACTTTTTACTCTATCAATTTATTAGAATTTTTTTATTATTATTTATAATCAATTATAGGTATTTTTTTAATAAATTAAATGATTTAATTCATAATAGTGAATATAAATCTTGACGAATATATGACAGTCAAAAAGGAATTTAAAAACCTTGAGTATTAAATGACTAAATTACTTTAACGTGTTTCCCTTTTGTTTCATATCAACAATATCATTAATAGTTTATTATATTTGATAATCTTTTTTTGTTAAAAATTAATTATTCAAATAATGATAAGAATATATTGGTTGAATATTAAATATAATATTTTTATTGACTAATTTAATTTTATACTTTGACTATTAATTTCAATGATAAAGGAAAAAAATCATTAATAAAATTTAAATTTTTACATAAAGTAAATTGTAAAGTAAAATTAAAAACTGAGACTTTATTCATCGCTAGACTGAATTAAAGTAATTTTAAATATAACTTGCTTATATTATCTTTGGAAATATTTTAATTTTTCTCTTTAAACATTTTTTCACTTTAAATAAATTAAATTTCAAAATAAATTATCATTTAAAAAATCTTGAAAATCTATTTTGCTACTAGTATATTACCATTGAACCTGATAATGTTGTTTTACTTTTTTTTTCTTCTAATCAAATAGTAAGGTTACACAAGTAATTTTTTTCCTATTTTTAACGGTTATCCTTTTAATTATTTTTTTCCTTCTATATATGGTTGTATGGAATTTTCATTTTCCTGTTTTGCAATGACTAAAATTCAAATGTCTCATTTAAATAGGTTAAGAACACTTATATTAGTATGTTACATTTGTTTAGCGAATGGCATTGTGACCAATAGTTGCAAACTACTTATGTTTATGTACTCTTTTTTTGTGTGTGTGTGTGTAGGTATGCTATATGCTTTTAAGTGAATATCATTTTAACCTCATTTTGGAATCTATGCAAATAATCCTCACTTGTCCGTTGTATATTTTGTGGTTTGACCCTAGTGATACGCATAAGATTGATGGCCGCATTAATTTAGTTTTTATTTAAAACTCAAGGAATTTATTGAAATGATTTGCATGTGATTCTAGATTTGTTTATCGAATGATCATTAATTAATATATCTCTAAAAATATAAAATACTATTAAAATATTTATATTTGTACTGCAAGATATATATATATATACATGATATGAACTAGACAACATCGTACTAGAAAAAAAAGCATGTCGACAACAATGAATTATATATATCAATAATGATAAAATTAAAATTCAAAATATGTTACTTTCAGAAAAACTACAAAAACTTGTATTTCGCATTAAAATACTGTACTGGTATAGTGAAATAAAGGCTAAATGTTACTTTTAGTCCTTTATAGTGTTTTTTCGTTTTGGTACATTAAGTTTTAAAAGTCTCATTTTGGTTTGGTCATTTCTTCTGTTTTCCGTTAAAAATGTTAATGTTTCGTTAACCTTTAAATTTTGAAATAATTAACATAGTATAGTGGCGGCTAAAAACCGCAACTATCTTTATTTTATTTCAAAAATTAAAATAGTGATAACTGAAATGCAGAGAACACACTAGAAGGGGGAGTTGAATAGTTTGTTATATAAAACCTTAAAAAAAACTTTTCACAAAGATGGAAATATTTTCAACTTGAGTTTTACAAAGAACTTGCAAAACAGAAGATTGCGGTTATCGTCCAATCGTTCAAAATGACAGTTCAATGGAACTGCGCTTTAGATTGTCATCCAACGTGAAGCAATAGTTTTTTGCAAATAGTATAAGAGAAAACTTGTGCGTAAAATGCGAAGAAACAACTCAAGAAAATGACAGGTAAGCTAAAAGCGATAAAGTAAAAACACTTGGTTTATACTAGTTCACTCAACCTGAGCTACGTCAAGTTCTCCTTCAAAAACCTTTGAAGGGTTCCACTAATCAAATCCTTATTACAAACAAGTATTATATACCCTGCCACTTCTGGCTACAAGTATTCTCTAGGCCACTTCTAGCACATTTTTAATCTCCCCCTGAGATTAAAGAACACCCAAGTATTCTTTGTCACTAAGCCACTCCTAGCTTTCCAAACAACAATTCGATTACAAGTTCAATAGATAACTCTCACAGAGAGGATATTACAATGTAAACAGAAAACACAAAGTAACTTAGCAAAAGCTAAGGAATTGCTCTTTTTGCACAAGTGTAGATCGTTCAATCGTTTTAGCAGAGTTTCAACTCTTAGAAAACTTGAGCTTGATCCTTTATTTATAGGCAGCTCGGTGAAGATATCCGTCGTGGGATCTGAGCCTTTGCCAATAATCGTTCTCTCACAATCATGTGACCGTTGCTACGTGTCCGCTTGGAGTAGAGAGAGAGGGAGGAGACAACAGTACATGCAGCGCCTCCACTTCAATACAATTTCTGCAGAGAGATGCTTTTATGTCCCCTGTGGTACACTTTCCAATTTTCAAATGAAATGTCACAATTGATAAGAGAGGGAATAAGGAACATTTCAGATAATCAACATCGAAAAGTATAAGTGTACTTTTACACAATCATGGATGCATTATATAACTGTTTGATAGAAAAAGGTAGTGTAAGTTATATAAGCTTTTGGACGTTCCTCGAGTGGACCCAGTGTTTTGCACACTGGTTTTCACAATACATTGGACGCTTGCTTTATTACGGCACATTGGACGCTGGATTTATACTTTATAAAAACAAGTTCCAGTTACATATTGGACACATTATACACTTATATATATATATATATATATATATATTGTTTGGGCTTAAGGAATACAATACCATTAAGGCATTGGACGATGTGGTACCTATAATATTCAAACATAAACCATTAGATACTTCAAAATTTAATCTTATTTGTTATCATCAAAACCGAAGTTTGAGGGTTGGACATTGTCCAAAGTCTTAGACTCCAACAACAACCCTGTTTTAAAGGACACAGTTTACATACAGATAGCCACCATTCTCCATCAATCCAACCTTCTATTCTTGAGAGATCTTCTTCCTTCTCCTTCATCTCCACAACTCTTCAACATGCTTCTCATAGATGCAACAAGCAAATTCATTGACCAAGAAAGAACACTCCGCAAACATTAACAAAGAACGTACTCGTAGATCAAATAACACCTTCTCTAACAAACCATGAATTCCTTTAAAAAATTTGACTCCTCAGATATCTCATCAAACAAGGACACCAAAGCCATCAACCTCACATCAAGTAACACCACCAATTTCACATCACTAGCACCGCTGCCCCCATCTTCATAATCTTCACCACCATCTTTTTCTCGCCACTAGAGAACCAAAAACACCGCGACTGTAACACTTTCAGGCAATACCTTTGCAACTAGGACCAATTCGGGAAAACCAAGGTTCACACACTACATTGTCCCTTCTTCAACCACCTAAACCCTCCTGTATGTCATCCTTGCCCTCTACCTTCGTGAAGTGCGTGATTTGTCGTGCTTCATAAGGTTCGTGACAACGCCACCTGCAACGGCGGTGGTCTGTAGGGATTGGAGGAGATAAAAGTGCCTTATTGAAGGATCTAGTAATTGAAAATTGTGTTATTCTTGAAAATTAATGGTTGCGGTGGTGCTGATCTGAATTTTGGGACAATTGTCTGATGCGTAAGTGTGGGTCAGTGAGAAAGTGATAGAGGAAAGCGGAGCATTTTTTATTTTTGGAAAAAATACATAGTGAGAAAGTGATAACGGAACATTGACGGTGTCAACGAAAACTTGAAGAAAGGACCAAAGCGATATGTTTCAAAAACATAAAGGACCAGAATGAGACTTTTAAAACTTAATCTACCAAAATGAAAAAGTATTAAAACATAAAGGACAAAAGTAACATTTAGCCTAAAATAAAATTAAAAAAATAGAACATAAAAAAGAAAGTAATTATTAGACTAAAAACAAATCTAATTAAATAAATAGATTAGTATAACATTTTTTACCTTCAATTTCACTTTTTAATTTGAAAAAGAAATATGATAAATGTATACCGGGTTTCCATATTTTAATTTTTATATATAAAATTGAGTATTTGTGTGTGAGTGCAAGGGGTATAGGACAATGCGACTACTAAAGTATTTGTTACCTGTATCCATCATCATCATCATCATCATCAAATTTTGTATATAATTATTGTATCTATTAAGCCAGAAATTGACCAAACGTGATTTAGATTTACTATTACATCTTTAACAACTTTATATAAAATATGACATTTATCAATTCTATCGTCAAACTATAACTATACCTTATACATGGATTATTTGTATTAAATTTTGTAAAAATTGAATAACAATAAAAGGATAATCAAAGGATTCATATTTTTATATAGTTTAAAAATCACACATTACATTAATTTTGATGTACATAAATGAGGTATTAGATAAATTTGGATTAAAAATTTGAAAATATGACTTATATATATATGAAAGGAACTTCTAATCCAACCGTCAATTTTTGGATAAAATCACCTGATTAAAAGTTATTTATGTAAGAGTAGATATAACTAATATAGATGTAAATGTAAGTTAATCATGTTCAGATCAAGCCCCTCTCCTAAAATGAAGTTTTAATAATAACAATCAAGCAAGAAACAAATTCTAAATGTTCTAAAATTTTGGCACACATTTTGCTTCAAAAATGTGTTTAAAGAATGGGCAGATTCATCTCACAGAGCATACATCGAATTCAAGAAACATTTTTCCAATGTATTCAATTGTCTAGAAGCATAAAAAGACAAAGTCTACATCTCTAGAAGTAGAATATTTGTAGGAACACTTCCACACTACAAATAAAAAAACAAATTGTTTAACGACCGACATTTTTAGTCGCCAAATGCAAAAGGAGCGAAAAAGGTCAGTTGCGAAAACCCTAGTCGCTAAGCCATTTAGTGTTTCCGAGTTCTCATTTCCACAATTCACTTCTCAGCTTGATCTAATAATTTCTTAGTACTCATGGACGCTTCTTAACTTAGCCTTGTGCATTTTTCCTTGCAGATGATCACTCAGCTGTTTCTCACTTGTGGCAGCAACTTGGCATAAGGTGCAACTCCAATCGTGCTTGGATTTTTTCTGCAAATTGCTTGGAGAATGCTCATTGTCATTAGCTGCAGAATGTGTCACTGCTTTGCGCTTTGCACCGTAATCATCACCATCTGGGTTAGCCTGCAATGGGATAAAGAACATAATATATGCTTATCGACCAATTAAGAGCTTAAACATCCTATGTGTATTGACTACATCTTCTGTTTAAGATGTATGAATAAGATATACATATTGTGATCGCACAACATGGTTTCTTCGGTAGTAAATTTATAATAATACAAGTATACCTTGAATAAAATGTGTTGTTGGGTTTTGGTTAGCCAAACAAATAGGATGAAGAATAATTTATTTTACATTATTATTTTTTTGTTATAAATATTTTTTGAAAATTTATCCAAACATATATGGTTGTTTCTGTTTTCAATTTTCTTTTTTAATTTTGAAAACAAAGAAACATGCAAACTAAGAAATAAGAAAACACTTTCTCAAAATAAATTTACCAAATAAGTTTTTCTACTGCTCATCTCCAATATTCTTTTCAAATTAATTAATACGTGTCAAACACAGGCTATTTATTTTCTTTATTTTATCATGAAAAATAGTTTTAAAAGTATTTTACAAAAAAGTTGTAAAAATAAAAAATCAAAAACACAATCAAGCAAGTCCTTACACTTCGCTTCCTTGATATATGTTCAAATGACAATACTGACCCCACTCCTACCTCCTAAGAGATTATCATGTCACATTTTAGTCATTTAGTCTATTGTAATAGGAGCAATTTTGCTCTCCTTGCAACTTTCAGCATGGCTTACATATCTGAACTCATTGTCGACTTTGGACCTAGATTGCTTGCATCACTCTCAATTTTTCTTATATTTATTTTAACTTTTACAAAATTCTTAAAATTTAAGAAGAAAAAATAGCCATCGTATCATAACTTTGGGATTAAGTGTGTCAAAAGTGAATAAGTGATTGTTGACAATTCAGCCACTATTCAGGGGTCATTCTCAAACAAGATGATTTTTTCAATAAAAAACAAAAAGAGAAAACCTTTTCACAATCCAAACACCACTAAAGAAGAAGCAAGAAAAAATAATTTAAATTGAAGCCAAAGATAAGAACAGAAGCTGACCAAAAAAAAAAAAAGAAGAGATAAAAGCATAAACGAAGGATATTAAACAGAACATCATAGACTAACCTGTATGATCACTTGATCCGTGTAGTTCGGCCTATAAGTAGTCTGCGAACAATAAGGTTGTCTATTATATCCTAGGGATTGTGTCCAACCAGATATGTTATTGTCCTAGATCATTATTCTTCTTGGATCAAAAGACATGGAAACTCCTCTAGGAACAAATGTCTCCACTGGTCTTTGCATTGTGATTTCCAACGCTCTCTCCGTGGCCATTTCCCTCATCACTTCCTCCTCCAACTCTCGTCGTCGTGCCAATGTCATCTGGTTGGCGATTATCTCTCTCCTAATTTCCTCGTTCTCCAACTCTCGTTGTATCTGCTGTTTCTCCAATTCTCCCCGTAATGCTTCGTCAGCATTGACCGGCACTGGCATTGGCAAAATTGTGGGCACTGGACCATTGCGGGGAAAAACACCTAGCACAGACTCACATTAGAAAAGAACTCATGTGAAAATAGTTTTTCTTAAACTGCAAATCAAATGGGTCTCTTGTAAAGGTCGAACATGCAGAAAATTATGTGAGGGTTACCTTGTAATGAGTGTCCAGGGATATTTGAATTCATGTTGGCAACGGTGGAAAAGGGGCGTGGCATCGGTGAAGGTGCCCTTAGGTTTTGGCCAGCACAATATTTGAATTCCATGGAAAAAAGTTGGAACGTGAGTGAAACAAAGGAGAGACGCAGAAAAAGATAAATAGTGCCTATGAAATCAAAGACAATGTGTGAGTGTGTGTGGTATCCAGTTTGAACATGATTAAATAGGAGTGAGCAGGTGGGTGTTTATGGCAGGTTCAACCGACAAGGTGTAGTCAACATTCTTGCTCTTAATTTTGAAACAAAAATGATTAGATATAGTTTGACCTTGACCTTTGAAAAACTAAATTAAATATATGAACCTATATGTTTGACCTCAAGAATGAAACATTAAATATAAATAAATATTCGATAAGTTAAAAATTTGAAATATTTATTATTTTAAGTTTTAAGCAACAAATATATATCGATTACACACATTTGATATTATTATTAAATTAACATAATGGATAACTCATTAATACAAATAATTGTCATGAAATTAATATAACTAGTATTTTATATCGTACATTGCATAGAATAAATATTAATTTTTATACAATAAAAAATAAATATTTTGAATATATAAATTATAACATAACTAACAATTATAATTGATATCAAAAAGTATTTTGAATGCATAAATATATTTTACATTTATAATAAATAATTTAAATTGTGTTAGTATTACTTCAAATTACTGATAAAGATGAAAAAATGATAGTTTCAAATGATTTTCTATGAAAAAGATTACATGTGTGAAACCAAATAATATTTCACTTTGTCTCTGATTATTTAGTAAAGAATTAATAATAAAATATTTTTAGAAAGACATAAATTAATTAACAATTTTTAATATTTTCCACTTAACTTTTTGACTTTTTACTCTATCAACTTATTAGAATTTTTATTATTATTTATATCAATTATAGGTATTTTATT
This sequence comes from Pueraria montana var. lobata, assembly GCA_026413185.1. Lineage (NCBI taxonomy): Eukaryota > Viridiplantae > Streptophyta > Magnoliopsida > Fabales > Fabaceae > Pueraria > Pueraria montana. The sequence continues at coordinate 74,672,741 of CM048653.1, read as the reverse complement.
TTTAATAAATTAAATGAATTAATGCATAATAGTGAATATAAATCTTGACAAATATATGACAGTCAAAAAGGAATTTAAAAACCTTGAGTATTAAATGACCAAATTACTTTAACGTGTTTCCCTTTTGTTTCATATCAACAATATCATTAATAGTTTATTATATTTGATTATCTTTTTTTGTTAAAAATTAATTATTCAAATAATGATAAGAATATATTGGTTGAATATTAAATATAATATTTTTATTGACTAATTTAATTTTTATACTTTGACTATTAATTTCAATGATAAAGGAAAAAAATCATTAATAAAATTTAAATTTTTACATAAAGTAAATTGTAAAGTAAAATTAAGAAGTGATACTTTATTCATCGCTAGACTGAATTAAAGTAATTTTAAATATAACTTGCTTATATTATCTTTGGAAATATCTTTAATTGTTCTCTTTAAACATTTTTTCACTTTAAATAAATTAAATTTCAAAATAAATTATCATTTAAAAAATCTTGAAAATCTATTTTGCTACTAGTATATTACCATTGAACCTGATAATATTGTTTTACTTTTTTTTCTTCTAATCAAATAGTTAGGTTACACAACTAATTTTTTCCTATTTTTAACGGTTATCCTTTTAATTATTTTTTTCCTTCTATATATGGTTGTATGGAATTTTCATTTTCCTGTTTTGCAATGACTAAAATTCAAATGTCTCATTTAAATAGGTTAAGAACACTTATATTAGTATGTTACATTTGTTTAGCGAATGGCATTGTGACCAATAGTTGCAAACTACTTATGTTTCTGTACTTTTTTTTTTGGGTGTGTGTAGGTATGCTATATGCTTTTGAGTGAATATCATTTTAACCTCATTTTGGAATCTATGCAAATAACTTGCCTCGAAATATCTGATACCTTGGATTAATGATATTGTTGATATGAAACAAAAGGGAAACACGTTAAAATAATTAAATCATTTAATTTAATCACTATTATGCATTAAATCATTTAATTTATTAAAAACAAAATACCTTTAACTTGCCTCGAAATATCTGATACCTTGGATTCCAAAGAGTGTAAAATATATATTTCGAGGCAAGTTAACTATGCTGCTCGCGGATTGGGGAAGCCATTTGTCCTGCCAATACAGAATGCGATCACCACTTCCTTACTGCCAAGAAGTGTTATCTGAAACAGTGCCAATACATGACTTGATGCCTGGCCAAACCGAAGATTTAATATAGAAGGATGCAGGAGCATTTCGTTGAAAAAACCGAGCACGGGCAAGCGAAGTCCATTGTGAGAGAAAGGTAACCACTTTTTTTTTTTTTTTTTATCGATCAATGTTAGTTGTTAGTTTGTTAGTGAGAATACAAGGCAACCACTGACCAACTTGTTAATAGACCACACAAAATCATTTATTATACATATTAAACACTCAAAAGTAGAATGGTTAGAAGAAATTGTAAAATTTTATTGATGATATATAAATTAGAAAGACCACCTATTTATAAGCTTGTAAATCCAAAATTTCTTAGAAAATTAGCTAATTCCTATAACTATAAAAATCAAAATTCTCTTCAGTAATGTGCATAATATTACATTTAAGATTGGCATAGGTTATTGAGGTAAAACTCTATATGGTGGCCTTTAAGAAAAATCTTCAATATAACTACAAATTTTCAAGATTTTAATTTTTTAACATGTGAAAAATTAAATAAAAAAAAATGAACTCAGTTTGATTTTGTCATTTAAATAAATCTAAAATAATTACTTAAAAAAATTCAAATTTAATTATATAAAAAATATTCAATAAATTAGTCAAGTTAAAAAATAGTTAGTTAAGAAAAAATAAATTTATATTAAAAATATTATAATAATGAACTAAGAAATTTAATTTCAACCTTACATTAAATTGTTCATCTCTATAGGTTAAGTGTAATTTTCTTGATTTAAAAAAAAAAATTGTCCCAATGAGTTTTATTTTATATAAAATTTTTATATTAATAATTTTGCATGTAGATTTCAACCTATAAAAGGAAATTTAAATTATCCAAGTAAAAAAAACAATATGCAATAATTTAGATAAGTGGGAAGATTTGCCTTAAAAAAAATTTAGATATTAACTTTACATGGAAAAGATAATAAAAAATACATAGATTTAATTGATTTTTTTCTTATAACTAAATATAAATTAAATAGGTAAAAAAATAATTTTGTTCAGATAAAAATCTTCAATACATTATTTGGGTTAGAAAAAAAATAAAAAATATTCATACAGAAACTATTAAAACAATGAACTTAGAAAGATACTAAATTTATAATGAAATATAATTTTTATAATTGTTGATATGTCAATGTAAAAATGTAAAAAATGTTCCTCCTCGTGTTTTATATTTTATCCATATTTTCTAAAATGTAAATATTAATGTAGAAAAATAAGTAGAAAAAATGATTTGCCTACAATTTCATAAGATTTTAAAATTTGAATATTATGCAAAAGATTAAAACATACGCTTGAATTTAATTTAATTTTCTATATTTTAATTAAATATAAACCAACTACTTAAAAGACAATTTAAAATTAATTTGATAAAAGAAAACATTCAATTAATTATGTAAGTCAAACGATATTAAGGAATAGAAAAATACATTTATATTTAAAATATTATAAAATAAATTAAACATGTTTTAAAATTATAAGAGTATAATTCCATCCATTCATTTTCAACGGTGAACAAAATTGAAAAACCAAAAACAATTCTTCAATAGCAAAAGGATAATTTGTTAAAATATTGTGGAGTGATTTCGCATGGTACACCAACAGGTAGTCCTGAAACAAAGGGAAGCAGGATGTTCCAAGTCATTATTGGGGATACTTAATTTTGCCTTTATATGTTTGATTGATCCATGAAACAAAAACTGCTTCAGTGAGAAGAACTTGAGACATGCATCAAACAACAGGAAGCTCAATTGATGGAGATGGTACTTAATACTTTCCCAAGTTAAACTACGAAATTGGATGGCAAATCTGAACTTTCTTTAAGACAGATGATTCATATACTGGGGCATATGTCAATAATATTAGCTCCAAGACATTCAATTCCTCTTCTACAGAAAAACTTATAAGCCTACTTATCAATTCTTTAATCCTCCTATCAAGCTTTCCCAGTTTGAATTCCAACTTTCCTATTTCTTGAGAACACAACCTTTCTGCTGGCAGCAAGTGCTTCCATACAGATTCTGCTACCATCTCTGTTACCTGGAGATATAGTGAAGTCAAAGTCAAAGCATTCAGCACCACCGAATCCCAAAGAATCAAATTTCATAGTGGTTAACTCCTTCAAACACCTAATTTATAATGTAACCAAAAAAAGAAGGATAATTTTTTAGTTGTAGTTGCCACAATAAATAGTATAGCTATTGATATACACGCACAACAAACATAAATATGGATACACACAATATTTGAGGTGAATACAACTACGTTCAAATTTTGTGTTTTGAACAAATGTTGAATTGCCATTTCAAGCTATAATACAATTCAGATTTATATTGTTTGGTTGTGAGGAAGTTCTAGCATCCCAACCATTGCTTAATAAAAAGGAAATAGGATCCATCTGCCTCTTTTATGTCAAAATTAGTGGGTTGGTGCTTTGTAGGCCCTGGATTTCATGTTCATATGCTTTAAGTGAGAAATTATCTAATGCAATTATGATCTGCTATATATGATTGACCAAATTAATATCATTACTAAGTATCAAATTGAACCAGAACAATTACATGGTTTCATTGACCTTCAATTAAAATGGTTTATGTTTCTTATTTACCATTTTTAAGATAACTATGACACAACTGAGTAAAAAAAAATATAAAAAGAAAAAGAGAGTTCTTATCAGTTCTATAAAAAATTTCAATATTAATTGATCCGTCTTAATACTATGCACCAAAAAAATCAGATTATGCATCAAACTGTCTAGATGCATCAGTAGTATCAACACTTCATTCACTTCTAGCAATATCACTTCTTGCATCATACCTGTCATTGTTCTGCTTGCTCTGTCTCACTTCATTGTACTTCTTTACAGCTAGTTGTTTGATAACATGCCTAAAGGACTCCTCATTATGACCCGTGGATTTGTATTGTTTGCAACATTTTCATTTTGATAATTTGTACATCAGAAACTTCAAATTCTTGTAGTCCTACAATTGAATATTGTCATCTATCTTCCCTCATGCACAATTTCCTATGTCCCCTGAAAATTGAGAAAGGCTTCAATGGTCAGGTTTATCCATCTTGTCAGTCATTTTATCTGCATTATTGTTCTCATATCATTCTGACACTTAAATTTCTTCCACTACCAATTTGTCCATTGATGCTTTAGAGAAAATCTTAATTTTTAAAAACCTCAAAATTCAACCTTTCTAAATGAACCTAAATTAGCTATCAAGACCTTGGTGTTTAACATATATCTCATTGGAAACAACAAATATTAGCGTAGCAAAAAAAAAAAAAAAAAAAAAAAGAAACCATACCATATAGTGTGACGGAGAGGCACGAAACATGCAATTCTAGTGCAACATTCCTCCTCTTAGCAGCCTACCACAGTAGTGAAAAATTAGTCCATGTTTGAAATACACAAAAAAATGGTATTATGCAGCTTCATAGATGCACGGGAATCGCAAAAATATAACTCTAATTAGTTGAACCATTTCAGCAAACACATGGTGTTCATCATACATCCCATTGCAAACAAAAAATATTAGCATAGCAAAAAAAAAATCATACCATAGTGCATGTGACGGAGATGCACAAAATATACCGTTTCTGGTATACCATTCCTCCTCTTAGCAGCCTACGCACCAAGTAGTGAAAAAAAATAGTCCATGTTCGAAATAAACAAAAGAAATGGTATTATGTAGCTTTGTAGATTGACGTCCGAAAAAGAGTTGCCCTTCGCAGATGCAATGCCTTTTGCCGAGATGATGCAGAGAGAGTAATATTAATTGAATGGTAATTATAAATTAACCATCATCCGTTTGGTAGCAACGAGAGATAGGCAAAAAAGTGAAATGAACCGTTAAAAAAATGTATGACCCACATTTTTACGTTTATTTTAATTTAAAATTTTCATTTCAATTTATTTTTATTTTATTTTATTCCATTCTATCAAATATTTGTACAAGTTAAACAAAATTGTCCATTGTGCCCTTGAGAGAAAAGTAGTAGAGAAGTCATTCAATCAAAAAGTGACATCTGTCCAAAAAGAAAAGTCTGAAATATTATATAATTAGATTAGATTTGATTAGATAGATATTCACAATCTTCTAACAGAGAGGCTGCCCGTGTAGAATTCCTTATCATTATTTCAATAATTGTTTTTTAAAGAAAAAAGGTTTATCAAATATATAAACTATTAATGGTATTCTTAATACGAAACATAAAGAAAATGCATTAAAGTAATCCCCTCATTTAATATCAAGATTTTAAATTCCTTTTTTTACTATCATATATCTTTGTCAAGATTCATATTCAATATTATGAATTAAATATATTTAATTTGTTAAAAATAAAATACCTTTAATTGATTAGAAATAGTAAACAAATTGCGCTAATATGTTGATAGAGTAAAAATGAAAATTTTAAATGGAAAATATTAAATAATGTTAATTAATTTATGTATTTCTAATAAAATATTTTATTATTAATTCTTTAATTAATCTTCAGACACCGAGTCAAATATTATTTGGTTTCACACAAGTATTTTTTCGATGAAAATCATTTTTAATAGTTTTTTAGAAAAAGAACCATCAATAATTTAAAGTAATAATATAACAATTTAAATTACTTATTAAATATAAAATATAATTATTTATTCAAAATATTTTGTATATATTAATTGTAACTTTTAAATATAATATAATTAATATATTCAAAATATTAATTTATTATAAATTTTAATTGTATAAAAATAAATATTTATTTTGTGCAACCTATGAGCTAAAATACTAGTTATATTAATTTCATGACAATTATTTGTACTAATGAGTAATCCATTTCATTAATTTATTAATAATATCAAATGTGTTATCGATAAATATTTAATATTTAATGCTTAAAACTTAAAACCAAGGTTTTAAATTGCGGTCACGGTTGCGGTCGCGTTAAGGTTTTCACGATTACGGGTATTGCGGATCTTGCGATGCGGATTGCGGTGGTTGCGGTGTGAATGTTTCATAATTATGCTCAAAATTATATGAAAATGTCTTGTATCATTATATAATTAATAATCATCTATATTAAATATTTTTTCATTATTATAAGATATCCAAAGTAAAAGAAACTAATTAAAAATATTAAAATAAAATTAAATCAGTAGCTACTACATTAAAAAGCATTAATTAATATTAAAAAATATTTTATTAACATTAAAAGACATATTTTTCACTTAATAATTAATTGCAAATCAAACCTATATCACTACATTCCTTAAAATTTCCCATGTCTTCCTCCCTCAATTCCTTATGAATATGAAATTTTAACTTTCACTTTCTTCCACGGTCCCACCATTCCCAATTTTTTTCCCACTTCTCACGTGTCCCACTCACTATCACTCATTAATAATTTTCAATTTTCAATTTTTAACTTTTAATTTCTCCCTCAATTCCCAATTTTTTCTTCACTTCACACGTCTCACTCCCCCTCACTAATAATCCCAAATTCCGATTTCTCCCTCAATTCCCAATTCTTCTTCACTCGTAGAGTCTCACAACATAAGCCCCTTCCTTCTCTCAATTTCATTTTGTTTCTCAAGTCGTTACCTTTCTATTTTCTTTCTCTCTCAATGGCACAAATCAACTTCTACTTGGTGGCCACATCCCACCAACTATGAAAAATCAGAACAAGTCAAGCATCACCAAAATCTAATTATTTAAGTGAAGATCATAACAGAGTAGATGGCATGACTGTGGCAGTTCTTTGAATCTTCCGTTTCTTCCTGGTTTCTAGCAGTGTTTTGGGTTAAAAAAGATCTAGTAAAGGGTTGCGTTGTGTCTGTCGCGGTTGCGTTGTGTCTGTTTGCGTCTGTCGCGGACATAACGGCGTTTCGTTGCGGCCGTTACACATGATTTACTCTCTCAACGCAATATCGGTCTGAAACGGTAACGTTGCCCTCCGATACCGTGATATTTTAGACGATACAGCTGATACACAATGATATTTAAAACCTTGCATAAAACAATAAATATTTCAAATTTTTAACATATCAAATATTTATTCATATTTTATTTTTCTCTGAGGTCAAACATATTTATTCATATTTAACTTTGTTTTTCTAAGGTCAAAGTCAAACAATATTTGATGAATTTTGTTGAAAATGTGAGAAATTCCAATATGATAGAATGTTGACAACATGTGGTCCGTTGAACACACCTTAGATGCGAGTGCAAACACCTACCCCTCACACCTATTTAATCACACTCAAACTCAACACTACACACACCCAAACACTCTATCCGATTTCGTAGGCACTTTATCTTTCTCTGTGTCTTTCATTTGTTTCACTCACGTTCCAACATTTTCCATGGAGTTCAAATACAGTGCTAGCCAAAACCGAAGGACACCATCATCATTGTTGCGCCTTCTTTCCACCGTCGCCTATGAATTTAGATATCTCTCCAGACGCTCATTACAAGGTAACACTCACATGCAGATGGAAGTATCTTTTTTGGCATATTACTTCTTGGTATCTGTGGAATTTGAGAAACAGAATCGCTTTCAAGGAAGATACTCTAGAATTGGGTGATATTTTGGCATCAATCAAAGCAATTTCTTGGCAGTGGTTATTATACAAAAAAGGACCCAAACCTGGTATCTTCTTCTCTTCATGGTGCATGAATCCGATCCATTGCTTACAATCCTGAATGTAGTTTGCACGTTTCCTCCTTTTTTCAGATGTTTTTTGGCTGGGCTGTAGGAGGTGTTTAGTTTCACTATTTTTTGATGATGTAATTAACACACTGTACCTCTTGTACAGAATTGTAGTAACTTTCTTATCCTTAATGAATATTCACACTTTGCCTTTCAAAAAAAAGGTAACACTCACATAATGTGAATTCAAATATCTCTGTTGCCTATGACACATAATAATCTATTAGGAGTCAAGAGTGGGGAGAGTAGTGTAATTTGAACATATCTCAAGGAAGCGAAGTGTAAGGACTTGTTTGATTGTGTTTTGATTTTTTATTATTAAAACTATTTTTTAAAATAATTTTGAAAAACTATTTTTCACGATAAAACTATTTTCAAATTAATAAAAAATACAAAAGAAAGTGAAATAATATATTTAATATGAGTTTTCAGCTTGATCTAATATTTTCTAAGTTCTTAAGGATTTTTTTAATTTACCCTTGTGCTTTTTTACCTAAAGATGGTCATTCAACTGTTTTTCACTTGCGGTAGCAACCTGGCATAAAGTGCAACTCCAATCTTGGTTGGGTTTCTTCTACAAATTGCAAGGAAAATGCTCATTGTCATCAATTATAGGATGTGTCACCGCTTTGCGCTTTGCACTATATATTCATCAATATTTGACTTAGCCTACAATGGGATAAAGAAAATAATATATCATCATCTGCCAATTAAGAGCTTCAAAATCTTATATATTGACTCCATCTTCTGATTTAGATGAGTGAATAAGATATGCATATTGTAATTGCACAACATGGTTCCATTGGTAGTAAAGTTATAATAATGCAAGTATACCATGAAGAAAATGTATTCTTGGGTTTAGCCAAACAAATAGGGTGAAGAATAATTTATTTTACTTTTTTTTTTTTCGTATAAATATTTATTGAAAAGTTTATCCAAAAATATATGGTTGTTTCTGTTTTCACTTTTGCTTTTTTAATTCTGAAAACAACGAAACATGCAAACTAGGAAATAAGAAAATATATTCTCAAAATAATTAAATTTACCAAATAATTTCTATTTCTCATCTCCAAAATTATTTTCGATTTCCAGGAAAAAAAAAACCCAACCAAAACTGGAGTTGCACTTTATGCCAGGTTATTGCCACAAGGAAGAAACAGTTGAATGACCATCTTTAGGTAAAAAAGCACAAGGCTAAATTAAAAAACATCCATGAGAATTCTGAAAATATTAAATCAAGCTGAAAAACTCAGATTAAATATATTATTCTACTTTCTTTTGTATTTTTTTATTTTTAATTTTGTCACGTTCTCAACAAATAATTAATCAAGTATTAATGTTTTATCATTGAAATTTATGATATATTTAAATTTATCGCATTCTCAATAATAATTTTTTTCTTAAGAGGAGAAAACTCTAGCTAAATGGAGAGAATGACTATTACAACGATGAGAAAACTTGAAAGGGTCATGCCATTAGGTGAAAAACTTGAGCACTGGGCTATTCCAAGAGTTGTGATGCATTGGAATTTTTTCTCTCAAAGCAAGTTTCTCACAATGAAGCAATTAATGGAAGTTAAAATCCTCTTTATGTTTACGATAAAAATTGATATCCACGGATATAATTCACTAAAAGAAGTGCAACTATTCCAACAGATCCAAACTCTAGAACTGCATAAAGTCAAGATCATTAAAATATTTAATTTCTTTTATAAAAGAATCAATCAATCAATCATCATCATCATCATCAAAGAAGGTTTTGTTACATACGTTTCTTTTCCTGCAAAAATGTCACTGAATTGTTTAATGTTATTATTTAATTCATAAAATTTAGATAAAGGTTATTATTATCTATACGTATATAAATGAGTCCGAATACGAGTATTTATCCTACTTAAACCATACCCGTTGTGATCTATACTCTCCATCAAATTTCCTTTTATATATATCAGTATATGCTCTTAATCTTGACTTTGAATAAAGTTGCATTTTTTTACATAAAAAAAACTGAATAATTTATTTTAGAAAGATAAAAACTCCAAAAAGAAAATAAAAAGAATTCATGTTTAAGGAGTCAAAAACAAAGAGATAAAGCCAACCAACGTTCAGGTTAAGTAGTAAACTGATATTTTGTAACTTGTTTAAAGTGCGGACGAACCTAATTTTTTTTGACGGGGTGTTAGTAGACCAACCTAATTAACTTGTGTATATACCAAATTATCAATTCATTGTATTTTTGGGTTTGAGCCAGTTAATTCTTACGTAATAAATCTGCATCATCAATCAGTGAAAATTAGGCTGATTGCCACCAGCTGAATATCAACGTATTGAATCAACATAGTTTGTGTGTTTGTGTTTAAAAAAAAAGGATGACATTTTAAAAACAACTTTTGCGATGTAATTAATTTTTGCAAGTTTACTTATCCTAAGTTATAAAAAAAATACAAATTATTTTTTTTATAAGTTTATCCTTTCTACAAAAAGCTTATTTAATTATCATAATTTACATTTTTAAATATATTTAATTAAAAATACTTTTCTTTTCTAAAAAGACGAAGCACAAAATAAACAGAATTAATCCACCCACGTACAACAAATTGATTTATAAGTCATTGATGAGTTTTTATATCAGATTAAGTTATTATTTTTTATTATTCAATCAATTAGGTACATTGGAATATTTGCAAATAACCAATAAACATTTTTCAGTTAAACTAACTTTTGAAATTATGAAGAGCTAATATGTTTTAAATTTTTTTAAATTTGTATTATCAATAAATTATTATTCTATTAATTAATGGTTGCAATAGAAATGCGATGAAATGAACTAAAAACTAGGTTATTTTAAGGAGGAAAGAAACATATAGCTTATTGTTTTTGAGGATGCAACGCATTATTTTTTTTATAAGCAAAACATTATTAAGAATCAAAATAGAAAGTGGTACTCCAACTTATATCTAAAAATGTTATAAAATCATTTCAGAATCAATGTACATACCAATTAGAAAAAAAAAAGTATTATTTGACACTATCCACTTTAGTCTTAAATCATATCCACTATTTAACCTTTATCAAATCTAAAATTAGTCAAGGATGCAACACAAGGGATAAAGGATCTCTCTCTATTCTGAGATACTTACGATTACGGAATATATTGGCCTATATATACGACTAGTATGTGCTGTGGCAGAATTGCATCAACACGATTAATCCCAAGCTCTATTGTTATTTATTTGCAAGTCGCACCATGCAAACTCTCCGTTACATGTCTTTTGCTGTAGTATTTTATTCTCTGTTACTCAACCCTTGCCATTGTCTCAATCTCAAATTATTTAATGCTTCCAAAATTCAAAATGAGGATCAATGGCAAGTAGGAGCAGCTACATGGTTTGGACCACAGAGGGTGGTGGGTCGGATGGTGAGTATTACTTAACATGTTGATATTAAATTAACTGAAGTGTTAATTATGAACATTTTTGATGTATTGGAGTATTGACTAAGCCGAGATAATTTCTCTATTTTAATTTTGTAATTAAATTTCTGGTATCATTTGTATTTTAAATTGTAATCTTCTATATATAATTGTGCAAATAGATCTCTTGTAAAACATTATTTTTCAATATTACAATATCACACCTTTATTTAATTAACTTTTTTATGAAAAACCATAATTGATTAATTAATTAATTAGCTTTGGCCAAAGATAAGTTGAAACATTGCTTTTTTCTTGTGATGTTGTGTAGGGGGTGCTTGTGGATACGGTGACAGTGTGGAGAAACCGCCACTCTCTAAAATGGTATCAGCTGGGGGTCCTTCTCTTTTCCGTGGCGGCATAGGATGTGGGGCTTGTTATCAGGTGCATGCAACACGTTGGTTAAAAAAGGCACTTCTTCTTGTTTAAATAATATATTAAAATAATTTTCTATTTCATATGTTCAAAGCATTACTTCTTTTTTATAATTATTTCTTTTATATGAATGAGAGATTAGGGTGCTTTCGAAGCATTAAAAATGTTTTCTCATATATAGGGTTCAAATCATGGAATGAGTTGCGATATGTTTTCTCAACTTCAACTTGTCTTAGAATTACTTTTATGGAGTGTTTGAATGGGATATTTTAAGAAGGGAAGAAAATAATTTTTGAGAGATATTTTATTAAATGAAACTTAACAATTTAAATTTTTTAGATGAAATTATGAAAGAGAGGGGGAGAGAGGAGAGAGACAAGAATTATGAAATTCTTGATTTTTAGATAGAATTAAAAAAAATTAAAAATTTAAAAATGAAATTTTAATTATGTCTAATATTTGAGGGATGTCATCGATGTCCACATAAAACGCATTGGTTGTTCAATTTTCAGGTAAAATGCACAGAAAATGCCTTATGCTCGGGAAACCCGGTGAGCGTGATGATAAGTGATGAATGCCCCGGTTGTATCTTACAATCAGTTCATTTTGATCTCAGTGGCACTGCCTTTGGTTCCATGGCAACTCCAGGCCAGGCATATAATCTTCGCAATGTTGGAGAGCTTAATATTCTCTAAAGAAGGTAACTCTTATACTTGGTTCTATCTATCCAAAAAAAAAGGATGATTTATATTTAAAATCAAATATTTTAATTTATTATTATTTTTCTTCAAGTTTTCATTGGTCATTTTCTACTCCTTTTATTTAAATTATCTTAATTCCATTTAATTCACTTTTCTCAAGGATGCCGGCAAGAGTAATATCATTGCTGCTTCCAGTTTTGTCATGAATGGCAGTACAAATAAAAAAAAATGTCAATATACTGATAGAAAAAGAAATGTTAGCCGTTAGACTTATCTATACAATTAAATTATCAGCAGAGATGTGAATTTTATATTAACATTATTGTAGAGAAAAATGTGATTTGTATAACAAATTTTACAACACAGCAAGAAATTACATAGATGAAAAAAAAACTATGAGATATAATGTGATAGAGAAAGATAAAACAAAAAAAATGTTGTTATATAAATTATTGTACAAGTTGTCTTTTGACAGAAAATTATTGTACAAGTTATTTATTGTACAAATAACACAACTCTATTATATATGATAATTATAAAATTAATTATTATTTCAAGAATATGATTATTGTTAAGTGTTTTTATAGAAGTGTCACTGATATTATGTAGTAACTTTTATTTCAACAAAATTATTTGTTAGTATAATGTTAATATAAATCTATATATAACATTCATATTTACCACTTAATTTTTACACTACTTAATGTCTATATCAATAGAGATAAACTTAACAGCTAATAGTAATTTTTGTGACAGCCTTTTCAGTATATATAGTAGTAATAGTACTAATTTCAATTACCCTTTTGGGATTGCAGGGTTGCATGCTCCTTTGGGAACTCCATAGCCTTTATCATTGATAATGGGGCCAACTAATACTATTTTGCTACCGAAATTGAATACGAAAATGGGGATGGTGACCTTGTGGACATTGAGTTGAAGCAAGCTAATTCTGACACGTGGCTTCCAATGCAGCGTTCATGGGGTGCAAGGTGGGCTTTGAACTTAGGTTTAGAATTACAAGCGCCATTCTCTATTAAGCTCACAGAAGAAGGCAAGGGCTATTACAAGACCATTGTGGCTGATAGTGTAATTTCGCATGACTGGAAACCTGGCCAAGTTTATCGATCTGTCGTTAATTTTTAATGCATGTTTAAGATTCTGACAGCGAAAGAGAACTGCCAGCACATATAAATAAGTTTATCCTAGAATTCTTATTATAAATTTTAATTGTATAAAAATAAAATTATTAATATTTAATGTTTTTTTTTTGAGGTCAAACATAATTAATGGTTAAAACTTAAAACAATAAATATTTCAAATTTTAACATATCCAATATTTATTCATATTTAATGTTATTTTTCTGAGGTCAAACATATTTTTTCATATTTAATTTTCTTTTTCTATGGTCAAAGTCAAATAATGATTGATGAACTTTGTTGAGAAAGTGAGAGAAATTTCAATATGATAGAATGTTGACAACACTTTGTGCGTTGAATGCACCTTAGACACAGGTGCAAACTCCCACCCCTTAGGCCTATATAATCTCGCTCAAACTCAACACTACACATACTCACACATTGTCTCTAACTTCATAGGCACTTTATCTTTCTCCCAGCTTTTCATTTGTTTCACTCACGTTCCAACTTTTTCCATGGATTTCAAATATTGTGCTGGCCAAAACCAAAGGGCACCTTCACCAATGTTGCGCCCTCTTTCCACAGTCCCCTACGTGAATTTAGATATTTTCGGACGTTCATTACAAGGTAACACTCACATAATTTTCTTCACATTCCATCTTTTCAAGAAACCAACCCATTTGTTTTGTTATTTAAAAAATAATATTTTTCACATGATTTCATTTCTAGGGTATGAGTTTATGCCATATGATTTTCCTGGCAATGCTTCGACGCCACAAACTTTACCAATGTCGTTGCCAGGCAATGCCAACGATGCATTCCGACAAGAATTGGAGAAAGAGTAGTTACGATGGGAGTTGCAGAATGAGGAATTCAGGAGAGAAATAATTGCCAACGAGATTGCATTGGCACGATGACGAGAGTTGGAGGAGGAAGTTAGGAGGGAAATGGAATCTGAGAGAGCGTTGGGAATCCTAATGCTAGGATCAGAGGGGATGTTGGTTTCCAAAGGGGTTTCCATGTCTTTTATTCCAAGAACAATGGATAATAACATTCACAACATATTTCATGGGTCACAATCCCAACTTACTGGTTACGTGCAATCTATTGCACAGACTTACAAGGATCAAGGGATCATACTGGTTAGTGTATAATGTTATGTTTAATTTACCTTTCTATTTTTTTTTTTGCCTCCTTTTTTTTTATGTGAGCTTCTGTTTTTTATCTTCGTCTTCAACTGTATTTTTTTTCTTGCTTCTTTCGTGGTGTTAAGATTGTGAAAAGGTTTTCTCATTTCATTTTTTTTAAATAAATGTCACCTTATTTGAAAATTGTAACACCCTCATTTTTATTTTACTGTTTATAAATATTTTCTATAAATATTATAAGAAATTACGTACTGTATTTAGAGAATATTTTTGTACATATTTTCATAATAAAATTAATACAGTTCTATTCAGAAAAATTTTCTGAGTCTTTTGATATCCTTGTTTTTGTTTGAATTGCTTGTTGACTGGACAGTTGTGGCAGACAACTGTCCAGGATAAAATTTCCAGTGTAGCATTTTGGATAAATCTGTAATCTAATAAATAGATAATTGAATGTAGATTTAAAATGTATACAGATTGAGAAATGAATTACTTGTTGACTGGACAGTTGTGTCAGATAGCTGTCTAGGATAAATTTTTCAGTACAGCATTTTGGACTAGACTGTATTCTAATAAAAAGATAACTGAATATAGATTAAAAATATATGCAGTTGAGGAATTAAAATGCTAATTTCAAATTTTTAGGATTTTCTGAAAGTTAGGACTCTGTGAAATTATTACAATAAAATTCTAAGGTAGAAAATTAAGATAAAATTTGTATGACACCTATGGAATTATCTAATAATTGTATACTTAGAATAATTATTAAAATTGTCTAACTAAGAAAAAGAAAAATACAAGTGTTAGCCAATCAAAATTTGACAACTCAATATTTTTAATCTAATTAAATTAAGCTAATTAGACCTTGATTAAGAGATACTTAAGACACTATCCCAAGGTTTTTGATAGTGAGGAATTTAATGGTGGTGTTAGTTTCTTCAAATTCTAATTAATTTGTAAGATAATTAAAAAGTGCCAAAACTTTCTAGAAAAGTCTACAAAAATTCAATAATTTTGACTAATTGAACAAGCAAATAGCAACTAACGTAGGAACCAATTGTTGGCTGTCCAAGTGGCTGAAATTGGTGACCAAAGGGACTGCCATTAGTCCTGCAGCTGGACGTGAAGACCAAATTAAATTTGGTGGAGAAATCTTTATTAAAATATAAGAAACAAAAGCAAAAGAAGAAAGTTACAAAAGCTAGCTTCTCCTAAAACTCTCCAAAACCGTGAGCTCCCATCTGCAGCCCCTCCATTTTTACTTCATCTCAACTTTCAGAAATTAAGAAAGAAATCAATCCAAACCTCACCTCCTTCAACATAGCTTCGGTCCAAAGAGAAGAAATTTGAAGAAAAATCCTAAAATTTCAAGAAACCAAGGGAGAAAGGGAGGAAAGAAATTCAAGAGTTCTCCATCAAATTAAGGATTTAAGGTAAGGATCTTGGCATTTAATTTCAATTTAAACAAATTTGAAATAGGAGAAACATGTTCTTAGGTTTAATTTCAAATTTTGGTCAAGAACCATGAAAATGGGAAATTGATTTGGGGCTTTTATATGTTTTGATGTTTGAAGGTTAAAATGGATGGTTGAAACAAATGTTTGGTTGATTTTTTTATATGTGTGATGAATTAAACTTTGGTTGATGGGTTTGAGCTTGATTGAGACTTGGTTTGGTTTGTTATTGATTGAAATTGTTTGATTGATTTTGATTGATTTTGTGAAATGTTGTTGGAATGGAAGGAAACCACTCACAGCCATGGCTAATTTTTAGGGATACCATGTGGAATTTTTCAAATAACGAAGGACAAAATTGTAATTTCACATGTAGGGACACATTGGGAATTTTAGAAAAAGTTTAAGGGCATTTTCGACAATAATTAAAAAGTATAAGGGTAATTAGGTAATTTCATATTTAGAGGACACAATTGGAAATTATAAAAAGATTGAGGGTAATTAGGTAATTTCACATTTAGAGGACACAATTGGAATTTTATAAAAAGATTGAGGGTAATTAGGTAATTTCATAGATTCTAGAACAATTAGGGACATATTCAGAATTTCATAAAAAAGATCAAGGGCAAAATGGGAAATTTTAGAAAATAGTAAGGGTAATTTGGTAATTTCACCCTTTGAGGGCAAAATTTTATAAAAAGATAGGAGTATTTTAGTAATTTTTCATATTAAAGACTTAATTGGTATTTTAGTAAAAGTTTAGTAATTTTCATAGTAAATACATAATTATTATTTTAGTAAAAGTTTAGTAATTTTACCTAGTAAAGGACTAGTTAGTATTTTATTAAGGTATTGATGTTATAATGTTAATTAGTGAATTTTTATAATTTTTATGTGATTGATTAATATTAATTATTTGTTTATTAGCATCATTATCATATTGCATAAGCCCGAGTTCTTGGAAAATACAAAGATTTCAAATGAGAAATGAGTTTTTAAATGAGAAATGATTTTGTTGACTAACCGGGACTGCGGTAGTCATGAAAAATGAGTATTTTTGGGGGAATTAATTTCCAGGACTGTGTTGACTAACCGGGACTACGGTAGTCATGTATTTGAAACGATGATTGAGATTATGAACAAAGAATTTGATAGTCCTGAGAAATGGGTGAGCAGAATAAATTAGACAGGACTGTATAGTCTATGATTATATAGTCTGTGGGGTAAATGGTATTGGCAATTCCACATGTGGCCGTAATCTGGACAGAGATGCTGCCGTGGTGGCCTTCTGGGTATCCTGATCTCCTAATTCTGCTAGCTTATTCGCGTTTAGTAGGGGCTGATAGCTGAATTGTAGTGCGTAATGGTAGGCCAGTTACTTACTAAACACTCAAAGGGGAAGTCTCCATGGAGCATGGTCAAAATGATTTTGAGTCAAAAGGATTTTGAGTCAAAACTGCATCTGCTTTATAAACTTGCATTTTCATAAAGCATATTGCATTGGCATTATTTATGTGAATTCTTAGTTATGAAATGAAACGTCATTGATTGTGATTGTTTTTCTATGTATTAGAAATTAAATGCCTGATCCGGTAAATCTTGTCCCTAGATTCTAGGGAAGTTTAAATTTCAGGTGAATGAGAACAGTTAGAAGAAAGAAGATGCAGATAATTCCAGAGCTGTAGGATGGGATATTTTGGGCAGGAAAATTTTGTTTAGTAGTATTTTGTATAAATTTCAGTAATGTAATTTGAGAATACTTTTGAATTTTAATACAATGTATTATTATATATATATATAATATAAATTAAATTAGAAAATTATGTTTTAATTTGAAAGGGGGGTTACAAAAATGACCCCTAAATAGTGGATGAATTGCTTGCAATCACTTATTCACTTTTGACACAGCGAATTCTGCAGTCATGGTATAGAGGATAAATTTCTTTTTCTTAAACCTTAAGAATTCTGTAAAAGTTAAAAAATAAAGGTCCATCGATCCCTTTGTTTAAATCTTTATTTTTTAACTTTTACTCTTTAAATATGAGGAAAATTGACAGTGCTGCAAGCAATCCATGTCCAAAGTTGATAATGACTTCAAATATGTAAGTGATGTTGAAAGGTTCAAAGAGAGAGAAAAGTGTTCCTAATACAATAGACTAAATGGCTAAAATGTGACACATAATAATCTCTTAGGAGTTTGGAGTGGGGACAATAATATAATTTGAATATATCTCGAGGAAGCGAAGTGTAAGGACTTGCTTGATTGTGTTTTGATTTTTTATTTCTTAAACAATTTTGTAAAAGAATTTTGAAAAACTATTTTTCATGATAAAATAAGACGAAAAAACCGGATTGATAAGTATTAATTTGAAAATAATTTTGGAGATGAGAAATTAATAGAAAAACTTAGTTGGTAAATTTATTTTAGAATATCTTTTCTTATTTCCTAGTTTGCATGCTTCCTTGTTTTTTGAATTAAAAACCAAAACTGAAAACAGAAATGACCATATATGTTTGGATAAACTTTTCAATAAATATTTATAAAAAATAAGAAAGTAAAATAAATTATTCTTCATCCTATTTGTTTGGCTGACCAAAACCCAACAATACATTTTCTTCAAGGTATACTTGCATTATTGTAACTTTAGTGCCAATGGAACCATGTTGTGTGATCACAATATCTATATCTTATTCATACATTTGAAATAGAAGATGGAGTCAGTATGTAGGATGTTGAATTAATCACTTAATTGGCCGATGAGCATATATTATTTTCTCTATCCCATTGCAGGCTAAGCCAAATACTGATGATTATGGTGCAAAGTGCAAAGCAGTGACACATCCTACGGTTGATGACAATGAGCATTCTCTATGCAATTTGCAGAAAAAACCCTAGCATGATTGGAGTTGTGCCTTATGCCAGGCTGGTGCCACAAGTGAGAAACAGTTGAAGGAACATCTTCAGGGAAAAAAAGCACAAGGCTAAGTTAAGAAGCATTCCTGAATAACATCTCTCATATAAGCTAATCCTCAAAATTGTAGTGTGGTGATATTTGCTGGAACCTGAATACACACTGTATTTTGAGAACAAACCATTTGTAAAGCTGGTCCCCGAAGTATTTTTCAGATTCCTCTATGACAAGATTTTTTCTGCAGCTTTTTCAAATACAGAAGCTCAATATCAATCTGCAACACTTAACATTTATACATGTTGGCATTAACAACATGGCATATGATATTGTAACGTAATGTGTTGTAATATTTTAAATATTATAGTACCAATAAAAATATTTACACATTTACTTTTAATATATTATTATAATGTAATATATCTTAACTAATTTATGGTTCATTTTTTGGTTGATAATGTGTTTAATCAATTGTACTTGTTTCTTCTTAAGTTATTGTCCAATAAATATTAATAACTTTTACACATTTCTTATACTCATTATCTCTGGTTTTTTAGAAAAGTAAAAGTAATATATTTTTATTTTAATCTTATTATTATTAATTAATTCATTATTGCTAGAATTTTTTTTTCCGTTTGATGCTGTCACACACACACACACACACACACACACACACACACACACACACACACACACACACACACACATATATATATATATATATATATATATATATATATATATATATATATATATATATATCTTGCGGTAAAAATATATTAATATTTAATATTTTTTTATTTTTTTAGAGGATTATTCATTTATTATCATATGATAAAAAAATCTAGAATCACATGCAATTTGTATCAATAAATACCTTAAAATTTAAATAAAAACTAAATTAATTAAGCCATCAATCCTGTGCCTGAACTCGAGGTTTCAGGTTTTTTTAGCTTTATTTACAGTTATCATTGGGTCAAACCACAAAATATACATTGACAAGTGAGGATGACTTGCATAGATTCTAAAATGAGACTAAAATGATATTGTCTTAAAAGCAGATATCATACCTAGACAAAAAAAAAAAATACAAAAACATTAGTAGTTTGCAACTATTGGTCACAGTCGTATTCACTAAACATATGTAACTTACTACTATAATTATCCTACTTAAATGGGATATTTCAATTTTACTCATTGTAAAAAAAGGAAAATGAAAATTGCATACAACTATAGTAGGAAAAACATTAAAAGGTTAACGATTAAATAGAGATAAAAAAAATAATTTTCTCACCTTTATATTTAATTAGAAAAAAGTAAAAATATATTATCAATTTGAATGATAATACTAGTAGCAAAATGCATTTTCAGGATATTTTAAATGATAAATTTATTCTCAAATTTAACTTATTCAAAGTAAAAAATTGTGTAAGGTGAAAAATTAAAGATATATCCAAAGTTAATTTAAGCAAGTTATATTTGAAACTACTTTAATTCAATCTAACAATGAATAAAGTCTCACTTTTTAAATTTACTTATCTCTTCACTTTATATAAATATTTTAATTTTATTAACGATTTTGTTTAGTATTATATTTAAAATTAATAGTCAAAGAATAAAACTTAAAATTTTTCAATAAAAATTCTATATTTAATATTTTACCAATACTTCCTTATCATAATTACAATAATTGTTTTTAACGAAAAAAGGTTTATCAAATATATGAGCTATTAATGGTATTTTTGAGTCATTGTAACATTCATGCGGAATATTCACCAGTATTGCTGATGAGTAAACATCCTCATCATAATTTCAATAATTGCTTTTAACGAAAAAAGGTTTATCAAATATATGAACTATCTCAATTAATGGTATTTCTTGGTTAACATGACATTGGTGCAGAGTATCTTCCAGCATTGTTGATGACTAATCGCCATAGGAAAACCTAACTGGCTACCTTTAGTGGGGTCTCTCCTTCCAACCATGGTTTTTCCATCCGCAAGGCTCAAATCCAAAACCTTGCTTAAGGGACCGAGCCCAGTTCTACTGTACCAACGACATGTTTGTCTATTAATGGTATTCTTGATATGAAACATAAGGAAAATGCATTAAATTAGTAATGCCCTAATTTAATACTCCCTCTGGTCCTTTTTATAAGAAACAAATAACTAAATCATCAAGACCAATAAAAATAGTTAAGTTAGTTAGTTATAATTAATAATGTCAGAAATTTTAATTGTATTCCAAAAGTACCCCTTAAATTGATTGGTTTAAGTAGTGGTTACATTAATGACATTGCACCTTCACCAATAAGTGAAACTTGTATTGTTAATAGACCAATAAATGCATGAGAAATGAGTAGGTGTCTCATTAACGGATTTCATAAGATAAAGGGTAAAAACGAAAATTAGCAATTAATACATCTTAAAGTGGGTCTATATTTCTTATAATTAGGACAAAAAAAGAACATCATTTTATTTCTTATAAAAAGGACCGGAGGGAGTATAAGATTTTAAATACCATTTTTACTATCATATAT
Source organism: Pueraria montana var. lobata (assembly GCA_026413185.1). NCBI lineage: Eukaryota > Viridiplantae > Streptophyta > Magnoliopsida > Fabales > Fabaceae > Pueraria > Pueraria montana. The sequence goes on along the minus strand of CM048653.1, from coordinate 74,651,080 downwards.
TTGTCAAGATTTATATTCAATATTATGCGTTAAATACATTTAATTTTTAAAAATAAAATACCTTTAATTGATTAGAGATAACAAAGAAATTTCTAATAAGTTGATATAGTAAAAAGTCAAACATTACTTTCAAAATATCAAAAATGTTAATTCATTTATCTATTTCTAATAAGTATTTTATTATTAATTCCTTGACTAATCTTCAAAGACCAAGTGAAATATTATCTAATTTCAAGTATTCTTTTTCGTAGAAAATCATTTCGAACTACCATTTTTTCATCGTTACCTCTTTTAACTCTCTATATAAATTAAATTTTAATAGTTTTTTTTTTCAAAAAAAATAAAAGAAACATCAATGTGTTAAAGTATTAATATCACAATTTAATTTATTTATTATAAATATAAAACATAATTATGTATTAAAATTATTTTGGATATTAATTATAAATTTTAATTGTATAAAAATAAATATTATTAATATTTAATGTTTTATTTTTAGGTCAAACATAATTAATGGTTAAAAGTTAATACAATAAATATTTCTAATTTTAACATATCCAGTATTTATTCATATTTAATGTTATTTTTTCTGAGATCAAACATATTTTTCATATTTAATTTTCTTTTTTCATGGTCAAAGTCAAATAATTAATTATTGATGAACATTTCTTGATAAAGTGACAGAAATTTCAATTTGATACAATGTTGACAACACCGGTTGAATGCACCTTAGACAGGTGCAAACACCCTAGTAGCAAAATACATTTTTAGGATTTTTAAATGATAAATTTGTTTTCAAATTTAAGTTATTTAAAGTAAAAAATGTGTAAAGTGAAAAATTAAAGATATATACAAAGTTAATTTAAGCAAGTTATATTTTATACTACTTTAATGCAATCTAACAACGAATAAAATCTCGCACTTTTTAAATTTACTTATCTCTTCACTTTATATAAATATTTTAATTTTATTAATGATTTTATTTACTATTATCTTTAAAATTAATAGTCGAAGAATAAAAATTAAATTTTTTATTAAAAATAATATATTTAATATTTTACCAATTCTTCCTTATCATAATTTCAATAATTGTTTTTAACAAAAAAAAATGTTTAATTATCAAATATATGAACTATTAATGGTATTTTTGGTTCACCATGATATTTGTGCGAAATATCCACCAGCATTGGTGATGACTAAACTTCCTTATCATAATTTCAATAGTTGTTTTTAACGAACTTTTTTTAATCAAATATATGAACTATTGATTAATGTTATTTTTTGTCATCATGACATTAGTGTGAAATATCCTCCAGCATTGCTGATGATTAATCTCCACAGGAAAACCTGATTGGCTACCTTTAGTGAGGTCTCCCCTCTCAACCACGATTTTTCTATCCGCAAGATTCAAACCTGAGACCTTCCCTTAGAGGACAGACCAATTCTACTTGTACCAATGACATGTTGGTCTATTAATGGTATTCTTGATATGCAACATAAGGAGAATGCATTAAAGTAATGCCATAATTGAATATCAAGATTTTAAATACCTTTTTTACTATCATATATTTGTCAAGATTTATATTCAATATTATACATTAAATACATTTAATTTGTTAAAAATAAAATACCTTTAATTGATTAGAGATAATAAAGAAATTTCTAATGAGTTGATAGAGTAAAAAGTAAAAAATTACATTGAAAATGATAAAAATGTTAATTAATTAATGTATTTCTAATAAAATATTTTATTATTAATTCTTTGACTAATCTTCAAAGACCAAGTGAAATATTATCTGGTTTCACACAAGTATTCTTTATCGTAGAAAATCTTTTCGAACTACCATTTTTTCATTGTTATCTCTTTTAATTCTCTATATAAATTAATTTTTACTAGTTTTTTAATAAAAAAAAATACATCAATAATTTAAAGTATTAATATCACAATTTAAATTATTTATTATAATTATAAAACATAATTAAGTATTCAAAATATTTTGGACATTAATTATAATAAATTTATAAATTCAAAATATTTAATTATTATAAATTTAATTGTATATAAATAAGTATTATTAATATTTAATTTTTTTTTGGGTCAAACATATTTAATGGTTAAAACTTAAAATAATAAATATTTCAAATTTTATCATATCCAATATTTATTCATATTTAATGTTATTTTTATGAGGTCAAACATATTTTTTGATATTTAATTTTCCTTTTCTAAGGTCAAAGTCAAATAATAATTGATGAATTTTGTTGAAAAAGTAAGAGAAATTTCAATATGAATAGAATGTTGACAACACCTTGTCCGTTGAATGTGCTTTAGATGCAAGTGCAAACACCCACCCCTCATACCTATATAATCTCACTCAAACTCAACACTACACATACTCATTCATTGTCTCTAATTTCATAGGATTTTATCATTCTCCCCACTCTTCATTTGTTTCACTCATGTTCCAACTTTTTCCATGGAGTTCAAACATTGTACTGGCCAAAACCAAGGGCATCTTCACCAATGTCACACCTCTTTCCACTGTCCCTTACATAAATTCATATATTTCTAGACGCTCATTACAGGGTAACGCTCACATAATTTTCTTCATGTTCCATCTTTTCAAGAAACCCATTCATTTTGTTGTTTAAAAAAATAATATTTTTCACATGATTTCATTTCTAGGGTCTGTGTTTGTGCCAGGTGGTTTTCCTGGCAATGCTTCGATGCCACAAATTTTACCAATGTCGTTGCTGACCAATGCCAACAATATTCTGTCAAGAACTGGAGAAAGAATAGTTAGCACGAGAGCTACAAAATGAGGAAATCAGGATAGAGATAATCGCCAAAGAGATTGCATTGGTGCGATGATGAGAGTTGGAAAAGGGAGTTATAGGAGGGAAATGGCATGTGAGAGAGCGTTGTGAATCCCAATGCTAAGATCGGAGGGGATGTTGGTTCCCGAAGGAATTTCCATGTCTTTTAATCCAAGAACAAGGAATAATAACATCAACAATGTATTTCATGGGTCACAATCTCAAGTTCCTGGTTATGCACAGACTTACAATCAAGGGACCACATACTCGTTAGTGTATAATGTTATGTTTAATTTTTCCTTCTTTTTTGTTTTTATCTTTGTTTTTGTGTGTGTGTGTGTGTGTGTGTGAGCTTCTGTTTTTATCTTTGTCTTCAATTTTTTTTTCTTGCTTCTTTAGTGGTGTTAAGATTGTGAAAAGGTTTTCTCATTTCGTTTTTTATTAAACAAATGTCACCTTATTTGGAAATGACCCCTAAATAGTGGATGAATTGCTTGCAATCACTTATTCACTTTTGACACAGTGAATTCTGCAGTCATGATATAGAGGATAAATTTCTTTTTCTTAAACTTTAAGAATTCTGTAAAAGTTAAAAAATAAAGCTCCATCGATCCCTTTGTTTAAATCTTTATTTTTTAACTTTTACTCTTTAAATATGAGAAAATTTGAGAGTACTGCCAACAATCCATGTCCAAAGTTGATAATGAGTTTAAATATGTAAGTGATGTGGAAAGGTTCAAAGAGAGAAAAAATGTTCCTATTAAAATAGACTAAATGACTAAAATGTCACACATAATAATCTCTTAGGAATTAGGAGTGGGGACGGTAATGTAATTTGAATATATCTCAAGCAAGTGAAGTGTAAGGACTTGCTTGATTGTGTTTTGATTTTTTATTTCCTAAACAATTTTATAAAAATATTTTGAAAAACTGTTGTGTGATCACAAATGTTTATCTTATTCATACATCTAAAATGGAAAATGGAGTCAACATATATGATGTTGAAGCTCTTAATTGGTTGATGAGCAGATATTATTTTCTTTATCCCATTGCAAGCTCAACCAAATGCTTAAGATTATTGTCAAAAGCGCAAAGCAGAAACACTTCCTATGGTTTTTGGCAATGAGCATTCACCATATGCAATTTGCAGAAGAAACCCAAGCAAGATTGGAGTTGTGCCTTATGCCAAGTTGTGCCTTATCCCTGAGTCATTGTAAAATGCCTAACACAACATCATTTTCTTTTTATTGTAGATGGATATTTGTTAAAATACCTTAATCTGATAAAAAAAAAAACCTCAATGACTTATAAATCAATTTGTTATACGTGGGTGGATTAATTCTGTTTATTATGTGCAACCTATGAGCTAAAATACTACTTATATTAACTTCATGACAATTATTTGTACTAATGAGTTATTCATTTCGTTAACTTACTAGGAATATCAAGTGTGTTTAATTGATAAATATTTAATGCTTACAACAATAAATATTTCAAATTTTTAACATATCAAATATTTATTATAATTAATGTTTTTTTTCTGAGGTCAAACATATTTGTTCATATTTAATTTTGTTTTTCTAAGGTCAAAGTCAAACAATATTTGATGAATTGTTTTGAAAAAGTGAGAGAAATTCCAATATGATAGAATGTTGACCACACCTTTATCCGCTCCTTAGATGCTGGTGCAAACAATATTTGATGAATTGTTTTGAAAATGTGAGAAACTTTTGCTTAAATAGTGTGTGTAGTGTTGAGTTTTGAGTGTGATTAAATAGATGTGGGCGGGGTGGGTGTTTGCACCAGCGTCTATGGAGCATTCAACGGATAAAGGTGTGGTCAACATTCTATCATATTGGAATTTCTCTCACCTTTTCAAAACAATTCATCAAATATTGTTTGACTTTGACCTTAGAAAAACAAAATTAAATATGAACAAATGTGTTTGACCTAAAAAAAAACATTAAATATGAATAAATATTTGATATGTTAAAAGTTTGAAATATTTATCAATTAAACACATTTGATATTCTTAACAAGTTAATGATATAAATAACTCATTAGTACAAATAACTGTCATGAAATCAATATAACCAGTATTTTAACTCATAGGTTGCACAGAATAAACAGAATTAATCCACCCACGTATAACAAATTGATTTATAAGTCATTGAGTTTTTTTTTATAAGATTAAGGTATTATTTTTTATTATTCGATTAGGTACGCTGCAGGAATATTTGAGAATCACCAATAAACATTTTTCAGTTAACCTATGTCTTGAAATTTTGAAGAGCTAAAAGGTTTCAATTTTTTTAATTTTGTATTATCAATAAATTAATATTCTATTAATTAATGGTAGCAAAATATAAGCGATGAAATGACACTAAAAACTATATCATTTTAAGGAGGAAAGAAACATATAGATTATGGTTTCTAAGGATGCAACGCAATATATTTTTTTTTATAAACAAACTATTATTAAGAACCAAAATAAAAGGAGGTACTCCAACTTAGATGCGTAAATGTTATAAAATCTTATCATGCAAGTTCTCATCTTTCATATGGAGTCTTTGTTATAAGTGGATCGGGGACCAAGTTGCAATGCCTTTGAACTCCAAATGCCATTTTCTACAACACAGTTATGGACTTTACGAAAACAAATCTAGGACAGCATGGTGATTTGTCTAGTTTGCTTCAGTTTGGACATTGTGGTAGCATAGAAACAGTATCATATTCAGAAATGAGGATTTGCAATACTGAACAGGTGTTTGATTTAATGAAGTTCAGATCTTGGTCTTGGTTGTCAAATAGAATGAAGAGTTTCATTTTTTCTTTTACGAATGGTCAACAAATCCTAAAGGCTATTATCTACATGAATATAGACGAGTCCAAATACGAGTATTTATCCTACTTACACCATACCCGTTGTGATCTATAATACTGCATCAAATTTCCTTGTATATCAGTATATGCTCTTAATATTGACTTTGAATTAAGTTGTATTTTTTTTTCACATAAAAAAACTGAATAATTTATTTTAGAAAGTAAAAACTCCAAAAAGACAATAAAAAGTATTCATGTTTAAAGAGTCAAAAACAAAGAGATAAAGCCAACCAACATACAGGTTAACTAGTAAACTGATATTTTGTATCTAGCTTGTTTAAAGTGCGGACAAACCTAATTTTGTTTTTGGACCAACCTAATTAACTTGTGTATACACCAAATTATCAATTCATTGTATTTTTGGGTTTGAGCCAGGTTAATTATTACGTACCTGCAATTGCCAGGTTGTTCTTTCTAAATATATATCTTGAGTAGGTGAAACAAATCGTGAGGATTGTCTCTACCAAGCAACTAGCAAAATTATAAATGGCTAATGGGAAATTGAGTCATCAAAATAATCGTAATAAATCTGCATCATCAATCAGTGAAAATTAGGCTGATTGCCACCAGCTGAATATCAATGTATTGAATCAACATAGTTTGTTGGTTGTTAAAAAATAGAAAAACATAAACATTTTAAAAACAACTTTTGCGATGTAAAATTTTTCTATAGTTTCTCATACTAAGTTATAAAAAAATACTAAAATTATTTTTTATAAGTTTATCCTTTCTAAAAAAAGCTTATTTAATTATCAAAATTAACATTTCTAAATATATTTTTAATTAAAAACACATTTTTTTCTAAAAAGACTAAGCACAAAATAAATGGAATTAATCCACCCATGTATAACAAATTGATTTATAAGTCATTGAGTTTTTATATCAGACTAACTTATTATTTTTTATTATTCAATTAGGTACACCAGAATATTTTCAAATCACCAATAAACATTTTTCAGTTACACTAATTTTTGAAATTTTGAAAAGCTAATATGTTTCAATTTTTTTAATTTTGTATTATCAAAAATTAACATTCTATTAATTAATGGTAGCAAAAGCAAAGCGATTAAATGACACCAAAAACTAGGTTATTCTAAGGAGGAAAGAAACATATAGATTATGGTTTTTGAGGATGCAACGTAATATTTTGTTTTTAAGTAAAATATTATTTTGAACCAAAATCAAAAGTGCGCTGCTCCAATTTATATGTAAAAATGTTATAAAATCATTTCAGAATCAATGTATACCCATTAGGGAAAAAAACTATTTGACACTATTCATTTTATAGGATGCAACGCGGTATAGTTTTGCTACTTTTATCAAAATAATGAAAATATACTCGCCACGGGATAAAGGATCTCTCTCTGCGAATCAAAAAAAAAAAAAAGGATGTCTCTCTTTCTTTTGGGATACTATATTGCAATAATTTTATTTTGAAAAATAATTACCATCATGGAAATATATTGGTCTATATATATGACTAGTATGTGCCGTGGCATAATTGCATCAACACGAATAATCCCAAGCTCTGTTGTTATTTGCAAATCACATCACGCAAGTTCTTCGTTACATGTCTTTTGTTGTAGTATTTTATTCTCTGTTATTAAACCCTTGCCATTGTCTAGCTCAGTTAGTTGAGAAGGATGTGTGTGTGAGTGTTGTTAACTCCCTGATACTGTCTTCGATTCCTATGGATGGAAAAAAAAACCCTTGCCATTGTCTCAATCTCAAATTATTTAATGCTTCCAAAATTCAAAACGAGGATCAATGGCAAGTAGCAGCAGCTACATGGTTCGGATCACCAGAGGGTGGTGGGTCGGATGGTGAGTATTATGAACATTTTTTATGTATTGGAATATTGACTAATTTGAGATAATTTCCCTATTTGAATTTTGTAATTTGAATTTTTGGTATCATTTGTATTTTAAATTTTTATCTTCTATATATAATTGTACGAATAGATCTCTTGTAAAACATTATTTTTTAAACATTACAATATCACATTTTTATTTAATTAACCTTTTTCGAAAAACCATCATTGATTAATAAATTAATTAATTAGTTTTGGCCAAAGATAAGTTGAGACATTGCTTTTTCTTGTGATGTTGTGTAGGGGGTGCTTGTGGATACGGTGACAGTGTGGAGAAACCTCCACTCTCTAAAATAGTATCAGCTGGAGGTCCTTCTCTTTTCCGTGGCGGCATAGGATGCGGGGCTTGTTATCAGGTGCATGCAACACGTTGGTTGCTCTCTTCTTGTTTAAAATAATATATTAAAATGACTTTTCTATTTCATATGTTAAGTCTATAAGTTCAAAGGTATAGAATAGACTCTCTTCAATACATTTTTTTTATGAGATTAGGGGTGTTTTGGAAGCTTTAACGAATGTTTTGCAGATGTAGGTTTGGGGGTGTCAATACTTTGTATATGGCTATGTTCTTGGCTGGTGTCTGTCATCATAGTGTAAAAGGACGGGTACCCCTTAAGTTTTAATGAATCTTTTTTGCTGATAATAAAAAACAAAACAAAACAAAATAAAAAACACATAGGGTTTGAATGAGGTATTTTAATGATGGAAGTCTTACAATATCTTTTCTCAACTTTAATTTGACTTAGAGTTTCTTTTACAGAGTGTTTGAATGAGGTATTTTTAGAAGGGATAATAATTTTTAAGGAGATTTACAATTTGTTATTTAGATATTTTATTAAATGAAATTTATAAATTAAAATTTTTTAGATTTACAATTTGTTATTTAGATATCTAAATTAAATGAAATTTATTTAGATATTTAGATAAAATAAAGAAATTTCAATTGAAGTCATTAAAATTCTTTACATTAATTTCTCAAATACTTGGTCTAAACACACTCCAAGCTTTGACTTCTGTTTGTATTATGTAGATGGAAGACATTTATCTGTTGAATATTTGAGGAATGCCACCAATTAATGTCCACACTAAAACGCATTAGTTGTTCAATTTTCAGGTAAAATGCACAGAAAATGCTGCATGCTCGGGAAACCCTGTTAGTGTGATGATAACTGATGAATGTCCCGGTTGTAACTTAAGATCAATCCATTTTGATCTCAGTGGAACTACCTTTGGTTCCATGGCAACTCCAGGCCAGGCATATAATCTTCGCAATGCTGGAGAGCTTAATATTCTTTATAGAAGGTAAATCTTATATTTGGTTCCATATATAAAAATTACAGTTCGTAATTGATTATTTATATTTAAAATCAATTATTTCAATTTAATAATCTTTTCTTCAATGTTAATAATGTTATTATCTTATATTTAGTTCCATCTATAAAAAAATACAGTACTTATAATCTTGATTATTATTAATAGAATAATGTTAATATATATAAATCTACAACATTCATATTTACTATTTGTTTTTTTATTAAATAATGTCTATATCAATAGAGATAAACGTCTTAACAGCTAATTAATAATATGTTTTGTCACATTAGTATAGTAGTAGTATTAATTTCAATTACCCTTTTGGGGTTGCAGGGTTGCATGCTCCTATGGGAACTCTATAGCCTTTATCATCGTTAACGGGGCCAACCCATATTATTTTGCTACAGAAATAGAATACGAAAATGGGGATGATGACCTTGTGGACATTGAGTTGAAGCAAGCTAATTCTGACACGTGGCTTCCAATGGAGCGTTCATGGGGTGCAAGGTGGGCTTTGAACTTAGGTCTACAATTACAGGCGCCATTCTCTATTAAGCTCACAGAAGAAGGCAAGGGCTATTACAAGACCATTGTGGCTGATAGTGTAATTCCGCATGACTGGAAACCTGGCCAAGTTTATCGATCTGTCGTTAATTTTTAAAGTCTGTCTAAGATTCTGACAGCAAAGAGAACTGCCAGAACATATAAATAAGTTTATTCTAGTTGCAAAGTACTATAAACAGTTCATATATAAATATAATATAATAGAAAATTGTTCAGTAATATTTCTTATATGTAATCAAAATTATATATATGTTGCAGTACTATAAACAGTTCATATATACAAATGATAGAAAACTGCAGCAATATTTTTTAAATTTCTTATATGTAATAAAAATGTGGGTTAACTATGTTTTTCGTCCCAAAATTTTTTGCGATTTCTGATTTTTGTCTCTAAACTTTTCGTTGACCGATCAATGTCTTTTAACTTTTTTTCTGTCCTAAGTTTTAATCATTTATATCTGTTCCATCGTTAAATGATGACGTCACATTTAATTTGATTATTATTTTATTATGTTTTTTTCTAACGATTAAAAATCGTCAGAAATTACTTGTTTAGGTGCAAACAGCATCGTTCATCAAACTCGTTCAAGCATTTGCAGGCATATTTTCCAGAACATACGCCCACATTCAATGCTCCATTCCACAATCACACTGTGCACATCACATATCTCTTCTTCTTACACAGTGTTGAAGTCAAACCAAAATATCCCATCTCATCAATCACAACCAAATTCCCTCCTATCCCCATGAAACGGACACAAACCATTTGAAGTTTTGAACCCAGCCAATATAACTGGTGAGGTCGTCATTGTTGCACTCGTCGGGAACCTCGCCATCATAGCCAAGAACAAAACCATAAAAGCCCTTCTCTCCTCAGCGATGTCTCCGCCGCGATTGTTGCGCTCACCGGGAACCTTGCCGCCGCCACCACGCTGATGTGCTTCCTCGGCATGTCAGCGTTGCTTGCTATTGTTGATGTCACGATTAATGTGTGTATTGCAAGGAACAACATCGAGGTGAGGGAGCTCGCACGGGTTCTGCTCCGGTGCCAGCACGCTTGTCGAGTACCTCGCGAGTGGCTTCTTCATGCACCGGCTTGGACCTCATTCTTAAAAACCAACACTTTGGTGACTAGTTGGATACAAATTTGTGCCGCTAAAACTTGAATCTCTTTGCCTTGATTCTCTAGATGAAGGAACTGAATCGATCTCAACCCCAATAAGATTTGATGCTCTAAGTGTTGAATAGGACTTGTGGAATGAAGAAGCCATGGACATAGAACGTGACATGCTCCTCACCACCACATGAAGTTACCCATTTTCTTCAATTTTTGCATCAATTTGCAATGGCTCTCTACCATTGAGAAAGCCAAGTTTGAGAATTTCCCGGCACAAACCAAGCGATTGGCACGCTCGTCAAGTACCTAGCGAGTGGCTTCTTAATTGTTTAAGAGTGAAGCAATTTCTGCCACAAATTATTTAATCCTTTCAAAAACACAATCTATCGGTTCAAACCACTAGAAAACGTTATAAAATAAAATTAAAAAGAATTAATGCCATGTAACCATTTAACGTCCAAAATAGACAAAAAGAACTAAAACTTAGGACAGAAAAAAAAAAGTTGAGGGACATTGACTGATCAATGGAAAGTTTAAGGACCAAAATCAGAAATTGCAAAAAGTTTAGGGACAAATAATTAACCCAAAAATTTTATATATATTAAACCATTGACATTAAAATACTTAAAATTTAAAATTAAAATCTCATGTAACCATCAAATCTCTAAAAGATTCACCAAATAAAAATCAAATCTATAAAAGATCTCAATTATCAGTACTAAAATATTTCAATTATCACATCACTATTTTTCAAGATTGTTGTTAACTCATCACCATCACCACCATGACTGCCACTGCCACTAGTGCCATGACCGTCGCCGCTGCCACCACCACTACAATGATCGCCACTGCCACCATGACTGTCACTATCGTCACCGTCGCTAGATTAATTGCTCATCATGATCTCCAGGGTTAATGCTCTAAACTCCAAAATCACTGCTCTAGATTCCTAATTTCAGGATATGCGGTCCTCAGTTGCTATACTCCAACAATCTTTGGAACAGGAAGCAAAAGCACATGAGGTTAAACATCACAAAAATGTTGAGTTTCGCTCCAATATCACTGAGGGGTTAAAACAAAATTCTGGTAATCAGCCTCACATGACTAAGAAGAGTTGGTTATTGAGGAGGCCACTTGGGAGGAAGAGTTTGTTATTCATATCCAATTCTCTTCTTTCAACCTTGAGGACAAAGCTACTGTCATAAGAGAAGGCAATGATAGAGCCTAACTCATAGATCAACTTCACTTAACTTGTCACATGGAGGATCCTACCTCTCATAATTCCTCATTCATCTCATTCATCACATATACCATGGCATCTCATCTTACACACAAGGTACAATGCATGATATATTATACTCATCAAGGTTATATGGACTAAATTTATTTCTTTCACTCTCATTTAAAAATGTCTTTCTCACTAGATATACCCCCTATATATATATAATGACAAAACCTACTTTTCATCTGCATATTTTTTGGACAATTTTTCCATATAACAAATATTATAAACTACCACCACTATTATATTTTAATTGCATATAAAAAACCACCCCACTAACTACATATAAAATCCAATTTCAAAACAATTTTACATTCTCATTTTTTATTTAACCTTCATCCCTTCTAGGGGTCGAATGAGGCTCTGCTTGCTTTGCTTAAAAATGTCTAGCCTGTTTAAAAAATCTAAGGCCTAAGTTTGGTTTGTTATTTGTCACAGGATTATTTTTAAGGCCTTACCTTAAAGCTTTGAAAGTCAGGTTTGGCCTGTCAATCTATTTAAAGGCTTATTTCATATTAAAGTTTTAATATAAACTTGACCTATCTTACTAATTGCATCTTCTAAACAATGGGTAAGAGACTAAGGGTCTATTATTATCATTACCATACTTTGGAAGAGGTACCAAAACTAGAAAGGATGTCTAGTTTTGAGTGAAAGAAACAATTAAGGTGCTGATGATAGTGGTAGTGATAGTGGCGGTGGCATTGGTGATGATAGTGGTGGCAATGGTGGGAGTAAAGGCGGTGGTAGTAGTCGAGGGTAGTTGTGGCAGAGGTGGGGTGGTGGTGGTGGTGGTGGTGGTGGCAGCGGTAATGAGAAGGGCCGTTGTCAAATTTAGGGAGAATGTATTTTTTTTTAAAACTAAAAATCAAATTCATAAATATTTTTTTCTTGGTTTTGAAAATAAATGTAAAAATGTTTTGAAAATGGGTTAAGGTTAAAAATCGTTTCATCTTCATTTTTGTCAAATGTATTTTATTTTGAAAATTGCATTTTAAAACTAAAAACAAAAAACTCATAACCACCTCATACAGGCCCCAAATATATTGTTCTAAGTTTCTACCGAAACAAAAATGAAAACATAAATAATAAGTATAATAGATATGTAAAAATTGTCATATAAAAAATAAAATAATAGTATATATAAAAATATAACATACTTTGTTCAGATTTCTATATTTTTTTAATAAATCACAATTAATTGAAGTGGTGTTTGAAACAATTACATCATTATAATATATTAGATTCTTTAAGTTGCTATGTTTAGTAACTCCTAATACATACACAACATATATCTGCCATGAGAGAAAATCAGTTTCAGAGGATAAAAGCCTATATGTTTTTGAGTTTAATGGCATGCACTGAAAGTGCAAAACAATTTTATACTGTTATCTAATTATAAATTATTGTTAGTATGACTGTTAACATAATTATTGAACAAACATACCATACATAATATGACTTTTAAGATAATTATTATAAAATTATAAAGTTAACAAACTTACCATACATGATTATTTGTAATTGGATGACAGTGCAAAATTGTTTTACATTGTCAGTGCATAACCTTTCTTCTCAAAATAGTTTAATGGGTATGCACTGTCAGTGTAAACTATCAACCAAGTAGACATCATGTTTAGTACGACTATTAATTAAGATAGTTACAACCATAGTCAATAAACTTATCATACATGTTAGTTTATGATTTGATCAAGGTGTAAAAACACTATACGTTGAACGTGCATATCATATTTTCTCATAAAAAAAATAAGGGACAAGATATATATAATTAAGGTAATTGCCCGAATCACTATGCATAATTTATTTTTCATTGAAACTTTTTTATTTTTATTGACAAAAATATATACTTATATTAATTAATTATTATATTTATATTTCATTATGATAACTAATGTAATTATCAATTAAATATAACTACGGTAATTGGCTTAAGTATATATAAATATTTTTCCCAAAGAAATGCATGAGTAGGGATACCAATGAGTTATGCATAGGGTACTATAGTACTCGTTTCCATACCCACATTTGAAAGAAAAAAATACATGTACTCAGACCTATACTTGCACGGGTAGCAATTTTAATCCCTGTCCTTGTACTTGCTGAGTACTTGTATACTCACACCCGCACCTTGCTTAAGTGCATGACCATGAAAAAAATTCTAATATTTTCCACAAACTTTATATTCGATATTCAATTTAATATAATTTATTAAATCTCATTTTATTTTTTTGTCAACTACGATATTATTGGTCAAAGTTTTATAATTAATTATTTCCAACATTCAACTATCAATATATAAAAAGACAGATTCAATCACTTTCAATTGAATTATATATATATATATATATATATATATATATATATATATATATATATATATATATATATATATATATATATATAAAGGAGACTTGAAGTAATATTTACTGTTGATCGAAATATGAAATTTACAATAGTTATTGGATCTAATTAAATTTAATGATATTAATTATATTTAAAAAAGTATTAAATTGTTCACATTAATGATATTTATTACATAAATATTAATGTAACACTTAATGTTATTAATGTAATATTTTATTAAATATTTAAATAATTTTTTATTTAAATAATGTTAATTTTTTATTTAATAATTAAAACATAATTATTAAATGTAATTATGCTTTCGATTAATGAACTTTGTCTATATTATTATTGTTGTTTTATTTTAATTTCATTACTTGTTACTTCATAAAAGTTATTTAACTGACATAAAAAAAATAAAAGTTATTTAACTATAAAATTATTATATGTTTAAAACTTCATATGTGTCACTAATCTACTCCTTACTTTACTTTTTAATTGTCAGATTTTTGAATTTTTTTTTCTAATTACCTGTTGTTTGTAAAGTTCAAAATCACATTAATTACTCTTTCATCAATTATACCTTTACTTTTCACCTAATATTTAATTAATTTACACTTATGCATTTATTATGAAACTAGAAATGAAAAAAGGATAAAATAGAAAAATCCACAATTATTTTATTAAAATCAAGAAAACTTATTACATTTCTTGATTTCTACGTAAAAACCTTAAAAGACAGATAAAATATACTTATTGCATTTCATTCAGAATAAGTGTGTAAATACAATGAGTATGCACTCAAAAACTTGGTTGCTAGCATATAACCTAGATGACCCAGCTAAGGTATGAGCAACTTGGTTTGCTTGCCTCCTTACAAAACTCACCTTAGAGTTTGGAAAGTTTGTCAATATAGCTATGTGTGTATAAGAGACTTGACGTAACATTGACCGTTGATCGAAATGTGAGCTTTGCAATAGCCATTGGATATAATCAAATTTAATGATCTTAATTATATTTAACAAAGTATTAAATTGTCCACATTAATAATATTTATTACATAGAACTAATGTAGTATTTTTATAAATATTTAAATAAATATTTTTATTTAAATAGTATTACATATTTCATTTGATAAATATTTATAAAAATACTACATTAACAACATATTTTTTATACTACATTAAATAAAATATTTAATATCAATAAAAATATATAGTATTAAATAAAATATTTATAAGTATTTTCCATTTTCGTTTTCACTTAAAAGGAATTTAAATGTGAAAATCTCTAGAAATCTTTTTTATCTTTTCTCATTAAAGAAAAAATTTGAAATAAATGCTTTTTATGAATAATATTAGGGACAATTCAGTATGAATTCTGTATATCATACATTTCACTCACTTACTATTTTCACCTTACTAGAATGTATGACCCGCGCCATGCACGGGTTAAACATTTTTTATGAATATTTTTAAATTAAAATATGAATTCAAGCTATACATACCATGCACGAAATATATGTTGATTTGTGAAATTTTCTATAAAATATGTTAAATTTTTAACATATAAAAAATTGTAAGAAATTGAATTAGGAATTATGAACTAAAAATAATAAGAATTTTGTGCTAGATATCAGTCATGTATCATAAAGTATAATTTTTAAATTATGAATTACTATTATGTAGTATAAATAATTGGTTGAATATCAGATTAATTATTATATTTAAAATAAAACATGAGGACAATAAAAATAACAATTGAGATTATGATTAATATTTCATAAATGTTAAATTTTTGTATCACATGTCACATCTTTTATTTATCTCTCTACCTTTTATTTCTTTTCTCTATCTTTCTCCTATCATTTTTCATACAGTATTTAAACCCCAGGTAAATATCGGTGTCCGATAGCATTAGCCATCCACATTCAAAATAACCTTCAACCATGGCCACCACGATTCGTCTTTGTCTTTGCTTCTCCATCACAGTCCTTCAACTCATCTCCACATTAGCTCAATCTGAAAATTATATCATCCACATGGACCTATCATCCATGCCCAAACCATTCTCCAGCAAACACAGTTGGTATCTCTCCACTCTTTCTTCTGCACTAGACACCAATGACAATATTCTCAACACAGCTTCTTCTAAGCTGATTTATACCTACACCAACGTCATGAATGGTTTTAGTGCAAATTTGTCACCTAAGGAACTTGAAGCCCTCAAAACCTCCCCAGGTTACATTTCTTCCACACCAGATCTGCAAGCGAAGCTTCACACAACACACTCACCCCAATTCCTTGGCCTCAATCCCAATGTAGGGGCATGGCCTGCTTCGAAATTTGGCGAAGATGTCATTGTTGGGTTGGTGGACAGTGGACTTTGGCCAGAAAGTGAAAGCTTCAAAGATGAAGGGATGACTGAAATTCCTTCACGGTGGAAAGGCCAATGTGAAAGTAGCATCAAATGAAACAAGAAACTCATTGGAGCTCGGCTCTTTGACAAAGCGTTCCATCATGTTCGTGCCAAATACCCTATTCTCACAACATTTGAGTACTCAACTCGGGACACACATATCAAGCATCGCAGTTGGGATCCAAGTTGAGAATGTTTCATTCTTTGGCTATGCCAATGGATCAGCGCAAGGAATAGCTTCACGGGCGAGAATAGCCACGTACAAGGCCGTGTGGGACCGTAAAGCTCACTCAATTGATGTATTAGCCGCGATTGATAGTGCAATCTCAGATGGGGTTGATGTTCTTTCCTTATCACTTGGCTTTGGTAATATAGACATGTACAATGACCCCATTTCTGTAGCCACGTTTGCAGCCATGGAGAAAGGTATTTTTGTGTCCACGTCAGCAGGGAATGCTGGCCCTGATCGTGGAACCCTAAATAGTGCAGTACCATGGGTCATAAACGTGGCTGCTGGCACTTTGGATCGTGAATTTCAAGGGACTCTTGCTCTTGGCAATGGGATCAACATACCTGGCTTATCACTCTTTCTAGGAAACTTGTCCGTACACCAAGTTCCTATTGTTTTTCTGGACTCGTGCGACAATTCGAAGTGGCAAGATTGTGGTGTGTGATGATAGGAATAATGGTAGATATCAAGTACCACTGTCAATTCAAGTGAGTAATGTGCATTGGTCAAATGCTGCCGCGGGAGTGTTCATATCAAGTACCAATGACACGTCGTTTTTCTTAAGCAATGGTTCTGCAGGCATCATTATTAACCCGGGAAATGGAGAAATTGTCATCGCTTACATCAAGAGTGGTAATAACTCTGAAGCAAGCATGTCTTTTAAGACAACAGCTTTAGGTACTAAACCAGCACCGAGTGTGGATAGTTACAGTTCCAGAGGGCCTTCAAGTAGTTGTCCACTTGTGTTGAAACCGGACATCACTGCTCCTGGTTCATCAATCTTAGCTGCATGGCCTCCAAATCATCCAGTGGCATTGTTTGGGTCCCAAAACCTTTCCAGTAACTTCAATTTTGTAAGTGGAACATCCATGGCATGCCCTCACGTGGCAGGTGTGGGAGCACTGTTAAGAGGAGCACACCCTGATTGGAGCCCTGCAGCAATTAGGTCAGCCATTATGACAACATCTGATATATTCGATAATACTAAGGAACTCATCAAGGACATTGGTGATGATTACAATCCAGCCACTCCTTTAGCTGTGGGAGCTGGTCATGTCAACCCCAACAAAGCCCTTGACCCTGGACTTGTTTACGATGTGGGAGTTCAAGATTATGTCAATCTTCTCTGTGCATTGAACTCCACTCAACGGAACATCTCACTCATCACTAGATCCTCTTCTAATAATTGCTCCAATCCTTCCTTGGATCTCAACTACCCTTCTTTCATTGCTATCTTCAGTGGCAATGGTTCTTCTAATGTAACTTGGGAATTTCAGAGAACGGTGACCAATGTTGGGGGGGAGGGACAAACAATCTATACTGCTAGCGTTACACCCATCACAGGGTTTAATGTGAGTGTCATCCCAAGCAAGTTGGTGTTCAAGGAGAAGAACCAGAAGCTAAGTTACAAGTTAAGGATACAAGGTCCAGAGATCGAGGGTTTCGGACGTGAAGCATGTGGTGAGGAGCCCTATTGTTGTCACTAGTCCACCACCCCCAACTTCAATTTTTTAGATCAAATATTGTGAAGAAAAACGACTTTCCATATGTATGTTAGCAAAATAAATATGTTGTGTTAAATAATAAATAAACATTTCTCATTTATATAAAAAGTATTATCTTTATCAATATATATATAACTTAGATAGATAGATATATACAACGTACTAGTTTAGTAGCCCATGTTAGTGTTTTAAAACTCGCGCGATATGGGTACTGTGTCAGTGGTCACTGAAATAAATATTCCATAACAACTATCCGTTCTGGAATAGAAATAGACAATGAAGCTAAATATATATAAGGTTGGACTTCTGATCCAAAAGCCCAGTATCCAGAGAGGGCTAATTGCCAGTAAGTCAAAATAATAACACTATATGTTACTGTATTCCGTATTTCTGGAAGCATTGCATCACCAAATGAAAAGGCAAATGGTTCCAAGGGCATTGAATGATTTGAAGGACTTAGAAGCAGAACTACAACTACGTACCCTATAAAATAAAATAAAAAGATTGCATATTTCATTTTAAATCTGTATGAAATTTGTTGGAATTTTTTTAATGGGAAATTGGTATATAAGTCTCAAACTGAATAGAGACGGCAGTGGGTTGGGGGACACACGTGGCCTCTGATCCAAGACAAAAAAAAACGGAATGGAGACGAATTTCAGACATAATCTTTATATATATAAAAGTAATAATTTTTTTTCCTAAAAAGAAAATATTTTCCCGCCTAAAATAGGGGTGTATTTGTATTTTCATGTTATGTTATTTTCAAAAAAAAATATTTTTCCACTCAAAATATTAGTATTTTTGTATTTTTAATTTTATGTATATAGAAAAGATTAAAGAGCATTTATGAGTCACAGATAATCTTTATATTATAGAAAATATTATTAAAGATTATATAAACATATATAGGTATGTTTAATTTTGACAGAATATATAAAGATATATATAATATTTATTTATATATGTAAAAGTAATAGTTTTTCTTCCTAAAAAGGAAATACTTTTCTGCCTAAAATAGGGGTGTATTTGTATTTTCATGTTATGTTATCTTTTCTATATATATATATATATAAGTAATAGTTTTTCTTCCTAAAAAGAAAATATTTTCCCGCCTAAAATAGGGATGTATTTGTATTTTCATGTTATGTTATCTTTTCTTTATAAATATAAAAGTAATAGTTTTTCTTCCTAAAAAGGAAATATTTTCCCGCCTAAAATAGGGGTGTATTTGTATTTTCATGTTATGTTATTTTCAAAAAGAAATATTTTTCTGCTCAAAATATTAGTATTTTTGTATTTTTAATTTTATGTATATAGAAAAGATTAAAGAGTTTTATGAGTCACAGTTAATCTTTATATTGTAGAAAATATTATTAAAGATTATATAAACATATACATGTGCATTTAATTTTGACAGAATATATAAAGATATATATAATCTTTATATATATAAAAGTAATAATTTTTCTTCCTAAAAAGGAAATATTTTCCCTCCTAAAATAGGGGTGTATTTATATTTTCATGTTATGTTATCTTTTCTTTATATATATAAAAGTAATAGTTTGTCTTCCTGAAAAGTAAATATTTTCCCGCCTAAAATATGGGTGTATTTGTATTTTCATGTTATGTTATTTTCAAAAAGAAATATTTTTCCGCTCAAAATATTAGTATTTTTGTATTTTTAATTTTATGTATATAGAAAAGATTAAAGAGCATTTATGAGTCAGTTAATCTTTATCTTATAGAAAATATTTTTAAAGATTATATAAACGTATATAGGTGCGTTTAATTTTGACAAACTATATAAAGATATATATAATCTTTATATATGTTAAAGTAATAGTTTTTCTTCCTAAAAAGGAAATATTTTCCCACCTAAAATAGGAGTGTTTTTGTATTTTCATGTTATGTTATCTTTATCTTTATATATATAAAAGTAATAGTTTTTCTTCCTAAAAAGAAAATATTTTCCCACCCAAAATAGGGGTGTATTTGTATTTTCATGTTATGTTATTTTCAAAAAGAAATATTTTTCACTCAAAATATTAGCATTTCTGTATTTTTAATTTTATGTATATAGAAAAGATTAAAGAGCATTTATCAGTCACCGTTAATCTGTATATTATAGAAAATATTATTAAAGATTATATAAACATATATGGGTGCATTTGATTTTGACAGAATATATAAAGATATAATTAAAAGATAATGTCTCACAATTTTTTGACATTTATAATATCTTTATCTTTATATAAATAAAAGTAATAGTTTTTCTTCCTTAAAAAGAAATATTTTCCCGCCTAAAATAGGGACATTTTGTATTTTCATGTTATGTTATTTTCAAAAAGAAATGTTTTTCCACTCAAAATATTAGCATTTTTGTATTTTTAATTTTATGTATAAGAAAAGATTAAAGAGCATTTATCTGTCATCATTAATCTTTATATTATAGAAAATATTATTAAAGATTATATAAACATATATAGGTGCGTTTAATTTTGACATAATATATAAAGATATAATTAAAAGATAATGTTTCACAATTTTTTGACATTAATAAAGTTATAATATCTCCTTATATATATAAATGACTAAGAGATTATCTCATCTCCTTGCTTCACTCTCCGCACTCTCTATCACATGCACTCTTATTTGAATACTATGCTCTCATGGAGTGGTGTAGTTTACTCTCCTAACATGCATCTGGTTCTTCTATTTTTCCTAAAATTTCTCTTATCAATTTTTGAAACTACTCCACATTCACAATATTTCTATATCTACCTTCATTCACTTCTTTATCTGATACTATATTTTTTTAATATTTTTTATTAATTTTTTTAGGGTAAAATATGTTTTTGGTCCCTCATTTTATCTTGATTTTTGTTTTTAGTCCCTCATAATTTTTTTTACTGTTTTTAGTCCCTCATAAATTGTTCTGTTTTGTTTTTAGTCCCACATAAATTGTTTTGTTCTGTTTTTAGTCCCTGACGTTAATTTCAACTATTAAGTGGTGACATGACATACATAAACTGTGTGTGTGAAAATTTTCTAATTAAGTTTCTAGTGACTTTTAACCGCTACAAATTTTTTGGCAGTCATAAATGTTTACTTTTATAATATTTCTTGTGATTTCAGAAAATCTGGTGTTCGAGGTTTTGATTTTTTTTTATTTTTTTAACATTTCTAACAGTTTTAGTTTGTCAAAAAATTTGCAGTAATTAAAAACCGCTAGAAACTTAAACAGAAAATTTTCAAGCACAAATTATGCTCGTCACGACATTACTTAACAGTTAAAATTAATGTCAGGGACTAAAAACAAAAGAAAACAATTTTTGAGGGACTAAAAACACGGAAAAAATTTATGAGGGACTAAAAATAGAAATTTAGATAAAATGAGGGACCAAAAACATATTTTACCCATTTTTTTAATTCCGAAGATTTCTCTATTTCATCAATAACATCTGGTTCTTCTACTTTTCCCAAAATTTCTTTTATCAGTTTTTGAAACCACCCCACATTCACAATATTTCTATAACTACCTTCATTCACTTCTTTATCTGATACTATATTTTTTTTATCAATTTTTTTAATTCTATTTTTTAATTCCGAAGATTTCTCTCTTTCATCAATAATTTTAAATCCTTAATTCAATTTACTTTTCAATTTTAAAGTTAATTTAAAAAATTAAAGTTACATCATTACATCTTCCCTTATCTTTTTTTTTTCTTTTAAAAAAATTATAGTTTCTAATTTCTTTTATAATTATCTCTTTTCCAAAATTTCTTTCGATGTGCTATATAATTTTTTTTTCAAATTTTATACTCTCTAATCTTTTGGACTTTTTTTAATATTTCTTTTATCATATTTTCTAACTCTATTTTTTAATTCCGAAGATTTTTCTCTTTAGTAAATAATTCTAAATTCTTAATTCAATTTACTTTTTTATTTTCAAAGTTAATATTAAAAAAATTAAAGTTACATTGTTACATCTTCCCTTATCTTTTTTTTTTAAAAATTTATAGTTTCTAATTTCTTTTATAATTATCTCTTTTTTAAAAATTTCTTTTAATGTGCTATATAATTCTTTTTTTTTTCAAATTTCTTTCTATTAACAATATAAATAAGATAGTGAAATTTTTTATAAGCCCGTGCAACACTAGTATATATATATATATATATATATATATATATATATATATATATATATATATATATATATATATATATATATATGTGTGTGTGTGTGTGTGTGTGTGTGTGTGTGTGTGTGTGTGTGTGTGTGTGTGTGTGTATTCACAGGCAGTAAAAAAAAATATGTATTCATGATTTTTTTATATTATATTATTATATATTATTACTTATTTACGATATAATTGAATGAGTCACTTACTATAATAATTCTAATATAAAGATTTTGACATAAATATTAATATAATTTAAATATATAATTAAATTAACAAAAAATATGTATAAAATAAAATATGAACTTATGACTATAATATAATTAAATGAAAAATATAATTAAATTAATGAAAAAAATAATAGAAATAAATTATTATCATAATTATTCTGGAGATTAATATAGAAATTGATTAGGAGAATTAACTTTATTCTATTATTAATTTCTTAAATTATATTATTAATTTTATTACTATAAATATAAACATATATAGGGGCGTTTAATTTTGACAGAATATATAAAGATCTTTTTTATATATAAAAGTAGTTGGCGTTAGGGTAAATTAGTAATCTTCATTTTCCCGCTCTTTTTAACGATAAAAAAATAAGTGTATGATTGGATTTTTTTTTGTATCAATTGTCTATTATTGGTTTGTTACACTTTTGAAATGTGTAAATTCATGCTAATGTATTTATTTTTGTTTATTAGGATGGTACCTAATAACAACGGCATTTTTACCAAATTGTTAATGATACTAATAATGGGAAAGATTATAAAGATTTGGAGATGTTAAATGTTGATGATGACTAGTCCTCGAGGAAGTCATCCTTTAGTCCGTAACGTCATGAATTTGATCTGTCCCATTATTTACTTTTGTTTTTCTTCATATTTTTGTGTAAATTCATGCTAATGTATTTGTTTTTGTTTATTAAGATGGTACCTAATAACAATGACATTTTTACCAAATAGTTTTTTTTTTACAATATTTTTACCAAATAGTTGATGATACTAATAATGGGGAAGATTATAAAGATTTGGAGATGTTAAATGTTGATGATGCCTTATCCTGGAGGAAGTCATCCCTTAGTACGTAACGTCATAAATTTTATGTCCCATTATTTACTTTTGTTTTTCTTCATATTTTTTCAATAATTTTTATTATAATTTTGTAGGTGATTTTTGTTGATTCAAGATAACATTTTGTATGCTGGGGATGTTTTAAAATTTCGGTGGATTGAAGATCCTTATGATCTGTATGTATTAATCATAAGGTCTATTTAGATAGTTATAGAAATCAAGAAAGATGACCATTTTTGTACCTTTGGCAATATTTTGGTGTTCATGGAAAGTTTTAACCCCATGATTGAATTTTAAACTAAAAATTAAACTTAATTATCCTACAATTAATAATGATTGAAATAATATTAAATTTCTAATCTTCATTGAATAAAAATGTAGAACAATTTCTAATTTCATATAATCAAAATAAAAATCTACTTGAAATAAGGATTGGATTCATGTAAATTTTTAGTGCTCCTGCAAAAATAGGTATTTTCTATATATAAAAAAAAAAAAGTAACCTTAATTGATTTAAAATTATGTTATTTCTTAGGAATTAAAAATTTTAAATCACAAAATATAAAAACCATTTTTCAATTTTGTGCCTATATATATTAATCCTTAGGGATAATAATAAATTATTATTATTACTGATAATCTTAATTTATACATGAAATTACCAATTTATTAATGAAAAGTTTTAAATAAATGATAGAATTGTAAACTAGAAGTTAAACTTAATTATCTTATAATTAATAGTGATTGTAATAATATTAAAGTCGTAATATTTATTGAATAAAATTTAGAACAATTTCTTATTTCAAATAATCAAAATAAAATTCATCTACTTGAAATAAGCATTGTATTCATGTAAATTTTTATTCAATTTTAATTATTAATGCAAATAAATTATAAATAGTATACACATAATTTTGATTTGAATCGTTAAGCATAATAATAAGAGCATATTTTTTATTCATGCAAAGTTTGTTTGGATCAATTAAATGATAAATTGAGAATAACTTATATACATAATTTTTAATATCTGTTAAATATTTCATATTAAAAAAATGAATAAGGATAAATTCATTCTTAAATCTTATATAATTGTTTTTGATAAGGAAAACCTATATTTTATTTTATAAGTAAATTTATTAATATAGAAATTATGCTTATAAAAATATTAATATCTAAAATGAAACTCATGGATTGAACATTTTTTTGTGTGAAATAAAGTAAGAAAATTTTCACTTAACTCATGTGAATGAACAATTTACTTGAAATCATATGAACATCTAAATTATTATAGTATAATTAATTTTTTAATTTATAATTGTTATAAAAAACTTTAATATAAATGTATTTCTTTTCTTGTTTACTATAATCTAAATTAAATAATTTATTGAATGTTTTATTTTATCTAACATAGAAAGTGTGTGTAAAAACTCATAGGGTTGGCGCAGTAATGTAAAGCCTCACTGAGTTCACATGTGGGGGAACGATCTATTTAGCGGGAGAACCCGTGTTCTCGATTCCCTCCATGTACAAAATTTCCTTGGGCTAACGGCAGTCACGCACCGCGAGTGGGATTAGTCTCTTACCCAGTGGGTTAGGAGACACCAGTGGTCTCTGACCCAAGAAAAAAAAAAGTGTGTGTAAAATTAATGTCTAAAATGAATTTTTAGACAAATAATTGTTTATTTCTTATTTATTATCTTCTTACTTATGCAAGTTAATATATAAATTATATATAAAAGAAAAGTCATGGGAATAAACATTTTTTTTTCAAACTCAAGTAGGAAAATTTACACTTAACTTTCAAGAATGAACAATTTATCTAAAACAACATTAACATCAAGATTATTAAAGTGAAATTGGACCTTTTTAATTCACTTTTATAATAATTTTTTAAGATAAATGTAATTTTTTTTTCTTTTTGACTATCATGTGACTTAACTAATTTATTGAATACCTTATTTTATCTAACATAAAAATTAATTTTTAGGTAAATTATTATTATTATTTATTTATTATCTTCTCACTTACGTAAATGATTAAAGTTTTTCTTTACATATGTAAATTAATATTTTCTTTTATACATTGATATCTATAAATATAAGTTATTACGGTTAAATTATCTTATTCATTTTTATTTACTACTTATGTAAATTATTGAAGATTTGTAAATTTAAATTTTATTTTATAAATTCATATCTATATGTAAATTTATTAATATAGAAATTATGTATAAAATAAAATTTATGGGAATGAACATTTTTCTTTATGAGTAATGAACATTTTTTTATGAAATCAAGTAACAAAATTTACACTTAACTCACAAGAATGAACAATTTGCCTGAAATCACATTAGCGTTTAAATTATTATGATGAAATTATTATTTTTTAATTTATTGTTATGATAATAGTCTTAATATAATGTAATTTTATTTAAACTTCTATTTGAATACAAACTAAAATCATTTTTTAGATAAATCATTATTTATTATCTTCCCATTTACATAAATTATTTAATATTTTCTTTTACTTAGGTAAATTTAATTTTTCTCTTAACATTGAAATCTAGATGTAAATATTTTAAAAGAGAAAATTATTATATATAAAATAAAATTGTGGCGTCAATTAGATACAAACAAACAAAAATGCAAGTAAAAACTGTTACACTTTTTGGCAATCGTCTATGTCTATTTTTATACTTAGGCAAATTATATTGGATGAATAGTACGGGTTAAACATTGTGCTTCAATTTTATTATGTATGTCCCATGCTATTCAAAAAAAAAATGTATGTTCCATGCATACATGGGACATATACTACACTATGCAGCAATAAATAAAAGTTGCAAAGGAAAGCTGTAAAAGACGATAGATAAATGGAAAATAAGAGAAATTTCATTTATTTGGTCATCCACCCCTTTTACATTTCGAATTCCCATATTTATAAGACTGCAACTGCTAGTCGTTTCATCAAAGATAACCATCCACTTCTCACTTTTTTAGGAAAGTGGTTTATGCGCTAAACTGCTCTTTTAACTTCTTAGCTGTTGCGCCTCTAATTTCAAATTTTCGCTTAAAGGTTAAAAGACTTTCCTAATGGGCTTTTTGCATATCAACACCAAATTGGACCTGACCCAGTCGATTTCCATCAATTAATTAGATTAGGGCTATTCTACATAACTTCCCTTCTTTGCTAAGCACACTCCCATTGAGTTTTTTATATTTTTTATCATATATACCATTTATACCCATAACATTTATAAAAAATCATTATTCCAGAATGTACTTTCTGGAACAATATTTTGATTTTAACATTCCGGAAAGTACTTTCTGAAACAATGTTTTGATTTTAACATTCTGGAAAGTACTTTCCGGAACACAATTTTATTTTTAACATTCAGAAAAGTACTTTCTGGAACACTATTTTGTGTTCCAGAAAGTACTTTATGGAATGTTAAAAATAAAATTATGTTCCAGAAAGTACTTTCCAGAATATTAAAAAAAATGTTTTCTAGAATGTACTTTCTGGAATGTTAAGAAAAACATTAAAAAAAATTCCAATTGAACACTAGAACCATTAACTAGAACCATTAAAAATCTCATATAAAGGAAAAATTGTACAATAGTGAAGCAATTGAAGTGGAGAAAGCATATAATTGATATTGGTTCTTCAATCTGGACAACTCTAAGAGGCGCGCCATTGCAGCAACTCGAAGTTTTGATGATGGAAAAACCCTAATGCTAAAGCAAGAGACTAAGCAAGGGAGGAACAAAGGGAAACTAGAGCAAGAGATTGAAGGGATAAAGGCAGTGAAAGAGATGAGAGAGTGTAATGAAAGAGAAAAGAATGTGTTATTGGTATGAAAAAAGGGAGTGCATTGTTGCACTAAAAAGGGGAGTATGCAAGGGACAGAAGAAGGTTTAAAGGGTGAAGATTATTTAAGTAATTTAATTTTAGAAAAGAGGAAGGAGAATGTACTTAGCAAAAAAGGGGAGCGGATATAACAATAGCCTTAGATTAGTTGTTAGCCGTCAAAAACAACCAAAGATAATATATTGACAAAGATAACATTTTTTTGGCTTAAAGATAATATATTGACAAAGATAATATTTTTTTTAGAGAAAGTGGTTTACATGCGCTAAACTGCTCTTTTAACTGCTTAGCTGTTGCGACACTAATTTCAAATTTTCACTTAAAGGTTAAAAGACTTTCCTAATGGACCTTTTGCATATCCGCACCAAATTGGGACTGACTCATTCGACTTCCATCAATTAGATTAGTTGTTAGCCATAAAAAAAAAAAAAAAATCAAAGATAATATATTCTTAAAGATAATATTTTTTTTATATATATATATACAAAAATGGGCTTTTTAGTGATAATAAGTTATATTATATACAAATGTAAATATACGAATATAACATAGTTATAACATAGATTTTTAGCGTTCATCTTCTCTCTAATCTATATCAAGTCAAATGAAAAATGTTTATTTATTTATAACAAAATATTTCTTTTAACATACATTTTTTACTGGATATATACATATGGAAAATTTTTCTTCGTCACAATATTGATCTAGAAATTGGAGTTGACGGTAGTGGTGACCACAATAGGGCTCCTCACCACATGCTTCACGTCCGTCCAAGTGAGATGTGAAGCCGTAAGCCACTTTTGTGGCATAAGTCAAAAAGAAAGGTTTGGAGTAAAAAATTCTAACTCTACTATGGTAGGCATGCAAAATTGGTTGGATGGAGAAAAATATTGCAATGCATTAAATGCTTGAGCTCCCATCTTTGCCTATAAATAGCAAGCCATTTTGCTCATCTTAGCATCCCACTACAATTGTAGTAATCTTAGAGAAAGAGGTAGCAACACTAGTAGTATGTGTGTTCTCCTATTGTAAGAGAGAGTGTAATTGTTCTCTCCTTATAGTTAGAGAGAGGTTGTAATTTTCTTCCACTTAGTAAAAATATTTCTCTGGTCTTGCCCGTGGTTTTTCCCTTATTCGTTGAGGGTTTTCCACGGTAAAATATTGAGTGTCAATTATTATTTTTCTCATCTCTTATTTTAGTTGCGAGTTATTATTTTGTTACTCTGGTACCCAACAGTGGTATCAGAGCCAATAGGTTCTGATATTGTTCCGCTGCGATACACGCTGGTACGCTGGTATAGTGCCGGAGAAAATTCTTAGTATGCTCTGTGGTTGCGGTATAGTCTGATCTACCACATCAGAAACGAATTATTCTTGTTACTGGATATAGAGTGAGGTAGTGTGAAAGTGCATGTCTAGGAAAGTTCTGGCTAAGGAAAGACTTGGTATTTAAGCGTGTCCGTTGGTGACCCACCTCTCTTTCCTGGGAACTTACCTGGTGCACTGGTTCACGATCTACAGTCATTGTTCTAGTAGGCGGTACTATATACGGTGGAAGTTGTGTAAGTCAGTTCTTTAGTGTGAAACCATGGCAGCAAAATACGAGATTGAGAAGTTCAACGGGAATAATTTCTCCCTATGGAAATTGAGGATAAAAGCAATTTTGAGGAAGGACAATTGTCAAGATGCAATTGAAGGCAGACCTGCGGAGATCACTAATGAAAGGTGGAAAGAGATGGATGACAATGTTGTTGCCAATTTGCACTTAGCAATGGCGGATTCGGTTTTGTCCAGTGTTGCGGAGAAGAAGACCGCGAAGGAGATTTGGGATACTCTCCACAAATTGTACGAGATCAAGTCACTTCACACCAGAATATTCTTAAAGAGGAAACTCTACACTCTTAGAATGAGTGAGTCCACTTCAGTGACAGACCACATCAACAATCTGAATACTCTATTCGCTCAACTTTCTGCGTCAGATTTCAATGTAGAAGAAAATGAGCGGGCAGAGCTTCTACTTCAAAGTTTACCAGATTCGTATGATCAACTCATAATCAATATAACAAACAATAATATTGTCGGCCGTCTAACCTTTGATGATGTTGCCGGAGCTATTCTTGAAGAAGAATCCAGGCGAAAGAATAAGGAAGATAGGCTAGAAAATTCCAAGCAAGCAGAAGCTTTAACGATGATGAGAGGCAGATCAACGGAACGTGGCTCTAGTAGGAGTCAAAATCATGGTAGATCAAAGTCTCGAAGAAGGAAGAACATCAAATGCTACAATTGTGGCATGAGAGGGCACTTGAAGAAAGATTGTTGGCACAAGAAGAATGGAGGAAAGAATTCTGAAGCATCAACCTCTCAAGGTTGCGTTGCAAGTACCTCAGATAATGGAGAAGTCTTGTATAGTGAAGCAGCAATTAGTTCTAAAGGCGGAAGACAACTTCATGATTGTTGGATATTGGATTCGGGTGCAACCTGGCACATGACTCCACGTCGAGATTGGTTTTGCACTTATAAACCTATCTCGGAAGGATCCGTGTTCATGGGAAATGATCATGCCTTGGAAATTCCTGGAGTCGGTACTGTCAAATTAAAAATGTACGATGGTACTGTTCGCACACTTCAAGGGGTACGCCATGTGAAGGGCTTGAAGAAGAACTTATTGTCCGTTGGACAATTGGATGATCTCGGTTGCAAGATCCATACTGAAGGTGGGATCTTAAAGGTAGTGAAAGGCAATCTTGTAGTGATGAAAGCTGAGAAGATCACAGCTAATCTATACATGCTTTTGGGAGATACGTTGCAAGAAGCAGATGCATCAGTTGCAACAGCAAGTCAAGAAGAAGCAACGATGATGTGGCATCGTAGACTTGGACATATGTCAGAACGAGGCCTGAAAGTCCTTGCGGAACGTAATCTCCTGCCTGGGCTCAAAATGGTCAATTTACCGTTCTGTGAGCATTGTGTGATAAGTAAGCAACATAGGTTGAAGTTTGCTAAAGTAACTACTAGAAGCAAACACATACTAGACTTGGTCCATTCGGATGTGTGGGAATCACCAGAAGTATCCCTGGGAGGAGCAAAGTATTTTGTATCATTCATTGATGATTATTCCAGGAGATTGTGGGTGTACCCAATTAAGAAGAAGTCAGATGTGTTTCCAGTATTCAAGGAATTCAAAGCACAAGTGGAGCTTGAAACTGGAAAAAGAATTAAGTGCTTGAGGACAGACAATGGAGGAGAATATGTAGATGGTGACTTTTTAGCATTCTGTAAACAAGAGGGTATTTTAAGACAATTCACAGTTCCACATACACCTCAGCAGAATGGTGTGGCAGAGCGGATGAACAGAACTCTCCTAGATAGAACAAGAGCTATGCTGAGAACAACAGAAGTAGCCAAATCTTTCTGGGCAGAAGCAGTTAAAACCGCCTGTTTTGTGATAAATCGATCACCATCAACAGCGATTGGTTTAAAGACGCCGATGGAGATGTGGAAAGGCAAACCAGCTGATTATTCTTCCTTATATGTGTTTGGATGTCCTGTGTACGTGATGTACAACTCCCAAGAAAGAACAAAGTTGGATCCAAAATCCAGGAAATGTATATTCTTGGGTTATGCTGACAATGTTAAGGGGTATCGCTTGTGGGATCCCACTGCCCGCAAGGTTGTTGTTAGCAGAGATGTAGTTTTTGGAGAAAATGAATTGCAGAGTGAGCAGAAAAATGACAGCACTACCAAAGACACTACTATAGTGCAGATAGAGAAGATGTCTGGAGAAGATGACTTTTCTGAAGCAGAACAGGAGCATGAAGAACAAGAGCCAAATGAGGTTAATGATGGAGGAGGTCTTCGACGATCAACAAGACAAAAATCTAAACCAAGTTGGCACTCACAGTTTGTCATGGCAAGCCATGATGCGTACTGTCTTCTAACTGAGGAAGGAGAACCATCAACCTTTCAAGAGGCCGTGAGTAGTTCGGATGCTTCTCAATGGATGGCAGAAATACATGAAGAAATGGAAGCCTTGCATAGAAACAAGACATGGGAACTTGTTGAACTTCCAAAGGGTCGAAAAGCCATCGGAAACAAATGGGTATACAAGATCAAACGAGGTTGTAATTTTCTTCCACTTAGTAAAAATATTTCTCTGGTCTTGCCCGTGGTTTTTCCCTTATTCGTTGAGGGTTTTCCACGGTAAAATATTGAGTGTCAATTCTTATTTTTCTCACCTCTTATTTTAGTTGTGAGTTATTATTTTGTTACTCTGGTACCCAACATGAGATACCTAAAGCCTTCGACCTTTGGACCTTCTATCCTCAACTTGTAACTTAGCTTCTCGTTCATCTGTTTGTCCCTCCCCAACATTGGTCACCGTTCTCTGAAATTCCCAAGTTACCCTTGAATCGTTAGAAGAAAGCAATGAAAGAAGGGTAGTTGAGATCCAAGGAAGGTTTGGAACAATTATTGGAAGAGGATCTAGTGATGATTGCGATGTTTTGTTGAGTGAAGTTTGATGCACAAAGAAGACTGACATAATCTTGAACTCCCACATCGTTAACAAGTCCAGGATCAAGGGCATTGTTGGGGTTGACATGACCAGCTCCCAAGGTCCTTGATGAGTTCCTTAGTATTGTCGAATATATCCGATGTTGTCATAATGGCTGACCTAATAGCTGCAGGGTACCGTGTGCTCCTCTTAACAGTGCTCCCACACCTGCTACGTGAGGACATGCCATAGATTAATAATTTGAAGTTACTGAAAAGGATCTGTGACCCATGGTATTCCATTATGAAGGCGTGGACACAAAAATGCCTTTCTCCATGGCTGCAAATGTGGCTATAGCAACAGGGTCGCTGAACAAGGGTACATTATCAAGGCCAATTGATAAGGAGATAACATCAACCCCATCTGAAATTGCACTATCAATTGCGGCTATTACATCAGATGATAAAACTCTATCTTCCCACACGGCCTTGTACATGGCTACTCTCGCCCGTGAAGCTATTCCTTGCGCTGATCCATTGGCATAGCCAAAGTATGATGCATTCTCAACTTGGCCCTTCCATCGTGAAGGAAGGACCAAAATTACAGATTTTACAAATTTGGGGACTAAATGTCTCTATTTTAAAATAGAGAGACTAAAATTGCAAACTGTGCAAAGTAGAGAGACCAAAATTACATTTAAGCCATAAAAATATTAATTAAAAAATTACTACAAGTAAATTGAAAATTCATGCTTAAATAATTCAAATTAACATTAAAAACATCCATACATAATATTAAAAATATAAAATTATTGTAAGTTATAACATAAATCTTTTATTGTTTGTGTTAGTTTATGGAAAATATATATTTTTTTACAGAAAAGTGTATATATAACAATTATTTATTTAAGTTATTTTAATTACATTGATATATATATATATATATATGGTAGTGGCGGGACGGGTACTATAGTACCTGTACCCGCACCCGTATCTGAGAAAAAATGCGGGTAAATACCCGGCCCCAGCCCCAATAAGTAGGTATTTACCCGACCCGCTTGCGGATATTTTTGTGGGTATCCATTGGATCCGGGTACACTTTGTCATCCCTACTCCAGAATATCATTTTTCACATTTAAATTACTTTTAATTAAAAAAGGAAAATGGAAAATACTTAAAAATAATTATAATTAGAGAATAGGAATCATTTATTATATTTAATTATCTTTACTTTAATTTTAAGACATTTATACCTCTAAATGTTTACCAAACGTTTTAACATTCAACTAAGTGATTAATTAAAAATAAAATATTAAATGCCAAAATTATGAGTTTTCTTTATATAATATTATAGATATAGATTATATTTAAAGGATTCCTAAAATAAATTGACGCACTTGTTATTTTTTATTTATTCTGCCATTTAATTAAATACTAAAATGGCAAATTTTCTTTACATAACATATTGTTGATACATGAATGATTTCGAAACTGTATTTACAATCTTAATATTTGCATTTGAGGTAAAATAAAATTATTAGAAATTAATTAAATAGAAATTAAATGGCAAGATGATTTTTTTTGTTGAATCCGGAGTATTCTTTGCTGGGAGTCAAAGACTAATGCTTCAAGGTACTGAAATTCATTTAAAGCGCTGACCTCTCTCAACAAATATTTTTTTTCAAACGCACAAACTTGGAATCAAACCCTTGACTACATGCTTAAGGGATAAGGTTATCTGTCAACCATGTCATACTATGTTGGTCCAAAATGATTAATTTTCTTTGTATAGATTACAATTAAATGATTACTAAATTTTATATTTAGAATAAATTACACTAACAACTCCTAAGGTTTCGTGAAATTACACCAACTTTTCGTGGTGTTAGTGTAATATATAAGGGGGGTGTTAGTGTAACATATAAGGAGATGTCTGTGTAATGTTTTCAAACATAAAATAAGTTACTGTAAAAATAGAAAATAGAGTAGACTTATGTGTAATTTGAAAAGAATTCAGAGAGTACGAGTGTAATTTGCTCTTATATTTATTATATTTTTAATTTAATAAGAAACATTTAATTAAGTGGGTCTCTAAAAGTATAATTAAAAGAGAAAATGGTAACTTTTATTTATACAATAATATACTCCCTCCGTCCCTAAATATAATACATTATTTTGAAATTTTCTTGTCCCTTTTTATAAGATTTTTTTTTCCAACTTTTCTTTACATTATTTTTTTTACCATAATACTAGAGCCGTCAAAATGGCCTGGCCCGGCCCGGCCCGACCCTGGCCCGCGTGGGTCATGGCTAAAAAAGCCCGCAGGGCCAAACAACCCGCATTAAAAAGCCCGCAGGGCCAAAAAGCCCACAAAGCCCTGTGGGCTAGGGCTAGCCCATGGGCCTTAAGTTTCAATACTATGACATACTTTTTTTAATACTCAAGTTAAGGTCAGCCGAAAACAACCCTAATTGAGGTCGGCCGAAAACAGCCTCGACAGAGGTTGGCCGAAAACAGTTTCGGTAGAGTCGGCTGAAAACTGTCCCAACAGAGGTTAGTCGAAAATTGTCCCAACAGAGGTTAGTCGAAAATTGCCACGACTAATTGTTGATTGAAAATGCCCCAGCCGAGGTCGCCGAAAATAACCCTAGTTGAGGTCAGCCAAAATTAACCCTAGTTGAGGTAGTTCGAAAACAGGCCTGGTCGAGGTCAGCCAAAAATAGTTCAGCTCGTGGCCAGCCGAAAATTGTCCCTACCAAGGTCGGCCGAAAACAACCCCGGTCAAGTCGACCGAAAAATGCTCCGTCCAATATCGGCTGAAAATAACTTTAGCCGATGTCGGCCGCAAATAACCTTAGCCGAGGTAGGCCAAAAGTAACCCTAGCCGATGTCGGCCGAAAATAATCCTAGCCGATGTCGACCAAAAATAGTTTCGGTCGAGGTCGGCTTAAATTACCCTAGTCGAGGTCACAAAAAAACAACAATGACAAAGGTTGGTCGAAAACAGCCCCGGTAAAGGTCGGTCAAAAACTGCCCTGGCCGAAATCGGCCAAAAATAACCCTAGTCGAGGTCACAAAAAACAACGATAACCAAGGTCGTCCAAAAAAAATCGCGATTGAGGTTGGTTAAAAATTGCCTCGGCCGAAATCAGCCTAAAATAACCCTAGCCGAGGTCATTGAAAACAACCCTAACCGAAGTCAACCGAAAATATCTTTGCTAAAGTCGGTCAAAAATAGCCTCGATTGATGTCTACAAAAAATGATATGCTCGAGAGCGAACGAATAGGATGACTTGTGGGGCTAACCCCTTAAGCCCTGGCCCTGACCCCATATTAAGTGGGGCTTTGTGGGTTAGGGCCTTTTAGGGCCCTCATTAGAAGGGCCAAAAGCTCCTAGGGCCATTATGATGGGCCAAGTGGGGCTGGCCCTAGGGCCTAGGGCCAAAATGACAGCTCTACATAATACTTTTAATTACTTTAATTCATAAATAATAAATGTTATGATTTTTTTTTTGTTATCAATCAATGTTACTCGTTAGTATTGTTAGAATGTTCGTGGGAGATTCGAACTCACCACTTCACTCCCCTCCTCCCTTCAACCCTTAAACCCCATTCACAACTCCTAAATGCTATGAATTGTCTCTTTATCTTTCAAATGTGGATTATAAAATTGAAGAGTTTAGTTTTAACAGAAAAGGAAATAACAGAGACACAAATACAGTGGAAAAGGTTGTGGAATAAGTATATACCAGTCAAAATAGGTGTATTTGCATGGCAAGTTGTGCAGGATAGAGTTGTGACAAGAACGAATTTGAAGAGAAGGGGTTTTCTGGTGAGTGAAGATTGTATGTGTGTGTGGGATGTGGTTCTGAATATGAATGAGTCTACAGCACATCTGTTGTTTGACTGTAAGTGGTTTGGTCAGGTATGGTATGATTGTTTCTCATGGTTAGGGGTTGTTTCTGTATTGATTAATTATATAAAACTTCAATTAAAGCAATTTGAAGGTCTGGTGATGGAGTCTAAGGTGGATAAGGAGGGTTTAATGGCTATCTGGTTTGCTGTAATATATTCTATTTGGTTAAATAGGAATAGGATGGTGTTTGAACAGAAGAAGATTCAGCTGCAACATATTTTGGAAGCTGTAAAAATCAAATCATGGAAGTGGTTAGTGCAAAAAAGAAGGGGTTCCCATATTCATTTTCTGAATGGTTAATGAATCCTCTGGTGTGTATTGGTGCGTTGCCGGAGAGGTTTTAGAAGGTGGTAGCAGATGGGATGGTGATGACGTGTTTTTACTGATTAATTTTAGAAAAAAGATTTTTTGACACCCAAATGCCATTTGACACCTAGAGAGAGAGTGAAAAAAGAGAGAAAAATATAGGTATGATAGATAGTATGATGTGATAGGAAGAGAGAGATAGAGAGAAGTGATAAGTGTTGAATAGGTGTTTAAAAAAAATGGATGTTCAAATATCATGATCCTTAATTTTAAACAAGTATGGAGGCAAGTTGAGAATTAGGTGTTGGGAGTTATCAGATTATTGCTATAAGGAGTGCTTGGTGAGGCAGACTTTTTAGTACAATGTTTTGAGCAGTTTGTATTTTTTATTTTTGGATTCTTGATTGCTGCTAAAAACATTGTTGTATTTATGTTTTGACAGATTTGATCACAACTTGTGGTGAAATCTGTGTTAATAATATTGTTTTTCTGTTCAAAAAAAAGTTTAAAAATTAAAATTTTACTACTGTTATTATCTCTCTTCATACATTAATTATTTAAATGAAAAATAATTATGTACAATTTGGCAACTGGCACATCCATGGCATGCCCTCATGTTGCAGGTGTGGCAGCATTGTTGAGAGGAGCACATCCTGATTGGAGTGGCAGCCATTAGATCAGCCATCATGACAACATCAGACATGTTTGACAACACCATGAGACTCATCAAAGACATTGGTGATGATTACAAACCAGCCACTCCTTTAGCCTTGGGAGCTGGGTCATGTCATTGTCAACCCTAATAGAGCCCTTGATCCTGGACTTGTTTACGATGTTTTTTTTTTTTTTATCAGCAAAAAATTCATTAATAATGCACTGAACTCATGGGTACAAGTGATACCCAGGCAGTGAATGATAATTACAATATTAGTAAGAATTACAATATTGTCGCTCTTCATGTTGGTGAATAGCCTCTTCAATAACTTGATTTGTTTTTCTCATTGGATGTACTTCAGTGACGTCGTGTGCTACACAGGTGTACGACTTAGAACAGAAGGAAAAGCCAAAGCATTGAACCTGCTCCTGCTGAATAAGTAGTCTTTTAAATTTTCCTATTATTAGTTACTGAAAGAGTACAATTAAGAAGATAAATTTTTGTCACTTTCTTTATTATTATTAATTTTATTGACAGTTTTATATTAATATTGAATTTAAAGTTTTTCTTTTTGATAAATATCAATCCCTATAATTTATAATACTTTTCATACATTAACTATTTCATTAATTAATTATCTTTTCATAATATGTATAAAATTATTTTTTTCATTTTTCAAAACCATTTTTTCTTTGACTTTTATAACATCATTCTACTGCAAACAACTTATTTTTTTTTACAAAAAACAAATGAAATTGAGAAATCTAAGCTGTCCAAAACATGTTCTATATAAGAAAATTTATACAATGTGACTTGAACCTGAAGATTTTTCTTATGATTTTTATGTGCATATTTTTTATTTATTTTCTGATTTTCTTGTTTTTTTTTTTTCAAAAAAATTCTATGAATTTTGTTATAACTTTAGCAAAAATATTATTATTTTCTTAATTCATTGAAAAATCCATAGAAGATTTTAATTTTTTGTGTTTATTTTAATTACAAAATATTTACATATAAATTTTCCATTATTTTTATTCAAAAGCATATATATAAGAGTATACAAGTTGTTAAAAAAAATGGAATGTGTTATTAATAAAGTAGAAAAAATGTTTTAATATCATAAAGGTTAATTAAGTAAGAAAATAGCTAATATTTAAATAATATCATTAAATACTTAAATCACACTTAAAAAGTAATATTATCAAAATTATTACATTTAATTTATATATTACTATCATTTAGTTTATTTCGGGCCCTCCAAATTTTTATTCCAAGCTCCAAATTTATATATTGCCAACGAAAAATCTGATTGAACACCCTCGTTAAATGATGGTGGACCTCGTAAGATTGGCAATTATATTACTGTAATTAACTGACCTGGAGAAACCTCCTCCGCTGGGGTTCCCCTTGAAACATGGCGGCCACCGCCGCTGTTTGTCCTTGGTCATTCCTCTGTCAAGCTTCAGATTCTCCAAGACCCATTGACCCACCTAAAACTTCCCCTGTCATACGAAAATCTTTTGTCCAAGCTTTATCCAATTCGTGTGACACTCCTTGGAGCCAACTACCCAAACCTTGTGTTAAAGGAGATGCTATCTCAATAAAAATTTCAAAGGAGGAGTACCAGCAGGGCCTCCAAAGTTGCAAAAACAACCTCCATGGACGGTTGATTTTGGCTAAAGGTTCCAAACCTGTTTCTTCTCTGGAACTTAGGGAAAAGTTGTTGAAGCTTTGGAAGCCAATAGGTAGCTGGAAACTGATTCCCCTAGGGAGAGGATACTATGAATTCGTCTTTGCTTCTGTAGAAGACTTGAGGAGTGTCTGGACAGTGGGAGCCTGGAATCTTCAACCAAGGTTGCTACGCTTCTACCAGTGGAGTCCAGATTTTAATCCGCACTCTATAAAGCAAACACATGCCCAGGTTTGGATTAGAATCTTTGATCTCCCTCAAGAATACTGGAGATCAAGGATTTTATTTGAAATAGCCAGTGGTGTAGGAACCCCTATAGCTCTTGATGAAGCTACTAAAAGCAGAAAATTGGGGCATTTCGCTCGTATTCTTGTTGATATGGATCTATCCACGAAACTTCCCTCTGAAATTATGGTGGAGAGGGAAGCATTTGCTTTCTTTGTTGGCATTCAATATGAGAAGCTCCCCCCCTTTTGCTCTGTCTGCAAAATTGTTGGGCATGGTTTGGAGCAGTGTAAGAAAGAAAATATCCATAAAAAACAAAAGACAGTTAATGAGAATCAACCTTTACATCCTGGTAGTGAAGCCCCAAATTTGGGCAACTCAACTGGTAAGGCTACTCTTTCCAGCGGACCAAAGGAACAAGAAGATCAAACTGACCCCTCAGCTGCTCGACAAAATTCCCCAAAGAATATTGTCTTTGACATAGAGCAAATTAATGAACCAGAGAATCAGCCTGCTCCCAAGTCTATGGAAGTTTTCAATGAGAGCACTGATGTAGTTCCATCAAACTCGGGTATTCAAGTTAACTTAGGAGAAATGCAAGGCAATACAGTTGATCCTCATACAGCAACTGAATTTTCAATCGATGTTTCTTTACAAGACTACAATTTGCAACCTTTAGTTCAAAAGGACACCAGAACACTGTCCAAGTCTTGGGCAGATATGATGGATAAAGATTCAGAAGATGATATATCTAATCCGGACAACATGGAGGATGTGTGTGGAAATGCTCAAATTCTCCATTTAGTTACCTCCAAGCCTCAAAAACAGAATCTGGGAAAATCATAGAGGAAGGATGTTGTTGAATCGTCTTTTCCAGAAGTTGTTCATAAAGATCTTCAAATCCTCTCATCTTTTTGGGGAGAAATTGAGGATGGTGAACCAGATATGACAACAAACAATAACAACTCTGCAGTCACAGAAAACAACCTCACAATGGCTCTTCCCACAAGGCAGCGAAAGAAGATAGCAAAAAATAAAAAACTTGTTGTTACCAAAAGCACCCGTTTGCAGGCCAATTCGACAAGTAATGCATCATAATGCATCATGAAATCACACTGTTGGATAGCAAGGGAAGTGGATCTTTCTAAGTCTACTTTTTATCTAGTGGGGATTGCATATTCTGTTACTGCAATTGGGATTGCAGCTGTGCATCTTCTTGCGCAAACATGGTTGTTTTTAGGGAGCTTCTCCCCTTTCAGTTGGTGTTTTTGGCTTTCACATGGCTCATCATGTTCTACTCTCAGACAGTCTTTTCAGTTGTATACAGCATCTCACTTCATCTTAGTGATGCCCTGCTGCTCCTTTTGTTTGGAGGAATTCTTTAGCAATAGCTTAGGTCCACTTAGCTATAGTGCATCTTGTTTTAATTCTCATGGGTTTTGGTTTGGTCCCCCCATGTTTTCTTGTCTTCTTTTCTCTTTTACTTAATTTAATTTTCTGTTTTGCCAAATATATATATATATATATATATATATATATATATATATATATATATATATATATATATTGCCAATGTTACACCCGTCAATGGGTACCACGTGAGCATTATTCCCAACAAGTTGGTGTTCAAGGAGAAGAACCAGAAGCAAACTTACAAGTTGATAATTGAAGGTCCAACAAATAAGAAAGAGAAGAATGTGGCTTTTGGCTTTTGGGTATCTCACTTGGACGGACGTGAAGCATGTGGTTAGGAGCAGCCCCATTGTGGTCACCACCGCTCAGATTCGATTTCTAGTTCAATATATGCTTTCCATATAAGTCAAGTGAAAAAATTATATTAACTAAAGAAATCTTCTATGGGAAATAATAATGATTTCTCACTTGACTAACATAGTTTTCGATGATTCCAATTTTTACTTATTTTATAGCTATATATATAATAATTACATCCCAATTTTCTACTTATCTTATCCTCCTCTTGTTTAATCCTATTACACACATCGTATCTATGATTTTTGTTCTATTTTGTTTGTATCTCCATTTCTTCTTGTTAGGTGTGTACACTCAAGATGTGTGCTATTTTTAAATAAAATAAAATCACATAAACAATTTAGAGCATATTTTAGTGTGTGGAAGTATTTCTTATTTCGTTTATGCTCCTGCCTAAGGGTAGCAGGGCAATATTTCCCTTGCTAACTTCATAACTCCAAAGTCTTCTCTTCAAGTATTCAGCTCCTCGGATATTCTCTTCAAGTATTCGACTCCTCGGATATGCGAAGGGTGGGGTACCTGAAAAGGGACTCTGATGCTCAAGTCAGATCTCGATGTAGAACGATAAATGAGCGTAATAAAATGAGAGTGAATAGTCCCTTTACCTCAAGAATTTAACCTCTATTTATACATACCTTAATGGGCATTTAGATCCATGGGCCTTGTTCATGATTACCATTTTGTTTAATCTAGATTTAATTATTATTATAACGACAATCATACAGATAATCCTTATTATTATGTCTTTATGATCTATCACAGGTTGAGGCGTTCTCATGTATTCGGCCATCCAAATATATGTGTTCGGCCATCCGGCCATTCAAAAATACTTGGCATTGTCTTGATGTATCCATGGACCAAAGTACCTTAAGCTATTCGACTATTCGGCAGTCCGAATATCCTTGGGCTATGTGTTCAGCCATTTGGCCATCCGAGTGTCTGTGACCTTATCTTGATGTATCCTCGAACCAAAGTACCTTCAGGTATTCGGCTATTCGGCAATCCGAATACCCCCGGTATACATGCCCCTTAAGCCTCGAGGAACACAAGTGACGAAGAGGCTTCTCTCTTCTCATGAAGTCTTCTCAGCACCGAAGGGTCAATACCTGTCACCAAGGGTTGCGTGTTTTGGAGAATGTGTTCATCGTCAGGTCGTGTCTTTTCATCTATTATGATGGAGATAGTCATTTGTGGGTTTAGGAGGTGAAGCGTTACTTCATATCAACCGTTGATCTTATCTAACAATTGAGTCGAGAGAGTTCCAGGTATGGCCGAGAGGGTTCTAGGTATGGCCGAAAAGGTTCTAGGCCATGAACGAGGGGTTCAAAGCTGTGGCCAAAGAGTTCTCAACCATATCAGCCATGCCCCCCAAGCCTCAAGTCTTTAAGAGGACGAAGAAGGTTAGCGAATCTTGTCTCTTGTCTTATCGAAGTGTTTTGGCTCTACTCTTAGTGGTTATGGCTTAAAGTGTTTCAACTTTCATAGAGTTTTTGTTAAGGCCAAAAGGTGTTTAGGTTATCCTTGGTGGGAGATGGTCGAAAAGTGTTAGGCCATCCTTCGCTTGAGGGAGGTGGCCGAAAAGTTCTTCATGCCTAATTGT
This sequence comes from Pueraria montana var. lobata, assembly GCA_026413185.1. Classification (NCBI taxonomy): domain Eukaryota; kingdom Viridiplantae; phylum Streptophyta; class Magnoliopsida; order Fabales; family Fabaceae; genus Pueraria; species Pueraria montana. Next base: position 74,608,934 of record CM048653.1, on the reverse strand, counting down.
CCTGAGTTGTACTCTTCATCAAACTGGTTGAGCATAAAATGACCAAGGTCGAGTGTAAGATACTTAAGGTTAAGTGGTCGACCTGTTGAGAAGATAGTCGAGATCAAGTTCATCGGGATAAGGTTTGCTTGAGGCCGAATGGTCGAAAAATTACTTGAGGCCGAGTGGCTGACTAGACGAGAAGATAATCGAGATTCAGTTCATCAAGACAATGTTGCTCAGGGCCAAGTGGCCGAACTGTTACTTAAAGCGAAGTATTTGATTGAGGTTGACTGGCCGAGTGGCTGAGAAATTACACGTGGTTGAGCATATAATTAAGGTCGAGTGTCTGAGTGGTCGAGAAATTACTCGAGGTTGAGCATATAATTAAGGTCGATTGTCCGAGTCCAATGGGTACTTAAATTTCTTCCTACATCAGCCCCCAAGCCTTGAGTCTGCTTGGGGACGAAAAGGCTTAAGAAGTTGGTTCAATTTCATGTATTTGAGAGAAAATCCCTTTGAGCAAATCTGAAGGATGCATCCTTAGCCGAGTGTAGGTACTCGGGAGGAAAACCCTTTTTGAGAAAATCCGAAGGGTGCATCCTTAGTCGAGTGTAGGTACTCGGGAGGGAAATCCTTTTAAGAAAGTCCGAATGGTTCTTCCTTTAAAGGCCAGTGTAGGTTGGCGAGAAGTCAGACAAAAGTCAGCTTGCAATTGAACGCATGTGGACAATGGTCTTGTAGCAAAGTTACTTATAATTGGTGAAGTGTCAATATGATGTATGTACTAAACCATGCTTTGTGCCTTGGGATATACATTACACTTGTCGAGAGGTACCATTGTCAATGATAAGTTAATCTTTATATGTCACTTGTCTCCAATGGCAGTTTTTGCATTGAGACTTCCGGGTTTCTTCATTTTCTTTGCTTGCCGACAACATAATGTAATATTGATAACTTGGCTATTTTCATTATATGTAGAACTTTCCTCATAAACAATGTTGGCGGCTATTCATATCAGCATAATTTTTAGTATGCAAACTTCAAAGAGAAATTGCATGTGCATGCTTTTGCTTTCCGTCGTGCACCATGGAATAAGTCATGGCATGATCACATTTGAATATAAAAAGGAAAACAAGAGAAATATCAAGTGTATGATATCTTTGGACACAAAGAATTATTTCATGCTATCATTTATTGTTATTATAACTATTTAGGGAAATATTGTAATAGGCGTGCATCCTCTGGCAATTGAAATATTATTGTCATGATACTCGGAAATTTGGCCTTTGAATTTGATAGCATATATAAAAAGAAATGGATATAGTGCTTTAGGTGTAGGCATTTATTAATGTAGGCTAGCAAAAGCTTTATACGTGAGCTTATTATATAGGCCAAAAGTTTTATCCTAGCACTTTGCCATTCGTAAAGTGAGCTAACAATGAGCATAATGATGAACTTTTCTAAGACTTTAACAATGTGTGGGTCTCACCATGTATCAGCATGTATAATGATGGTATAGATATGATGCAACATTTATGATATATCATATGATAGCATGGTGGCATATCCAATATTACATGAAGTCCAGTACGTGAAGTCGAAAATATTTATGTACATTGTATATTAATATATTTATCATTTTGATATTTGATAAGACTTGTACCTTCCTCGGGTGGACTTTGTTCAGTAAGAAAGAGGTTTTGTGCAGCTCGTCATATATGCCGAGATGGCAAAATGCGCAGATGTCGGGCATTAAAGCCAGCGTGTTCTTTGGTAAACTTATAGGTGTGAGTGTGTTATGGATTTGAATCCTTGATGATGTCATCTTTACCTCTGGAGGTCAAGAGTGCGTGCAACAAGCTGAGTAAATGCATGACAAACATATCCGCTAAATGCTTTACGTCCCTGCAAGCTATATAAGATGTTCTTGGCAAAAGCTCTTAGAGTAGATATCACACGATTCATACTGTTAAGTCAGAATGTTTGTCAAGGCCTTTTCGGCCTCCAACTTCTAAGCATAACAGCCTCCGTAGGAGTGGGCAAGCCCCACGACGTGACATGGCAAATGACGAAACATGATATGTGTCATTGAGTTGGGCCTCGACCGTGATGGCATCAAAGGGCAACCCAGCCAATTGTGCTAAACAAATAAATTTCTTAGAATTTTGCACGTAGGAAATTATGCCACGGACCTGCCGAACTTATTCTCGGAAAGTTTTATGATATACTTCGTTGGTTTCGGAGCATCGGCATATACACTAATCATGTTGGAAATGTTGAGGGGACCGCAAAGCCCACATTCCCATGTGCTCCTATGTTGCCTACCCCATCTTTAAGCTTTGGTCGAGGTAGTTATCGGAACTGGCTTTGCACATCAAGGGTTCAAGTTATGTTTGCAGGTGTGTATACGCCTCGACAATAAGCAATATGTTGCTCGTGTGGTGTTGAATGGCCAACGACTTCGTACGGTGTGTGGTCTTGCATGTCGGGATACCAAGCATGGGTGACTTTGCTTTGACAAGCCGACTTCGTCTCAAGTATGTTGACGTTGCTATAGCCGGGTATGGGGATCCACTTCAAAGTTGTTGACGAGGTTGATAAGATACTTGTATTTTGTGATTGAGGGTTTATAACTTATTAGCGGAGGCCAAGAGACGTGTATTTCAGCTCATGCTATATGAAAAGTTGGTGGATGTCGGCAGTGTGAGCACACGCGACCATTGTAGAAGTGTTGTGTTGACGTTGTGTATGCCGATAACTTTTTGATGGCTTTCGTGCTTTGCTAGTAACATCGAAAAGCAATCTCATTGATGCAAGAAGTCCGTGACTTGCAAACAAAGAAACATTGGGTCTACCAAAAGAAACTGGTGGTGTAGATCAATATTTATAAATTTATCATTCGTTAACCGTGCCAATGTTAGTATAGTGTGATATATCAAGAATGTGAATATTAATAATTTTAATAATAAATAATAAATAGGATAAGCCTTCCTTAAACTTGATCCGTGATGGGTCTCTTCGGCAAAAGCTTAAAAGCTTAACAATATAAAAATGCACCAATACATTTGATGGAAGCATTCGACTTGATCTCTTCCGTATCCGTTTACAATGTATACAAAAATAATTAGATAAAATAATGAGTCAAAAAGATAGAACCGTGCTATAGGAGGCTAAATTGTCGAACAGTTTTAAGAATAGTATACTCTTGGTTTTGTGGCCGGGCAAAGTTTTACCGGGCCCCACGGTGGGCGCCAAAATGTTCTTGCCTAAGAGTAGCAGGGTAATCTTCTCCTTGCTAACTTCATAACTCCAAAGTCTTCTCTTCAAGTATTTGGCTCCTCGGATATGCGGAGGGTGAGATACCTGCAAAAGGAACTCCGACGCTCAAGTCAGATCTCGGCGCAGAACGATAAATGAACGTAATAAGATGAGAGTGAACAGTCCCTTTACCTCGAGAATTTAACCTCTATTTATACATACCTTAATGGGCTTTTAGATCCATGGGCCTTGTTCACGATTACCATTTTGGTTAATCTAGATTTAATTATCATTATAACGACATTCATACAGATAATCCTTATTATTATGTCTTTATGATCTATCATGGGTTGAGGCGTTCTCATGTATTCGGCCATTCGACCATCTGAATATATGTGTTTGGCCATCCGGCCATCCGAAAATACTTGGCATTGTCCTGATGTATCCTTGGACCAAAGTACCTTCAGCTATTCGGCTATTCGGCAGTCTGAATATCCTTGGGCTATATGTTTGGCCATTCGGCCATCCGAATGTCTGGGACCTTATCTTGATGTATCCTCGGACCAAAGTACCTTCAGGTATTCGGCTATTCGGCAATTTGAATACCCCCGGTATAGTTTCTATAATAACTACGTGTTTTTATACACTGTACAAAAACAAAACTGTATACTTTTTTTATCAGCCAAATAAAAAGATATATATTAATAAAAGGTACCAGTAGTACCCAAATTACAAAACATAAAATAGGCGGTGCCACCCTCACAAAATTAAACCACCTACTAAGTGACTAACCAGAGTAACAGACCATCCCAAATTCATAAAACCATCCCCATCCTAATGCACCGAAAACGAAGCCATTAGATTTATCAGTCCACCGTAATCTAAGCCATTGGAAATGCAAAATATAGATTACCACATGCCCCCCCAATCCCCTTCAACCAGGATGACAATCGAACCAGCAAGTATATTCCAGAACAACTGAACCCGAGCAGGTCCTCAATTCATGTTGGATAAAAAAAAGCAATGTATCATTATGCTATATCCTACTACATTCTATTCTGCCAGGAACAATTAAACGACATCTCCTACCCAAGATATGAAGTGTGACTAGCCTGAAGCTCTCAAACCAGTGTCTCTATACCATTTCCAAATTTGATATATATGCACCTTCCATCCAAAATATACATGCCTCACCTTTTCATACCAGTAAGTCTCGGTCAGTAGCATAACAATCCCTATATTGCTGTAGTCTCCCCCAAAATGTCAACAAAAAAAAATCCACTTGTTGTGTTCCCCCTACTAATATATCGCTATCCAAACTCGGAAAGAGAATTCACAAGTGAACAGAAGAAGTTGTGTGGTTTCTTTTTCCTACCTTTTTTCTTTGTTGTTTCTGCCCCTTGGAGTTTACCATGCTTAACTTTTGTGGTTCTTCACTTACTCTGTTCATTGAGACTGGTTCCCCATCCTCCAAGGCCCTTACTTGTTTCTCTGACTTTGACATCAACACCCCCTCCATGGCGAGCCCATCTCCTTCCACCTGAGTAACTGTTCTACCCCTTTCTGTAGGCATTTTCTTTAAATTTCTCCTTCTTTTGAAACAACAATTGTATTTTGGTTTTGCAATTAAGGCGCATTTCATTGTCCCTTTATTATCATTCTTCTTTTTGAATCCCCTTCTATTCTCCAAATTTTGATTGTTAGATGTCACTTGTGTGAAATTCAGCTTTCTATTGTCATTCCCAGTTGCACCCGAAAAATGAGGTCTTTCCAAGTCTTGACATTCTGGTTGAGCCATTTCACTACACGTACATTTACCCACCGCAGAAGACCCACTTGCCAATTTTAAAAGTGGACCCATTAAGCTTATGTCGTTGCCTAATCCACTAAGTGGCCCACTTGTATCTACAATGCTTTCCAACCCAATTTGATTTTGCTCTTTGCTATTATTGTTGGGCCTCGGCCCATGACCGTTTAAGTTTATGCATCCAGCTTGTTCTTCCCGTGATTCTCTATAAGCACCTCCCTTTGCACTTGCTTTTTCCTTATGATTTGACCCCACGTCTGTGGCCCCCTTTCTCTTAACCAGTTCCTTTTCCCCAGCACACACTATTTCACTGTCACACGCCACCTCTTTTTGGACACACATCAACACGTTATTGCTTGCCTCTCCTTGCTCTTTTTGTTGTCTAGTGCCATCCTTGCTATGAGATTTGTACACCTTTTTCTTTCTTTGCATACTTGAAAGTTGTTTTTCCTTTACACCAATATTGCAATCTTCTGTGACAAGATATTTTTGTTGCTCTTCTTTCACTCTTAAGTCAGAACAAACTCCATAATTTCCGGCTTTATTCAACTCCCGTACAACCATAGCGATAGCAGTAGACCGTTGCTCACCACTCTTCAAGAGCATATTTTGAATAGTTCCCTCTTAAGTCAAAACAAAAATGTATACTTTGTTATGTATTGAAAGAAAATTAGAGCTTTTTTGTGGAAGGCTTGTCATGGGAGGCTTCTCACAAAAGGAAGGGAATGGGTTTAACAGAAGTCGATTTATGTCCTTTGTGTGGTTCAGAGATGGAAAATTTAATGCATGTTTTCATGGATTGTATGGAGGTCCATGCTATTTGGGGGTTGCTTATTAATTCAAGGCCAAGTGGATCATTTTTTTTATTTTTTTATTTAAATGGATTAGCAAAATTGGCTCTTGATTAATTTACAGAACCAAAGTGAGGTGCATGGAATTTACTGGAGTATGTACTTTGGCATCATGTTGCCTAACTTTTGGTGGAGAAGGAACGAGCATAATATTAAGGGGAACAAATGGAATGTGATGGAGACTATCCAAAAGATTTCCAGTTTCGTGCTATCAATCAAGATTGCTTACTCCAGCCGCAATCTGATTGTTAATTCTGGCGATAGTAACAAAGGGATCCACGAGACTAGAAAGGAAGCTCCTGATGGATCATGGCTCCAAGGCATATCATGTGGAGGGGTTGTTCATGATAATTGTGGTACCTTTAATTTGTGGATTTTCTGCAAAGCTAGGCTCATGTACCATTTTGATGGCCTAGCTTTCGGCTATTTATCATGGTCTCAAACTTGTCTTGGACAGAGAGGGTTCCCTCATATCAAGGTGCAATCGGTTTCTCAAGGGGCCATTAATCTTGTCATTAAAGGTCGTTGTAGCCATTCTCATCCTTGTTAGGTATGATATTCACCTATTGGAATGTAATATTTATGGGTGCATGTTCCTCGCAAGGCAAATCAAGTTGTTGACAAGCTAACTGAGTAAGTCATTTTCGTGTTTGTGACATAGTGCCACATTTTATTTGTAATGCTATTTTAATGGATGCTTGTATGTCTTTTCTTAGAGGTTACGTTTCTAGGTGAGAATATAATGCAATTCACCAAAAAAAAAATACTTTTGCCTCCCTCGAAAGATGCTTATGTGTTATACTTTCATCTCCTCTTATTTTAAAATAGATTGTGTCTAAGGTGGACCACTTTCATAAGTGGTCCACCATACACAAAAATTAAAAACCCTTGGATTCATCAAGGTGCATAATATTATCATACACCCTCCCTCATCAAAACATCTCTCATCTCTGTCCCTCCCTCTCTTAACACCTCTGACAGAGGCTCCGATGGAGGTTCCGGCGATGCTTCGGCAACTCCGACAACGCCTTCACTACCGACCTCTCTACATACCCATTTCATCAGATCCTGCACTCCATGCATCATCTTCTTCTCAGATCTATCTCACGACCCACTTATATTGGATCCTGGCGACACTATAGGCCACGCTGCCGCCATTGCCACTAACAAATACCTTCGAATCGAGTGACTCCTCCTCTTCTTGAGACCTGCCACGACGGCGGAGGAGAAAGGTGACCTAGGCAAACCATCAAACACTTGGTGGGCATGGAGTGATGTTATGCAAAATGCCTCATTCTAAAAGCAAGAACACCACCCCAAACAGACAAGACCCAAACATAGAAAACATTAAACCCCGAATTTTCAAAACAAACAACTAAAAAGGAATTAACAAGCAAATTGAAAATATGAATGGTGTCGTTGTTGGGTAATTTTGATTGTGAATCATACGGCAGTGGTGGAGGCAGCATCATAGCGGAGGAGGAGGTGGCGTCATTGGCAGCGGAGGAGGAGGTGGCATCGTCGGCAGTGGTGTCGAAGGTGGAGGAGCAGAGTGGAAGAATTGTTTTGATGGGAGAGAGTTCATAATAAGAATATGCACCTTGATGAATCCAAGGGTTCTTAATTCTTGTGCATGGTGAACCACTTATGAAAGTGGTCCACCTTAAACACGGTCTTTAAAATATACATTTTCTTCTTCATTGAAAGATGAATATATGTGTTACAATTGAGTTCATTTTAATATAGATGAGCTTTTTAGATTATTTTTTCAGCGATTCTTGACATTATTAACAACTAATTTTGAACATTTATATTATCAATTTTGTGTTCTTAGAAGACAAAATAAAGTTTTTAGATGAAATTTCAAAGCTAATAATAATAAAGATATTTATAATTCCATACTACCTTCTAAAAATATTAAAATTAATATTGAGATATTTAAAATTAGGCATAATTAATTAAGCTTTTGTCCATATAATTCAATGTTTTTCATCTTTTGTCCTTCTAATTTTTTTTTTCAAAATCGTCTCTGTAAGCTTTAAACCTTTATTTGTAAGTTTTAAACCTTTATTTTTAATCTCTGTAGTCAAACTTTATTAAAAAATGTTAAATTGCTGATGTCATGTTGACATTAGCACGTGTCACATTAGAATAGTGTCATGTCAAGCAAAAAGTGCTATGTTATTGTTACATTTGAGGGACAATTTTTTTTTTTAAAAAAAGAATATACGGTGACTAAAAAAATTATAGGGACAAAAAAACAAAAAAATAATTATAAACTAAAAGAAATATGCAGGCACACACAAAAAAAAAATATTGAAAACAATTCATCAAATATTGTTTGACTTTGACCTTAAAAAAACAAAATTAAATATAAACAAATATGCTTGACCTCAGGAAAAAATATTAAATATGAATAAATATTTGATATAGTTAAAATTTTGAAATATTTATTATTTTAAGTATTAAATATTTATCAATTAAACACATTTGATATTCTCGACAAATTACCGAAATAAATAATTCATTAGTACAAATAATTGTCATAAAATTAATATAACCAGTATTTTAACTCACAGGTTGTATAGAATAAACAGAATTAATCCACCCACGAATAACAAATTGATTTATAAGTCATTGAGTTTTTTTTATCAGATTAAGGTATAATTTTTTATTATTCAATTAGGTACACTGGAACATTTGAAAATCACCAATAAACATTTTCCAGTTAACCTAAGTCTTGAAATTTTGAAGAGCTAAAAGGTTTCAATTTTTTTAATTTTGTATTATCAATAAATTAATATTCTATTAATTAATGGTAGCAAAATAAAAGTGATGAAATGACACTAAAAACTAGGTTATTATAAGGAGGAAAGAAACATAGATTATGGTTTCTGAGGATGCAACGCAATTTTTTTTTTTTATAAACAAACTATTACTCCCTCCGTTCCAAATTATATGACTTTTTAGAGAAAAAAATTGGTTCCAAAATATATGTCGTTTTACAAAACCAATGCTGCATTAAATGTCTTTTTCCAAGACTACCCTTAATTAATACTTAGTGGGAGTAGTGTACTATGAGTAATTAATTAGAGAGATAAAGGGTATATTAGGAAGTTATCTAATATTTTCTAGGAAATTCAACAAATTAATTGCATTCCTTAATACCTGTGTCAAAACCTTAAACGTCATATAATTTGGAACGGAGGGAGTATTAAGAACCAAAAGAAAAACTGGTACTCCAACTTAGATGTATAAATGTTATAAAATCTTTTCATGCAAGTTCTCATCTTTCATACGGAGTCTTCGTTATAAGTGGATCGGGGACCAAGTTGCAATGCCTTTGAATTCCAAATGCCATTTTCTGCAACACAGTTGGGGGCTTTACGAAAATAAAGCTAGGACAGCATGTTGGTGAGAATTACTTTCTGCACCACCTTTTTTGATTCCTGCACCTCTGAAAACCGCCAAACGGACAAAACTACCCCTCCACCTAATCACCCCATGCCCCCACGCCCCCACTTCCGTCCAATCACCCAACACCACTGCTACACACAAGCACCGCCACCCAGCACAGCTGTCAACGACTATGGCACAAGAAAGAAGACGCGAATGGAGTCAAGGACGAAGAGAGGTGTAAAACATGACCACATTCCAAAAAGGCTTTTTTGGAAATCAATTTTTTTTTATACTTCCGGAACCCCCTTTCATTTTTTTTTCGGGAAAGGGGGTTCCGGAATGGATTTTTTTTTTTCTGGAAAGGGGATTAAAGAATGAATTTTTTTTCTGGAAAGGGGATTCCAGAATGAATATTTTTTTTCTGAAAACGGGGTTCCAAAAGTATAAAAAAAATTGACTTCCAAAAAGTCTTTCCGCAATGAGGTCACGTTTTACACCTCTCTTCGTCCTTGACTCCATTCACGTCTTCTTCCTTGCGCCATAGTCGTCTACAACGGTGTTGGGTGGCGGTGCTTGTGTGTAGCGGTGGTGTTGGGTGGTTGGGTAGAGGTGGGGCACGATTTGTCTGTTTGGGGTTTTTGGAGGTGCAGAAAGCAAAAATGGGGTGCATGAAGTAATTCCCCATGGTGGTTTGCTTCAGTTTGGACATTGTGGCTGCATAGAAACAGTATCTTATTCAGAAATGAGGATTGCAATACTGAACAGGTGTTTGATTTAATGAAGTTCAGATCTTGGTCTTGGTTGTCAAATAGAATGAAGAGATTCATTTTTTTCTTTTACGAATGGTCAACAAATCCTAAAGGTTATTATCTATATGAATATCAGTATATCAGTATATGCTCCTAATATTGACTTTGAATGAAGTTGCATTTTTTTTTTACATAAAAAAACTGAATAATTTATTTTAGAAAGATAAAAACTCCAAAAAGACAATAAAAAGTATTAATGTTTAAAGAGTCAAAAACAAAGAGATAAAGCCAACCAACGAACAGGTTAAGTAGTAAACTGATATTTTGTAACTTGTTTAAAGTGCGGACAAACCTAATTTTGTTTTTGGACGGGGTGTTAGCAGACCAACCTACTTGTGTATATACCAAATTATCAATTCATTGTATTTTTGGGTTTGAGACAGGTTAATTCTTACGTACTTGCAATTGCCAGGTTGTTCTTTCTAAATATATATCTTGAGTAGGTAGAACAAATCGTGAGGATTGTCTTTACCTATAAAATGGCAAAATTATAAATGGCTAATAATCGTAATAAATCTGCATCATCAATCAGTGAAAATTAGGCTCATTGCCACCAGCTGAATATGTATTGAATCAACATAGTTTGTGTGTTTGTGTTAAAATAATAATAATAATAATATTTTCAAAATAACTTTTGCGAAATAATTAATTTTTGCTAGTTACTCATCCTAAGTTAAAAAAAAAAAATACTCTATAACAACAACAAAAATACTAAAATTATTTTTTATAAGTTTATCCTTTCTTAAAAAAGCTTATTTAATTATCAAAATTAACATTTCTAAATATATTTTTAATTAAAAATACATTTTTTCTAAAAAGACTAAGCACAAAATAAATGGAATTAATCCACCCATGTATAACAAATTGATTTATAAGTCATTGAGTTTTTATATCAGACTAACTTATTATTTTTTATTATTCAATTAGGTACACCAGAATATTTTCAAATCACCAATAAACTTTTTTCAGTTAAACTAATTTTTGAAATTTTGAAGAGCTAATATGTTTCAATTTTTTTAATTTTGTATTATCAATAAATTAACATTCTATTAATTAATGGTAGCAAAAGAAAAGCGATTAAATGACACCAAAAACTAGGTTATTCTAAGGAGGAAAGAAACATATAGATTATGGTTTTTGAGGATGCAACGTAATATTTTTTTTATAAGCAAAATATTATTTTGAACCAAAATCAAAAGTGCGCTGCTCCAATTTATATGTAAAAATGTTATAAAATCATTTCAGAATCAATGCATACCCATTAGGGAAAAAAAATATTTGACACTATCCATTTTATATGATGCAACGCGGTATAGTTTTGCTACTTTTATCAAAATAATGAAAATATACTCGCCACGGGATAAAGGATGTCTCTCTCCGAATGAAAAAAAAAAAAAAGGATCTCTCTCTTTCTTTTGGGATACTATATTGCAATAATTTTATTTTGAAAAATAGTTACCATCACGGAAATATATTGGTCTATATATATGACTAGTATGTACCGTGGCATAATTGCATCAACACGAATAATCCCAAGCTCTGTTGTTATTTGCAAATCGCATCATGCAAGTTCTTCGTTACATGTCTTTTGTTGTAGTATTTTATTCTCTGTTATTAAACCCTTGCCATTGTCTCAATCTCAATTTATTTAATGCTTCCAAAATTCAAAACGAGGATCAATGGCAAGTAGCAGCAGCTACATGGTACGGACTACCAGAGGGTGGTGGGTCGGATGGTGAGTATTACTTAACATGTTGATATTAAATTTACTGAAGTGTTAATTATAAACATTTTTTTACGTATTGGAGTATTGACTAAGTCGAGATAATTTCTCTATTCGAATATTGTTTTACAAGATATCTATTCGTACAATTATATTTAAATATAATTGTACGAATAGATCTCTTGTAAAACATTATTTTTTAAACATTACAATATCACATTTTTATTTAATTAACCTTTTTCGAAAATCCATCATTGATTAATAAATTAATTAATTAGTTTTGGCCAAAGATAAGTTGAGACATTGCTTTTTCTTGTGATGTTGTGTAGGGGGTGCTTGTGGATACGGTGACAGTGTGGAGAAACCTCCACTCTCTAAAATAGTATCAGCTGGAGGTCCTTCTCTTTTCCGTGGCGGCATAGGATGTGGGGCTTGTTTTCAGGTGCATGCAACACGTTGGTTGCTCTCTTCTTGTTTAAAATAATATATTAAAATGACTTTTCTATTTCATATGTTAAGTCTATAAGTTCAAAGGTATAGAATAGACTCTCTTCAATACATTTTTTTTTATGAGAGATTAGGGGTGTTTTGGAAGCTTTAACAAATGTTTTGCAAATGTAGCTTTTGGGGGTGCCAATACTTTGTATATGGCTATGTTCTTGGCTGGTGTCTGTCATCATAGTGTAAAAGGACGGGTACCCCTTAAGTTTTAATGAATCTTTTTTGTTGATAACAAAAAACAAAACAAAACAAAACAAAAACACATAGGGTTTGAATGAGGTATTTTAATGATGGAAGTCTTACAATATCTTTTCTCAACTTTAATTTTACTTAGAGTTTCTTTTACAGAGTGTTTGAATGAGGTATTTTTAGAAGAGATAATAATTTTTAAGGAGATTTACAATTTGTTATTTAGATATTTTATTAAATGAAATTTATAAATTAAAATTTTTTAGATTTACAATTTGTTATTTAGATATCTAAATTAAATGAAATTTATTTAGATATTTAGATAAAATAAAGAAATTTCAATTGAAGTCATTAAAATTCTTTACATTAATTTCTCAAATACTTGGTCTAAACACACTCCAAGCTTTGACTTCTGTTTGTATTATGTAGATGGAAGACATTTATCTGTTGAATATTTGAGGAATGCCACCAATTAATGTCCACACTAAAACGCATTAGTTGTTCAATTTTCAGGTAAAATGCACAGAAAATGCTGCATGCTCGGGAAACCCTGTTAGTGTGATGATAACTGATGAATGTCCCGGTTGTAACTTAAGATCAATCCATTTTGATCTCAGTGGAACTACCTTTGGTTCCATGGCAACTCCAGGCCAGGCATATAATCTTCGCAATGCTGGAGAGCTTAATATTCTTTATAGAAGGTAAATCTTATATTTGATTCCATATATAAAAATTACAGTACGTAATTGATTATTTATATTTAAAATCAATTATTTCAATTTAATAATCTTTTCTTCAATGTTAATAATGTTATTATCTAATATTTAGTTCCATCTATAAAAAATACAGTACTTATAATCTTGATTATTATTAATAGAATAATGTTAATATATATAAATCTACAACATTCATATTTACTATTTGTTTTTTTACTAAATAATGTCTATATCAATAGAGATAAACGTCTTAACAGCTAATTAATAATATGTTTTGTCACATTAGTATAGTAGTAGTATTAATTTCAATTACCCATTTGGGGTTGCAGGGTTGCATGCTCCTATGGGAACTCTATAGCCTTTATCATCGATAACGGGGCCAACCCATATTATTTTGCTACAGAAATAGAATACGAAAATGGGGATGATGACCTTGTGGACATTGAGTTGAAGCAAGCTAATTCTGACACGTGGCTTCCAATGGAGCGTTCATGGGGTGCAAGGTGGGCTTTGAACTTAGGTTTAGAATTACAAGCGCCATTCTCTATTAAGCTCACAGAAGAAGGCAAGGGCTATTACAAGACCATTGTGGCTGATAGTGTAATTCCGCATGACTGGAAACCTGGCCAAGTTTATCGATCTGTCGTTAATTTTTAATGTATGTTTAAGATTCTGACAGTGAAAGAGAACTGCCAGAACATTTAAATAAGTTTATCCTAGTTGCAAGTACTATAAACATGCAGTTCTTATATGTAATAAAAATTTCGGTTAACTATGTTTTGTATCTCTAAACTTTTTGCAATGTTTGGTTTTTTTTTTTTTTTCCCTAAACTTGACGTGATGTTTAATTTTATTATTATTTTATTTTTCTGATGATTAAAAATTCCTAGAAATTGCTTTCTTAATTAGATGCAAACAACATCATTCATTAAACTCGTTCAAGCATTTGCAAGCATATTTTCCATAACATGTTGCATAACTTTGACCCCAACCCACGCCCACATTCAACGCTCCATTCCATAATTGCGAAATCGTGACATCGAGGTACGCATTGAGTTCACTCACTCTGAGGTTTCTTTCCGCATTACGTCTTCTTGCTTCTAATTTCACCTTCATCTATTTCTACCGATTGTTTCTTGATTTGAGTTAGAATATGAAGTATGGATTTTATGTAGGCTTAATCAAAGGTGTTGATGTTGTTTCTATATTTCTCTGCACTGTTGCCACGTTCAATTTGGTGATTTTTGTTGCTTGTGTGAGTTATTTTTTTGGTTGCTGCTGAGACTTTTAGGGGAGGATTTGTGGAAGCTTTTTAAGCATTTGTTTAGTCATTAAATCTTTTTAAGCATTTTTTTGTGAAGTTGTGTATATTCAAGATATGATTTGTGTTAATGCTCTTTCTACTTTTTTTTTCTGCTTCTATCATTGTGCTGTGTTACTGCACTATTTTTTTTAGTCCAAATCTTCTATTCAAACTAACCATTGTGACTAAATCAATTGTTCAATTAGGTGGTGAGTCTCCTTAATTGACTGTGGAATGCTGATATATTGCTGTTCAAATTGAATGTTGATAATCATCCAAAATTCCTGTCATAAACTGTTGCATTTTTATTGTAATTTATTCAATGGAAACTTGAAACGTGCCATCCAAAATTCTATTTGGGCTTTACTTTTGGTTTGTCATTGCAGTGAAATTTTGTTTCAGTGCTGAATTTATTGGAATGAGGCGGCAAGCATTGGATATATTTGTAAACAGGATAGCATCACATCATGAACTTCAACAAAGTGAGGACCTGAGGTTGTTTTTGCAGGCAGAGGAAGAGGTGATGCCTCATTCTCAGTAGACTTTATTCCTCTGTGAAGTTGTATCTATTCTAGATATAATTTGTGTTTATGCTCTTTCTACTCTTTTTTTTTTTTTTTGGAATGTTCTAATGGTGTTTTGGAATGTGGATCGTTGCCCAAGTAACTTGAAAAATTGACTACTTTGCAAGTAATGTAAGTGAGAATTTTTTTTTCAAAGTGATTAACTTGGAAATATTGTTCAGATACAAGTGAGTAACTTGGAAAATTGACTACTTTGAATTTGGAAAAACTTGGTTTCAAGTGTCATTTTTTTTTTCTTGTTCTGATATTGTATTGTTCTGTAAATATTCTTTCACTGATTTAAGTGTCATCTTTAGGATTTTTGTGTGAGATACTTTAATATCTAAACTTCTCAGTTCTGAATGCTCAAATAGAGGGAAGGAAAATAATAAAAACAAATAAAAAGAAATAATAATACCTAGATTTATATGTTCTTAAGTTTGTCAGTTATTCTAGTTATTTTATATTAAGTATCTAAAAGTTGTCCTCTGTAGTAGATGATAAGGGGTCAGGCTTTTCCAAGTTTAAGATGGGATTCTTTGAAGTTTAGGATTCGTGTGACAATTGTTATCTATCTCTAATGGATCTAGGTGGGATTAATCTAGGCTACCTGGATGTGGTAAAATACCTTCCAGACTTGAAAGAAGGTTAGTTTTGCTTTTGATTAACGGTTACAAATTCACACGTAATTTCATATTTCTTGCTTTGATTAAACTACTTCAGTTAGCTCTGTACAGGTAAAATCAATACTGTGGCTCTGACAAATTGACACAGATTACAAGTTATTCTTGAAAGTGAGATTCTTGTTGTAAGCAATGAGGTAAATCCAAATGCTTTAATTTCTCCTTTCTCAGTATGTTTAATAACTCATGATTTTGGTATGGAACAGTAATGGGTGGTCTATTGTCTGAGAACTACAACTTCTTGCTAGAGATAGATCAATCACTATTGTAAATGCAAGTGGAACAGGTACCTGTTAGCTACTTTCTTTTACACATCATAGGGTGTTTTTGTTATTTCTTCAGGAACTTAATAAAAGAAAAATATACTTACTAAGAAGAAAATCCACCAGGATTTTCACCAAAGAATTCTCTTAAGATTGAGATCAGCACCGTGCTGCTAACTGCTAGCTAGTTTCGCTATTGCTTCTGCCAAGTGACCTTCTTCTGCAGAAGTGATAATTTTCCCTTGTGAAACCAAATACAGGTAAATATATAGAGAGATATTCACTCTAAATTTTATCATGAAAGATTGAAAGCTACCTGCAGACACGAGTCTTGGAACTTTCTACTTTCTTGGGTTTTGTATGTTCGTAATTTGTGCTTCCTTTTCATATTAATAATATATGAAAATATTAATACAATATATATGTGGTACGTTTGGTTTCAATTATAGGATTTAGGGATATATATATTATTGGAACTTTATCGTTTATGAAATTATTGCTATCAAACGAAAAATTAATTCCACTCATTTGAGGACGATTTTCACGGGTGAGAAATAAATAATTAAATTTAATTAGGATGTATTGACAGCTGATACGGCTCAATGCTTATTTTATTACTATCATTTTCTATGCCAAACATTGATCGTATCATTCCAAAGCTTTTCTTCAATAAAATATATAGCAGTGATTGTTATTGTTGTGGTAGGATATGGATACATTTGGTGGAAGGTAATGTCTTTTATTCTCTGAATTGTTGATATGCTATAGTGAGACATTCTCGTTGGAAGCTTTTTTTTTTTTTTTCTGTCAATACCAGAAAGGGAGTGTTGTGGAAGAACCAAGCAAGGGGGACCAAGAGAAGGATAACATAGAGAAGGTGGACATGGAAATGGGGAAGATTTGAGAGTGTTTTATTCAGATTCTTTCTTTTATGTTTATGTCCTTTATTTTAAGAGAAAATGATCCCTGTAGCATTGGATGTATTGTTTACATTCTCTAAATTACATCCTTGAATTTTTAGCATATTCTACAGGAATTGTTATATATTGTGAATCTCTTGATATACAATGTCTACTATATGTTGTAGTTGCATTATATACAACCAGGGAAAAAATCGCAGTCCTGTTCGTACGATAATTTAAAAAAAAAATTCATGGAAAATATAGTGGTGGTTATAAACCGTCGCAATGTGCAATAAAAAATTTTAAAATAGGAATACTTGCGGCTAAACCGCTACTATGTACAATAGTTTTTTTTTTAAAAAAAAAAGTTAAGGACCTCTGGCGGTTTCAACCGCCGTTATGCACACTTTTTTTTTTAAAAGTTGGATCTTTCTGGCGGTTATAACCGCCATTATGTGTAAATAAAAAAGTAAAACAATCTTGTTGGCGGTTTAAACCGCCGCTAGTCGACTTAGCGGCGGTTATTCCGGCAGTTCAATGAAACCGACTTTAGGTAGTTTAACGTTGCCAGATTCCACTTCGCTTTTTGAACTAACGGAAAGTGGTTTTGCGGCAGTTATAACCGTCGGCAAACTACAACTTTAACCGCCGCTAAAAACTGGATTTGTTATAGTGAATAGGGAAGCAATTTGTGGTGGCTAAAAGCCGCCACAAATTATTTAATCCTTTCAAAAACACATTTTTATAGCGGTTCAAAATCTCCAGAAAACGTAATAGAATAAAATAATAAAAAATTTAACATCATGTCATCATTTAATGACCAAAATAGATAGAAAGGACTAAAACTTAGGATGGAAAAAAAGTTGGAGGACATTGACCGATCAAGGAAAAGTTTAGGGACCAAACCCAGAAATTGCAAAAAGTTCAAGGAAAAGTATTATACCTCTCATTTTATATTTAACCTTCATCCCTTCTAGGGGTCGAACGAGGCTTTGCTTGCTTTACTTAAAAATGTCTAGCTTGTTTAAAAAATCTAAGGCCTAAGTTTGGTTTGCTATTTGTCACAGGCTTATTTTTAAGACCTAACCTTGAAGGCCTATTTGACTTGTCAGTCTGGTTTGGCCTGTCAATCTGATTAAATGCCTATTTCATATTGAAGTTTTGATATAAACTTGACCTATTTCTAAATAGGGTAATCATCAACTAATAAGCCAATTGAAAAAAAAAATTAACTTTATGTAAAATAAATTATAAACTATAAAATTTAAAATCACGACTATAAGATATGAGACAAAGGTGAAAATATGTAGACTAAGTTTTATAAGAGTCAAGTCTAATTTGTTTATATGATATAAGCCTATTTTTAAGGTCTAATATGATTGTCATGATAACTTATTTAAAAGTCAATTTTACAATAAGACTTTTAAATAAGGCATAATTTTATCTTTCAATTGTTTTGAATTTATACGTAGGTTGACACAATATTTAAAGGAGTAAAAAATAAGTGAATTTTAATATATTATAAAAAAATTAATAAAATAATAACATTAACAAAAAAGAATATATTTAGGATTAATTGCACATTTTACCACCTAACTATCATCATTTCGTAAATTTTACCATTCAAGTTTTTTATCACGCATTTTATTATCATATTTTTTAATTTTTGCACATTTCAACAATCTATTAAGTGTGTAACAGTATGCTAACGTGTCCCTAAAAAAAAGTTAAAAAAAAAAAACAAAACGACATTGTTTGTTACCAATTTTTATGAAACGACATCATTTGGTTTTTAACTTTTTTTTATGGAGACATCAGCACATCATTACACATTGAACAAAGAGTTTGTGCAGAAATTGAAAATATGATGATAAAAATGCACGAAAAAAAAATGGATGGTAAAATTCGTAAAATAATTATAGTTGAATGGTAAAATGTACAATTAAGTCTTATATTTACTTAAGTAGACCAGTCCAAGGTCAAAAAGACTTCTAGAATGACATAAAACTTTACCTTTTTTAATTAAATAGGCTATTATAAAAATTTTGGCCTATTTTATTTTTTATTTTTTAAAAAGTACGGTTTGGCCTAACCTAATGTAGGTTAGACCATAGGCCTTTATCGAGCAGTCTAACTTATTTTTATTTTATTTCTTTTTTATTTTTTAAAATAAGTTTAATGGTCATACACTGATAGTGTAAAGCAATTTTATACTATCATTCAATCACAAACCACCGTTGATAGGAATTTTAAAGTAGTTATTATAAAAGTCAACAAACTTACCATACATGGTGGGTTATTATTAGATGACAATATAAAATTGTGCTACATTGTCAGTGCATAACCTATTTTCTCTTAAAAATTATAAAGAGCCCTAGTATATATAATATTCATGTACCGGAGTATTTATAGCTATTCAAAAGAGTATCCATGTAGTCCAAAAACACGCCATTCAATCAAAATACTCAATCAATTATAATGTAATTTATATTTTTTTTGGTTGAAAAAAGATTAGAGGTATTTAATTTAAATATTTTTTATTTAAATATTTTTTAATCCATGTAGACTAATCTTCAACATTAATAGATATAAAACAAAAGGAATAATAAAAAAGAATTTAAGAATTAAATTTTAAGCTGTCTAGTGGGGATTTAGTTAAAAGAAATGTGTGGAAGGTACCATAACACATCATAACTAGCATTGTAGTTGATTTAGGAAATAAATGAATTTAAAACGTGATCATTTTCCATGCCTCATTGTAGATCCAGATGTTTCGGCATTTTTTTTCCTTTGTCGTGTTCAAGATAAATATAGTATTAGGTTGACTCATGCACAAACAAATGGCCAACAATTTGCTATCTATGTGGACATTGAACAAAACAAATTCATTCAAGATACCCATGTAATACATTTCAAGTACCAATTAACTATACATGTATATTCCTTAAAAAAAAACTATACATGTATATATATATTAACCATTTTTAAATACGAAAATATAAAAACCATGAAATAAAGAAAGGAAACATGTTCAATTTTAAACAAATTAAATGAAGGAAATCCAGTCAAAAGTGAGGACCAAAACTAGCTTGATCACAAATTGTGATTACTATAAAAATAAAAAATGGCATACTTGGGTGGGAAAGCAATATAAACCAACCGACAACAAAGGAGAAACATAGGTTAGTTTCCTTGGTTAGGAATTTAGAGGAAAAGAATAGGTATGGTAGTTTAAACCACTCTCTTCCAATTCCACTAATTAACTTATTTACATAGACATAAAAATAATGAGAGACATGCACACACTGTTTCTCTCTCTCTATCTCTCTCACACACAAACACACTACACGGACCTTGCCTTTGGCAGGCGGCGCCACTACCACAAAGTCGTAGAAAAAGTCTCACCCTCTCAACCTCTTCCACTTGTCACCACACTCTCTTGCTGTAATAGAACTCATGCATTTCTCTCTCTCATCCACAAATACTCCAACTAAAAACTAGGACTACTAGCCCTTAATTTTCACCGTACAACCTCATAACAACTATCACTACAAGAACAAACTCCACCCTTGTTTCATTTTTAACTAACTCACTTCCTCCTCTCATCTATCTGTCTCTTTCTCTCCTCTCCCTCCCCCCTTCTTCTCTTTCTTTTCTTTTTTCTTTCTTTTTTTTAGCCTTTCAACCCAACCACTCTTGTAATTTTATGGCTTTGGTGTTGGATCAACAATCAAACTTCAAGCACTTTTGTAAAATTTGCAAGAAAGGTTTTGGTTGTGGGAGAGCTTTGGGAGGACACATGAGGGCTCATGGCATAGGAGATGAAAGTGGTCACATGGATGATGATGACCAAGCAAGTGATTGGGAGGATAGGTTGGGTGGCAATGTGCCACCAAGCAACAAACGCATGTATGCCCTAAGAACAAACCCTAATAGGCTAAAGAGCTGTAGGGTATGTGAGAATTGTGGCAAGGAATTCTTGTCATGGAAATCTTTCCTTGAACATGGAAAATGCACCTCTGAGGATGCCGAGTCCTTAGTCTCGTCTCCCGGATCCGATGGCGACGATGGCGGCATCGGTGGCCGGAGAGGGATTGGTTGGTCCAAAAGGAAAAGATCATTGAGAACTAAGGTTGGTAGCTTCAATTACAATTGCCCATCAAGCGAGGAAGAAGACCTTGCAAATTGTTTAATGATGTTATCCAATGCCATTGTAGATCCTCTTGTAGCCGAGCCTGAAGAATCTTGTGCATCGGCTAGCAAAGAGGAAGAACAAAGAAGAAATCCCATGAACTTCATTGCACCATTGTCATACAAAGTTAATAACAACTACAACAACAACAACCACAACAACCTTGTTGATCACAAGGCCAAAGGGGTTGCCAAGGGCTTGTTTGAATGCAAAGCATGCAAGAAGGTTTTCAATTCCCACCAAGCATTGGGTGGCCATAGAGCAAGCCACAAAAAGGTCAAGGGGTGTTTTGCTGCAAGACTAGACAACCTTGATGACAATCTCATGGAGGATGATGTCATCACACATGAAGAGTTCTTCCCTACAAAATCAAACTCCACCCTCCAATTTGACCATGGCAGCTCCAACCCCACATTGGCCTCTTCCTCTAAGAGGAAATCCAAAGTGCATGAATGCTCCATTTGCCACAGGAGTTTCTCTTCAGGACAAGCATTGGGGGGACACAAAAGGTGCCATTGGATCACATCAAATGCTCCTGACACCTCCACATTAACAAGATTTCAACAATTTCAAGACCACATGGATCAAATACCCAAGTTTGATACCTCTTCTGAGCCTCTTGATCTCAAGTTGGACCTTAACCTTCCTGCACCTTCCAATGACCATGCAAGAAGGAATGTGTCTACAGAATTTTACTTGCAACCTTGGGTTGCATCATCAAAGGATGCTAAAGATGATAACAATAGCCAGTGTCAAAGTCTCCACCACCATAACAACAATGCTGATATTGACAACAATGATGAAGACAAAAACACTAATAACTCAATGCAAAATGTGGAGAATGAAGCTGATAGTAAGATCAAGTTGGCAAAACTAAGTGAGCTAAAGGACATGAACATTGGTGGCAGTTCTTCACCATGGTTGCAGGTGGGAATCGGTTCAACTACTACTGATGTTGCAACTGATAACTGCTGAAGTTTTTTGACAAAGCATTTTGAGGATCGCATTGAGCAATTGCTTTGGAGTTTTCTTTTCTTCTTTATTACATAAACACAGAAAATGTAAGTACTTATACGAAGATTATCACTGTGAAAATTGTTAATTTATCATATATAACTTACAGCTTTTTGATATCTTTTGTAAATTTATTTTTTTGATATCAAGATATATTCTGATTAATAAATTAAATTATGATTAATTTTTGCAAAGCATCTTGTTCTTCATTTTATGGTTTGTTTGTTTCTCAAAGTATTTCTTGTTGTTCATTCTGGCTTTATTAGATTCATGAGAAAATGCTTTCTTTTCTGTGTAACTACACCATAGGAAGTGCTTTAGCGATTTGTGAAGATATCAGATAACCATTTTTTCTAGTCAATAAAGTGCTGTAACACAATCTGTCTGAGCTAGACAAGTGATAGTTTGTTATATGTATGTCGTAACTGCATAATTTAAATAAAATTTTAGAATGTGGTCAAATCAATAATTGCTTAGTCTTCTATTAAATTAATTAGTTGTTTAAAATATAATCTTTAATCTCAAATTCTTACACGCATAATTGCCCATTGGTTAATTAAATTGTTTAGATATGGAAAATTGAGAACTGAGTGTATTTCCAGAAGAGGATCCTCTAAACACTGAAAATTCTTATGCTTGTGTTTTTTAATTATTTTAACATAGAAAAAAATAATTCAAAGGTTGAGATCCAGTTGAAAAACAATGTACGGGATCGTGATCTGTATTTATTCCCATATTTCACGTCCTACCATGATTTGTTATTTCCTCATACAAAGTTAACTCATCCTTGAGTTGACCAAAGTTTATGTGGCCCCAGCGTTTTCTGCGCTAGCTATTGACCTTCCTTGGATTGAATCCACTCAGCCGTTTATATTTTAGAATTTATATACTAAATTAAAATTCTATTTTTATTAAAGTGTCTGTTATGGCATGAAAATATTGTGCACGAATTCAAAGCAGAGTTTTTTTTTTTTTTTTCTGATTGAAAATTTAGGAAGAGAAAATAGTGCCAGTTTAAGATAGGGAATTTCTGTCAAAAAAAAAAAAATAGGGAAAGTCTACATGAAATAATGAACGCATAACGTGAAACAAAAGAAGTAAATACATCCTATTAAATGTATAAAAGAATAAGTATTTAATAATTTTATATTTTTTGTGTACAATGATAATTATGGGGAAATAAACTTAAATCTTCATGCATCTACGTTAACTCCCCACCACTAGGTCAACTCTAGTAGGATATAATAATTTTTATATTTTTTAATATATGATAAATACTTTTTCAAAAAAAAAATCTCTTTAACTTCTTAATTATCTAGTGTCGATCTATAAACGCACAATAAAAAATTCTCTCAAGTATATGATGCATATTAATTTTTGTACAAATTAATAAATTATTTTGAACCATTCTAAATTCTCTAATAATATCTTCCAGTAAAATTGTTTTCTTACTAAATGAAAAATATTAAATACTTTTTGTTTTTTTCAAAGTATCGATCTATGTCCTTGTAATAGGATTGTTTGGTACCACTGGTACCTATATTATATAGATAAATATATGTTTTGCTTATAAAAAAAATATTAATAGAGGAGAATATTTTGCTTATCCCGCGTCACTAGAAGTTGAAAAAAAAATTAATCAATCAAATAAATATTATCTCAAGTGATTCAGTTAATTAATTTAAGTTTAAAAAAATAATAAATTTATTACAATAAAGCATTCAAAATTAATATATTTATATTTATTTTACTATTTATCACAAAAAAAATCATAAATAAATAAAACAAAAAATGGGTATTTGAACTTATTAATTAATTTAAAAAATTAATGATAAATAAAAATATAAGATGATATTTGTATAATAATTTTATGGCTTAAATATCATTAAAGTCCTTGATAAATGATCGAATTTTGGTCTAGATTCCTATTAAATTTTTTCGTTGTTTTGAGTCCTGTATTAAAAGTTTTCTTTTAGATCTCTGGCGTCAGTTAAGTGATGACGTATCAGTTAAAAATTTTAAAATATGATTTCTGACTGATTAGAAACTGTCACTATTTATTTCAAAATCTAAATTACACTTTCTGACGATTAAAAACCGCCAAAAATTGCTGCACGTCTACAAATAAAGAAACGCAGTATACTCTCCTCAAATCAAAACACAACTCTATTTCTAAACAAAATAAATTAAATTAAAAAAATAGATCAACCAACCACTAACGCAGCATAAGAAAATAAAATAAAAAATTAGTCAAAAGTTCTCTCATCCCCATCTAAGATTTCGTGGTGGAGTGTGATAAGGAACCAACATGCATCCATCCTTCCTCCTCGACATGAACCTTGTCCCTCTCGGCAACCTCCTTCTCCGCACGTGTCGCAACCCGAAGTTTGTAAAATTGTTTTTTTTTTCTGCAATTGAAAGTTCCAAAACCCATGTCATCTTTACAGCGAATTGTTTGTTCATAGATGTCTTTCCCGTGTCAGAGGATGACGATATTTGTAGTATTGTTTACGGTACATTTCACGTTGGTGCGTTAATGGACTTTATAATGTCTAGTTATGTTAGTGGTTGGTTACTGATTCCGGCGGTTTTGCAGCCGCCAAAAATTGTAAATAAAATTTTGAAATAAAAAATGGTGGTTTTGAGCCGTCAAAAAATACATTTTAAAATTTTTAACGGACACATCAGTACTTAACTGACGGCAAGGATTCAAAGGAAAATTTTTAATGTATTGGGGACCCAAAATGACGAAAAAATTTAATAGGGACTCAGACCAAAATTCGGTGATATATCAGGGATCTAAAGGTTATTTAAGCCTAACTTTATTGATCTTATTTTGTTTTAACTAATAATAATTAAGAGACCCTTAATTTTTTTTCCTGTACTGAAATAGCCTGTGTAACGATGATAAAGTATAGTTGTCTATTTACAAATAACAATAGTTGAATTGGTAATTAAAAGAGTAATTTTAAATTTTCTCGTAAAATATATTATCTATTTGTAATATATAAAGTTTGAAATATGACATGGTGTATCATGGTTGGTAGATAATCTTGTCCCTTAAATATGTGATCAATAACTCGATTCCTAAGTCTGTCTATATGAAAACACATCTGTTGAGAGAAATCAATATCTTAAATAAATCTCAATACCTCAAAAAATTAATCCTTGACTCTCAGCCAAAATATATCCTAAGACCACTCAAAAAAAATTGAAGCGTAGGTTGTGTGATTAACATGTTAGCAACATCAAATTTTCTTTCATTGCTAAATTAATATTATTGCTAATTTGTTAGCTTCTCCTTGAATCCCTTCTTTTCATCCATCTTATCAGAGGTTTAGTGTATATTTGATAGAGCTTTTGTGAGTATGAAAGATACAATATTAGTTACATTTCCTTTGAACTATTTTACGTGTTTATGATATTCAGTTACATTCTTTTGAGTAACTAAAACTATTAATTTGCTCAAGATCATGTGTGGAGCAACTCTTGTTAATTCAATATGTTTCAACTTTGTAGCTTGTTTATCTCATATTAGACTTAAATAAATTTTTAGTCCCTATATTATACCTGTTTTATACTTTAGTCCCTATAAAAAAAATTATGGTTTTGATCCCTATAAAATCATAAAATAAAATTTTATAGAGATCAAAACCATAAAAAAAATTATAAGGACTAAAAGCATAAAATGAGTATATTATAGGAATTAAACATATTTAAACCTTCATATTATATACTTATTCAATATCACTAAATTTGAATATTTGATGTGAGAAATGAGAGGATGGAAAGAATTTGGTTTCATTTGCCCAAGAAAAATTAAACTACAATGATATATTAGTATTAGTATTTGATTTATTTTTTCCTGTTAAGATTGTTTATTTTGCATATATAGATGGAAAAATATTGTTAGGATTTATTTTTAATTTTGGTTCTCATTGTAATGGTTATTCTTTGCAGAATTATAAGTATAATCAAAGAAATAATTTTTTTGTCTTATTGACAAAAATTAAAAATGAATTTAAAAATATTATAATATGATAACTACAATGTTAGAACTTTTTACTGTAAAGTGATCATAGATATTTGGTGTAAGAGATTTTTCATCAACTACAAAAGCCTCAAAAGAATATTGAAAAATGATAATATTAACAAGCAAATAAATATAATAAAAGATATCCATTTCAAGTTACAAGTGGTTCATCTACTAGAAATGTTGAAATTATTCATATATTATTGTGAAAAAAAATTATCAAATCATTATACTTATAACGTGCTCACAATCACCATAACTAAAAATTATAAATAAGATTAGTCATTTTATTCTTTAGCAATGTAAAATGTATAGATACATGTAAGATATATATCTAGACATGTATAAAAATTCATAAAAAATAATAATAAATATATGAGAAAATATGTTATGCACTAACGGTGTAAATTATTTTACACTGTCATTCAATCATAAACCATCATGTATGGTAAATTTATTGACTTTTATAATAATTATTTTAAAAGTCATATCAACAATAATTTTTTATTGTTTGAATTTTCATGCCATAATTTATATGTTTTAATTACATTTTTTTATCTTTCTTTTCCTTTCTCTTGATATCACTTATTACATTTAACACCCTTTTTCTGTCTTTCATTCCTGTAAGTTGTGTATCACAAAAGAGTATGAAAAAAATACTTTTGGAATAATAAGATAAAAGAGACAAGGATCAAATGAACAAAATATTAAAAAAAGAGGACAATATATGATTAATTGATTACGGGTTACAGCTATCTTACTTGAGAATGAGACAGTCAAATGAGGCATGTACTCCCATATCTTAAGCTATTTGTCCCTTGATTCATTTGCAATTTTAGTGCAAACTTAGAAAGTAACCATTCAATGATAGAGCTATTTATTGGTGCAGTGCAAATAATATGCCTCAACATGGCACATACAGTTATCTTCAGTGTGATTTCCACCTTAGAGTTCTGTAACTTTGTCCTCCACGCCGTTCATACACAAAATCCAGCTGAGGGAAGGTGTGATAAAGTATGTCATCAACACATTTCCAGTACCTTGTCCTCCAGGGCTTATAGAATAAAAGAGGCAAAACAATAATTCCAATCCCAAAAGTGAATCCTACTTCAACTGATATATAATTCCAATCAACGGAATTCTTTGATCAACATTGGAATTTGATGTTGGAGATGATGGTGTCCCTTGCATTCCATCACCACTACAATTCTGGGACAATGGAGGTCCACACAGCCCATCATTGCCTTTGAACGAGTCTGCTGGAAATGACTGAAGTTGGGTACCTGTTGGGATTCTTCCCGCAAGATGATTACCTGATAGGTTCAAGAATGAAAGAAAAGATAAACCAGTTATTTGTATGGGGATTTTCCCACTCAAGTTGTTGTTTGCCAGGTCAAAGGATTCAAGATCTTTCAGATTTCCAAAAGATGATGGGATTGGGCCTGAGAAAGCATTGTGTGATAGATTAAGTATGTAGAGAGCATTTAGTTGTCCAAGCCCTTCTGGTATTAGTCCCTCAAATTTGTTGCATGACAAGTCAATGGCAGTGAAGATAGTTAGGATCTTTACTAACTCCATTTGTTGCTGTTTGCTTGTAACTGTAACTCTGTCCTGGTAATAAACTTGACTAAATCTTAGGATTTCAAATTGAAGATGACCTGGCTTGGACAAGCTCCCATCATTTTCATCAGCTATCATTGCTTTCCAATTTTCAAAGAATGACAAGGGAATTCCACCTCCAAAATTGTTGGATGCAAGGTCAAAAATCTGAAGGTGTGGCCATGCTACCTTGGTTCCTCCACATTTGAGGGAGCCATGTAATTTGTTGGATCGCAGAATAAGAATACGTAAGGTGGATATGTTCTTCAACCAGCAGGGGAAATGATCATGTATCTGGTTGTCACCAATGTCTAAAATCTCCATCATGGCACAACTAGCCAGATATTTTGGAAGCTTTCCTTGTAGAGAATTGCCATTTAGATGTAGTGTTCTTAAGGAACACAAGCCAGGAAAAAAATCAATAGTGCCATTCAGTTTGTTCCTCCCTAAATCTAGTATGCTAAGAGTTCCATCCATTGCAATCAAGCATTTCGGAATTGTGCCAGTCAAAGAATTGTTAGAGAGGTCGAGCACTTGAAGAATTTGAGCATTGCATATTGATTCTGGGATATTCCCTTGCAAATTATTGCTTGCAAAAGAGAGAAACTGAGTATTTTCAAGGTATTTGCCAATTTTTTATGAGATAACAGAGCTTAAATTGTTACTTGAAAAATCTAAATAGACAGCTGATTGTGGTAGAGTTGGAGGAGGTCCGTGGAGAAGATTTGAATGAAAATCAAGGGTGTATAAAGAAGACAGATTGTTCAACATAGATTCCTCCCAGTCAGTCAGGTAGTTATATGAAAGATTGATATGCAAAAGAAAATTGTTTTCCCAAATCCAATGTGGTATAGTGCCAACAATATGGTTATTTGATAGGTCAACATGTACTAGTGAATGGTTTTTCAAGAATTGTGGAAATGATGTCAACTTGCAAGAAGCTAAACTTACCGATGACAAACTCGGAAATAATGGAAAGGGAGTCAGTGGAGTGGATGCATCAATTATTGTCAAGTTGTTGTATGAAATGTCAAGTGTAGTGAGGTTTCCCAGCTTGCTAAGCATATTGAGCTCTATGGTGCCACTGAACTTATTGGAAGAGAGTATGAGATCATGAAGATTTGTGAGTTGAAACAAAGATATGGGAATGGGCCCTTCTAAATGATTTCCACTCAGATCAAGCCATTGTATTCTAGAGGAGGCATTTCTGAAATCATGGAGATGACCTTCAAATTCATTGTTGGAAAGATACACCTCGTGCAGTGATGGGAGCATGAATATAGAGGAGGGAATCATTCCAGTGAAGAAATTATTGTGTAGGTGGATGTCAACTAAATTTACAAGATCTTCAATAGTAGATGGTATCGCACCAGTGAAAGAGTTACCTGAGAGGATTATACTTTGGAGTTTCTTGCACATGCCTAAAGACAGAATTGAGCCAGTGAAGTTATTCCAAGACAAATCTAGACGAACAAGTTGGGTAGTGATCCGTTGAATTGAGATAAATAAAGATCCAGTAAGGACAAGTGCCTTAAATTACCAATAGAATTTGGAAGTTGACCAGAGAAACTTGTGTTACTTACGTGCAAAGTCTTGAGAGATCCATTTAGTGGGAACTCAGGAAAGAAACCATGATCATAGTTATAGGATATATCGATAAAGGATAATGTTGGCATCTGGAAGATCTTTAGTGGAAACATTCCAATGAATTGACAATCAGCAAGACTCAAGGTTGTCAGGTTTCTGAAATTGGCAAAAGTTTCTGGCACTGCAGATGATAAGTAGTTACGATCAAGATAAATGACTGAGAGATTCTCTAATCTTGTAAGGGAAGCGTGAAGGGGCCCTGAGAGGTTACATTCAACCATTCTCAGTTCTTGCAGAGTTGGAATTTGCAACAAAGCAGCTTGCCATTCTAGTCCATGAGCTGATATAATCACACCATCTAGATAAAGTTGTCTTATTTTGGTGAGGTTTCGGACAAACATTCCTAGATTTTGGATTTCCAGTTCCATTAGTAGAAACATATTTGAGAGATCAAGGGTAACCAACCTTGACAATTGAGAAATTTCCAGTGGAACCTGCCCCCAAAAGCCAGCATATGCCAAATTCAGATAAGTTAAATTCTCTAACTTATTGAATGAGGACGGAATCACTGAATTGAAGTTATTGTAAGACAAATTCAGATTCTGGAGATGTTGGAGGCCGAAAAGGCTACTTGAATTGTCAAATCCACCAGAGATTGACTCTCGACTCAGGTCAAGACCAATAACATGGCTCTCCTCGTCACAGGTTACACCCCTCCACTGACAACAAGCAATGCTTTGATTCCAAGACTTCAGTTTGGTGGAACTCTCAGGCTTAAACGTAAGGTTGTTCTTCAATTGCAGCAGCAATGACTGTTGATCCTCACAACATTGGCCAGAGACAACAGAGATGTAGATAGTGAGATACACCAGGTAGCAGAGAATGAAAGAAAACCATGAAACTAATGGAAATCTCATTGATGTCTACTCAGAGACAGGCACAGAACACAAAAATGAAGAAATGAAGTGAAGAAACTATGCTCTCCCAAAGTTCAAGTGGAAGAAGAGTATAGTGGCAAAGGACAGAAGTCAAGCCACTAGAGTGGGATTAATTGGGTTGGTCAAGGATGGCAACTCACTTGATGCGTCGTCAAAGTAAACAATGTACCGAGTCATTGCTTTTTTTTTATTCCTACTGGTGGAGTGCTATTATTCTAATAATTCAAATGTTGTAATTTCTTAGCACTAGGAATTTAGTCCCAGCAAAAAAAAAAATGAATTTCTGAATTTGTAAGTCAAAAATTGAATTCCTTCTTTCTTTTCTTTCACATTCTTTTCTAAACCAAACGCACAGAGTAGAACCACCAATAGAAACAAAACAGTAGTTAACAAGTAAAACTTTAAGTGGTAAATACCCAAACTCTTACAGAATAAAATTTGAAAGCATCAAGAGAATAAGTTTTAAGTAGTATTACCCCAACACCTGTAGCACAAAATTGGAAAGTATCCAGAGAATAAGGTCCATAAGAATTAAGGGTCCAAGAATTATCATTACCCATATTTTTGTGTACCAGTACCAGTATTTTCAACATATTAATTCTTACACTTCTGTCTAGATGACTAGATCATGGCATGCATGACATTACACTTTTCACAATTCCCTATCCTGGTAGAATTTTAATAGAAGGCTCTTCTTATTAGTTACTTCATTGTGTTGTGCCTAAAAATGACAACCAATGCTTCTAAGTTCTAACAATAATAGTGGATATCAACAACACTCATCTTCATATATACAACAATCAGAAGTAAACAGTAATACTAGTAATGAAGTATTATAAAAAAACGCCTGTTTCAAAAATCCAGCTCCAAAAATATAGTAACCTTGAGATGGCCTTTCACTTCATCATTTACAATACATTGGCTGTCATCAGGATGTTCATTCTTAATCCTACCAACTTCCTGCAAAACAATAAGCTTCAATTTCAAACAACTGATATGAATTTGATCAGAACATGACTGAAGGAAAAGGAAACAGAACTAATAAAATTAGTAATTGTACCGGTGGGGCATTCGGCAACGCGTATAGCCGAATGCCCTCCAACACAACTTGGCACACTCTCGTAAACAGATAAGTGTTCGGCGTCTATCGTATAGCCGAACACCCTCCAACACAGCCCGGTATGCTTGACAAACAGAAGTATTCGGCATTTATATAGCCGAACACTCTCGAGCCGTTACACCTCAGAAGGCATAAGAGTAGTATCTGGCACCACCAGGGCCAAGTACCAGTAATAGTATAAACGCCATTAGGCGACTCATGGCAAGATAAACTTAAGGTTAGAAAGTAATTAAGCAATCTTAATTACCACGGACCTATGATTAGGAAGAGGTCAGGGCCCTTGAGGGTCCAGGCCCAATAAGATAAGTATAAAAATGATATGCCCCTCAAGGTAGGGGACTTTTTTTTACCCTCATTTATTACGTGCATTAAATGCTCTGAACCGAAACCTGACTTGAGCGTTGGAGTGCCTTTTGCAGTACCCCAACCTTTCGGACAGATATAAAAGATCTTGAACATAGAACATCAGCTGAAGACTCCAGTACCCTTAGACAGGAACAGTAATCAAAATGGAAACTGCAAATAAGCATATGAAGCCAAAGATCTAACTTCTTGATTATAACACTCACATGACTCGTCTAAGCAACGCCAGCTGCTAAGGTCAAATGCTACACGCTCCCACCGCCATCATGCTCAAACATTGTCTACATGCCTGCAACTTCGATTTGGGAAAGTCGACACGCACAGTGTAAACCTGTCCCAAATTAGTCACAAAACTGCAGGAGAGAAATTCTTATGTAATACCATAGTCACATAATTCGCGGTACGTTTTGGTACGGGTACGAGTACGTGGTATGCGGTACGTGACGTTAGAAAGTATTGGTACGTAAGGGGTATACATAGTATATACGTTTTGGTACGCTATTTAAATTTATTGTATGTTATATAATATAAATAATATTCCTTCAATCATTTTTTTATCTAGTTAAAAATTATAAATAACCCAAGTCAAATATAAAATATCATATATAAAAAAATAACTTATGCATTATATTGGAAATATTTGAATATTATTATATTCTAACTTCTTTTATTACCTTTATTTTAATGTATACATGTTTTTAATCTATGTTAATTTTATTATGAAATATTATAAATTATTATCAATATTATAAACATAAACAACTTTTTTTTCAATAAAAAATAAGTTTACATCACAATAACTTCTACAAATATTTTTTGGAAACTC
Organism: Pueraria montana var. lobata; assembly: GCA_026413185.1. Lineage (NCBI taxonomy): Eukaryota > Viridiplantae > Streptophyta > Magnoliopsida > Fabales > Fabaceae > Pueraria > Pueraria montana. The sequence continues at coordinate 74,576,313 of CM048653.1, read as the reverse complement.
AACCATCAACTCTTGAAAAAGGCAAACCAGCACAGCACGGCACGGATGTTTTCAATTGTCCATCATGAGTGCCTTTCAAATTATTTGGTTTTATTTTATTTAACTAATTATTTATTTATTTAAAAAAATAAAAAACCCTTTCATCTTCTCCCTCTTTACATCTTTTTTTTTCATCAATCATATCAATAATAAATAAACAGAATATACAAAATAATCAAATCAATGAATCCTCAATGACACCAGACCAAACAGAAGTTCAAGGCTCAAGCACTCATGAAAAAGCAATAGGAAATAAAGATAATAAACGATCCCATAGAATATGTTCTATATGAGGATAGCCACAGCGATAAAGAGAAGCACAGCAGATCCAGCGACTCTGTTCAAAACGGCACCGTTGGCAACTGGTTCTGGTGCTTCAGATGGTGGAGTCGAGATGGTCGAGGGAGGTATGTTCGGAGTAGCAGCAGCATTTGGGGACTCAAAAGGAGAAGAAGTAGGTGGAGTCGGAGGAGAAATTCCGGTGGTAGGTGAAGCCGCCGGTGACTCAGACGACGGTGGCACCGCAGCAGGAGTAGGAGAAGGAGAAGGAGACAATGCCCTCCTGGGTGGAGTGGCCACCGGGGAGACAATCCCTCTTCCCATCTGTAATTGCTCTGTTCTTCCCTTTTTCTTTCAGGTCTCCATCGTTTTTTTTATCAGATTTTTTGGTTCGTCTCCTCCGCGAATTCAACCCCGAATTCCTGCGAACTGGTTCGAAAACGAACCGTGAATTGGTACGCACGAACCAATTCGCGGTTCCATGAAAATTCAACGAATTATGTGACTCTGTGTAATACTCCCTTGTCCCTGTCGCATTTGGAAAAAAAAAATTGTCCCAAAATGATTGTCACATTTGACTTCTCAATGTAACATTAATTACTTTTTTTCACTAATATCTTTAATAAGTATCACTTTAATTTTTCAATGCAATATTAATAAGGTTAGTTTTATAAAATTACATCTCTCTTTCATCTATTTAATAGCTTTTTTTGGTCTGTGTAAAAAAAACCTAGGACTACACTCATTTTGAGACGGAGAGAGTAAAAGTTTATTGAATAAGCAATTAAGGTAAATGGTGACTTCCATCCTCAAAGTCTAATGCGATGATGATTTACTATTTAAAAAAACAAAAATTCTTATTTAAGTATGTGTAAAATATGTGAAAATTATATCCCACATGTGTAATTTAATATTAAATTGGTTCTCAAAAATTATAACTTAATATCAAATTAATCCTTAAACATTACACTTTGATGACAAAATGGTCCCATAAAATTTGTCATTGTCGCACTTTTAAAACATTCAATGACTACATCATAATTTTCATTCTTTCTTATCACCACTTTACAATTTCAGAGACGAAAGTGATCATTTATCCAAGCAATTAATGAAGTTATTTAGCAAAACGGGTCCAAAATCCTTAATTTTAAATCTTAATTGCACATTTTACCACTTAACTATCATTATTTCATGAATTTTTATATATAACTTTTTTTCATGCATTTTATTATCATGTTTTCAATTTTCACACATTTTACCACTTGACTTTTTTTTGTGCATTTTACCATCTTTTTTTCATTTTTCCCGTATTTTACCATCATGTTGATTTTTTTTTTTTTTACTTTTTTTAGGGACAAATCAACATCGATAAAATGCGTGAAAAATTGAAAACATGATGATAAAATACAAAAAAAAAATTAAGTGATAAAATTCGCAAAATAGTGATAATTGAATACTAAAGTGTACAATTAAACCTAATTTTAAATAGAAGTGGAAATTAGAAGAGAAAAAAAAGAAATTGGTCTTCTATCTTTTTTCCTCTCCAAACTTCTAAATTAAAAAAAGGAGTTTTATCAATTTTTTTCACCTTGAAACTTAAATCATAAAATATTAGGAATTTTCACTCAAAAAAAATATTAGGAATTTACACTTTTTTCTATCTGTAGAAATCAAAGATAAATATCATTTACAATAACTCATGTATCATACTCAATCATGAGTTGGACCCCTTGATAAGATTAATGTAATTTTATTAATATAAAAGTTTTTTTTAAAGTATTAATATAAAAGTTAGAACAAAGAAAATGAGCCATTTTATGTTTTATTTTTTTTTTCTTGTATGTGAACTCCATATGTGAACCTTTATAACTCGATATTAAACCTTCATTCTGCTTGAAAAATAATTTTAGTTTAGTTGATTTAATAAGTTATTCAAACTAATAGATCACTACTTTTTATTGGCAGAGACTTTTTCTTTTATTATTCTTTGTTGCTAGAAGCATTATTTTTTTTTTGGATTTTGCTTCTCTAAAATAAGTAAATGTAATTAAGTAATTTTAAACGTTGATGAGAAAATTAATAGTTAATATTTTAACACACATATTTTATTATTTGTGTGTAATATCAATCTTTGATTTTCTCATTAACTATTAAAAAATTATTTCATTTTTTAAAGTTAATTGCTCACTTTAAATTATCTAAATACTTTATTTTCGAATCTTGAAATTAATTCCAATATCACACGCTTAAAAGATTCTCCCCACTCCAACACAACACAGTTTCTATTTTTTAAATCATACTACTTTCTAAATATTTCACGAATAATTAATTTCAAAACCAATTTATTGTAATAGGGGGGGTGTATCATGTAATAATTGAACTTGATTTTATTCTTCGTTCTCCCCCATCCGCAGGTCTGCTGTCAAAAAGTGCAGGCTAGTTAGCAATTGGGCTATAGCCCAACTGGCAATGGACCACTTCTTTCAAATGGTTGAAATGTGTAAAAGGTTAAAAAAAAACAAATAGTTTCTCTTAATTAAAAGTTGATGTTTACATAAACTTAATATTACTTCCACCAAATTCTCATTGATTCCCCTTCTATTACTTCACGTGTCCTCATCCAATTGCAATTTTGGGAGAACAAATTTTTTTTTATAAAAATATTTATTTTATTATTTGTTTAATTTAAGGAAGGCCCTCAGTAATGCTAAATCACACAAAATTTATAACTTTTCCATGAGTTAAAGATATATGAGTTGATTTTAATTTATAAGAAAAATTCAGTTCATTATATTTTTTTTATTTTTCTTTTCTTTTCTTATGTGTAGTTATTGAAAAAAAATCGGTTCTTTTCTTTTCTTTTAGTTTAAGGAAGGTCCTCAGTAATGCATTGAGATTTGAGAGTTTGAATGCAGGCTGTACACTTTCAATCAAATTGTTCAAGGAGAGTGGGTAAATATAAGTACCCGTGTTCAAAACATAACAAATCTAATAAAACAACCCGAAATAAAAAAATTAAATAAACTGATTCGCTCTTGAATCATAATTCGAAAAGTGATCTAATAGATTTTATATTTTAAAATACTATTTTATCTAAGGTATTTCTATATTATTTATACTTATTTGGGATCTTTCTTATTTTATATATATATATATATATATATATATATATATATATATATATATATATATATATATATATATATATATATAATTTGAAGTCAAACTTAATTCACTCTCTTAGACTTACCTTACCATAATTAGTTTGATTAATAATTAGTTTCACTTATATTTAGATTTTGAATTTTTATTATAGTTTTTTGATGAGTTTGTCGGAATAATTTGTCGTAAAAAAAATTCTTTACCTTTGTATTTAATATATTTTGATAAAATTAAATTTTCATTTTTTGATGAATTTGTATATAAAAAAATTATAACAAAAAATAGGTAAAAAAAAAACAATTCATATCAATTCAGATCATCCCATTTGGATTAGCTTATGAACAATTTATTTGAACTTATCTTCTAATATAAGTACTTGTGAAGGTGTCTAGGAGAACTTATGAAAGTAACTTATAATCATCTCATAAGCTCTATAATATAGCTTATTCTAATTACTTATGCGGAACTTATAAGGTGATACTCCATTCGAATCCTGCTAGCCCATTTTTTCTTCATCTAATATTTTAAAAAAAAAAATCTACCCATTCTAATTACATCTTGCTAATCGAAAACTCATCTCTCTGCCTGTTGAAATACTCTGAATGAAATAAATCTCTCTTGCTCCTCTCAAATCTCAATGCACAACATTAGCACATTCCACATGTCATGGTTTTGTAATATATATGTGTGTGTGTGTAATTCACTTTTAATTTTTTACATTTATGACGATTCTTAATTATTTTTTTAACTAAGATTAATGGTAATTAGTAATTTTTTAACATTTTTAAGATATATATATATATATATATACATATATATATATATATATACATATATATATATATATGGAATTGACTTTTAATTTTTTACATTTATGATGATTCTTACTTTTTTGTTTTTTTTTTAACTAAGATAAATGGTAATTAGTAATTTTTTTAACATTTTTAAGAAATATATGATGTTTTTTTTTTAATTATTTAGTTAAATTTTAAATTTTATTTTATTTATCTTGATTTGGTTCTTAAATTTTTAAAATGAAATAACAGTTTATAAGTATTTATGTAATAAAAAATCCAAACATTTTAAAATTGTGTAATTACTTTTTAATATACCTATCCAAACGTAAATAACTTATCAAATTTTAAGCGTTTATGACATAAGTACTTGTGTTGTCACCCAAAAATGTGCTGCAAGCATGAAATTCAGCTGTTGAAGATTTAGCATAATTGCTACTGGCTAATGTGGAATTCGGCTAATTTTAATGATAGCTTAATAAGGAGAAGGTCAGCCCAGCTGAATGCACAGCTGGCTATTTTTCAATATTAGCTTAACAGGAAGGTTAGATGAATATGGATAAGGTCAATTCGGCTACATGCAATATTAGTCGAATGGCAGAATTCGGCTGATTGGCAGCATCTAAAAATTAGCTGAATTAAGTCAGTTTTTGTTGAGTCATAAGACGAATCAGGACCCTCAATTATTTTGATTATATGCAAAACAAATATTAAGTAAAAAGATTGCGTCTTATAAATGCCAACAGACGAAAACGTTGTATCTGCGTCTGTAAGATACAGATGATATGCAGACAGACGCTATAGTCTGAAGAAGCATTTAAAGGCATAGTAAATGCACTATCGTTTTGTTATCTGTTTTCCAGGGAATATTCATATAACATCCTCCTAGAATCTATTGTAGTGCATAAAAGGGAATAGAAAGAAGAGTCAAAGTTTCTAAAGCTTCCCACGCCTCAAAAGACGCATTACAGCTAATAATTAGTACTTGTCTGAACAAGCGATGTGACCACTGCAGCAGAAGGATTTGGAGTATATCTCAAGAAAGATAAGCAGAATGCTTTATCAACTCAGAATGACTAATTGGTGACAAGCATTTAATGCTCGCATTAAATGCCCTCAACCACCCTCCTTCAGACAATGGTCAGACGCAAGAAAGAAGACCGTTTAGAGACAACGGTTACTTCCTCAGCAAGTGTATATATAGAAGAAGATTTGAAATGCTAAAGACACGAACTGAATTCATATTCAAGCATTCTTTTCAAACCTTCACTCTTTATTGTAAAAAGCTCTCAAACCACTTTGTGTATCCTGAGAGAAAAAGACTTAGTTCTTAATCTTGTATATCCGTCTGTAAAACGATAGCTCTAAAGTCTTCGCGCCCTTTGTAAAAACAAATCCAGTGATTTGTTTTAGAGCCAGAAGTGGCTTGGTATTAAAGAATACTTGGGTTTTAGCTTTGAAAGGCTAAATGTGGAATACTACTTGGGTGAGCCAGAAGTGGCGGTGAAAAATACTTGTAACTTGTGATAAGTTATTGGAACTTGGTGGTTTGCCAAGAACTGGACGTAGTCTCGGGGTGAGACGAATCAGTATAAACTCTTGTGTTGTCTTTCTTTGTCTTACATATCTTATAACTGCTTTGAACTGACTTTGGATTGTGATTAAAATCTGTTTCTTTTAAAAGGCTTTCATCTGTTAAGTTATTGTCTGTCAAAATATTTTCTCAACTTCTATATCTGATCAGACGCTACTCTCTGTTTATAAAAGTTTGCAAAAATTTTATAAATCATAATTCAACCCCCTTTCTTGTGACTTTTGCCTTTACAGTTTTAATTTAATAAATGTAAGAGAAGATTTTCCACGATTTTCTAATATTCAAATGGCTTGTAACGGTTAAAATTGATCAATGATAGTGCTCCCTTAAAAATAGGAAGTGGTTTCCATCTTCTTCAAAATTTGAAATATAGATTAGTTGGCTTGTGGAAAAAGGAGAACATGCCTAGATTTTAGGAGCAGTTACCAGCAGTTACTAGAAGGTGAATCAGACTCAATTAGCTGAATTCAACTATTGCTAGTCGAATTCAACTGCTGCTAGCTGAATTCATCTGCCAGAATTAGCCGAAATAGTGTAAAATTAGTTGAATGACTCCCAAACCACGTTTTAGGCAGATAGTAAGTAGGAAAAACGTGATTCTGTAGAGGATATGAGTTTTTAGCCTATAAATAGGCCTTGTACTCAATTTCAAAGGACACACAATCAATTCAAAAAACAAGCCTATTTTATCCTGCATTTATTTTATCTCTTTCCTTTACAGCTTTCATTTATTGCTTTCATCTACAGCTTTTCTTTACTGCTTTCGTTTACAGCCATTCATTTACAGCTTTCAACCTTTACCTTTCACGCAAAATCCTATATTTCCTCCCTTCTTCTTCGTTCACCTACACCAAACACTTTTCGGAGTAGCTTGAGAACTCATTATTCAAGAAGCAGATTCCCCTTCTTGGAACAAATCGTTTGATCATTATTTGGAATCATGTTAAAGCAATTGGCCGATCCAAACAACTAATTTTTACGTGACAACAACTTGTAACATAAGAATTGAATAAGATTTTAATTAAACTATTTTTCCAAATAGGCCCTAAGATTAAATTGGATTTGGTTTAGTACGTATTTTGCACCAAATTAGTCGATGGCTTTATATTAAAATAATTGATTAAATTAGTTTTTTTTTTTCTCAAAACCTTCCACTTCAATTCACACATACCTTATAAATATATGTTTTATTTTGCAAACAAACTTCTAGTTAATTTGGTAGTACTGCTCAAGTCTTGAATTTAAAAAACTAAATATGAATTTATTATTCGAAAAGCTAAATTTAAATTTATTAAGGATAGCAAATAAAATTTCACATTGCTAAATAAATAATTTAAGCTTACAATTTTGCGAGTAGTTGCAAGGGATTTGTGAGGAAATGATTCCCTTACTCATTTGTGAAGGAATATATCTCTCGTTAAATTAAAATTACATTTTTATAAATTTTGTTAAATTTTTACGAGGGATTGGCGAGGTTCTAGTCTTATTTCTATCATTTTTACACTATTTTTTAAATAATAAGTCATTATACCACGGTACTAATCCACATGCAATTTGGCCTTTTTTATTTGCTATTTGCAATTTAACCTTTATATTATTATTATTATTATTATTATTATTATTATTATTATTATTATTATTATTATTATTATTACTTGTTGTCATGTGTATAGCATATCGTGTATGATATAGAATAATAATATAATATTATAATTGTATTTTCATTAATACATATTTTAAGTTATTTGATATATTTAATCTCTTAAATGGAACATTAGTAAGATATATATTGTCGATGGAAATTTCACTTATCATAAGGAACAAAACTTAGACACGATGTCATAAGTACCATTGATAATGTTCTAAATTTCTAATCAAAATTAGTACTTTATTAAATAAATTACAGTGACATCTTCTAATGTTTCATCAAATTTTATCCATATCCTTCTATTTTTATTCTTACATGCGCCAATTCCATATTAATTGTTTAGAATACTTTACACTAACACTTTTTATACATTACATTAAACATTTCTTGTTATCCAAAAAAACACATAAGACTATATACTCATATGTAACAGTTTGGCAGTGCACTGAACCGTTCTTTTAGCAGTTTAGTTTTTTAAAACTGAACTAAAAAATTGGTTCAATTCAATTTCTATTTAAAACAGTTCTTTTAGCAATTTAGTTCTTTTTGGTCACCCCTAAATAAGAGATTAAGAAAAATTACTTAATTTTTTAGATCTAACTGTTAAATTATAACAATATATTACCTTAATAGTTTGTGTCAAATTTTGTCCAAATTGAATAGTAATAAGAAGGTAATCAAATGATTCATTTTTCTTTTTTGTAGTAACTAATCTCCGGCAGGGAACTTGATTACCTTTAGTGGGGTCACCCCACTCAACCACTTGTGTTTTTCCATCCACAAGGCTTGAACCCAGACTAATTGACCAAAGAGGGTTAATTTTACAAGCAAATTACCAAAGTAGGGCTCTTTTGAAACATTTTACCAAATTGGAGCAGTCAATGCTGGAAAACTCTAGTCAATTTTTTTAAATAAATTTCAATTTTTTAATGCCACATGGTGTCCATGTGGGACACTATAGTGTCAGTAGCGTTTTCAAAAGTGCAAATTACACTACATTGCCCTACGTGGCATTAATAAATTGAAATTAAAAAAAAAGTTGATTTGGCAATGAAAACTCTACTCAAACTAGAGTTTTCTAGCTTTAACTGTCTCAATTTGGTAAATTTGAAATTTGAAACACACTTTACATTGAACTTTAATTTTGTGACAAGGGAACAAAAGAGAATGTGACAATATATAAAACACTTGATTCAAATTTCTAGGCACACGTCTTCGCACATAAGTTGGTTTGTCCCAACTAAGAGATATATGTATTATGAACACTCAAATTTATTTAGATAACTAAAAATAAGAATTAATAAAATAAATAAAAAATAACAATTATAACAATCATAATATCAAATAATTAAAAATAAAGAAGATGTATTTTTGTGTACAACATCGACAATGAGGATTGAACCTATTGTTAAAGTCAACAAATTAACCATACATGACCGGTTGTGATTGCATAAGAGTGTGTTTATTTATTGTTTATTCAACCCAATAAATTTTAAAATATTTTTTTTACCAAATTAGAACAATCAACATTGGAAAACTTTAGTTTGACTAGAGTTTTCAGTGTCACGTCAATTTTTTTTTTAATTTTGATTTATTAATGCCACGTAGGACACATGCCCAACCAAGTAAGTTAGTTTGTCTGGTGATGGTGCATGTCCAAGCCTAACACTATCAAGCAGACACTAAGTGAATGGTCACCACCAAGTCATTATGTCCAAGCTGTAACCACTAGGCACCACACACTAAGCACCAGGATGCACGATGCACCAGGATGCATGAAGCATCAGGTGGCACCAAGATGCACCAAGCACCATGTGTCAGTAGCATTTTTTAAAAACGCAATTGACACTACAATGTTCCACGTGGACACCATTTGGCATTAAAAAATCAATTTTTTTTTTACAAAAGAAGTTGACGTGGTATTGAAAACTTTAGTCAAAGTAGAGTTTTCCAGCGTTAATTGCCCCCGACTTGGTAAAATGTTTGTTTAAAAAGAGCCTTACTTTGGTAATTTGTTTGTAAAGTTAACTCCCTTTAGTCAATCAACCCTTGAACCCGAGACTTTGTTTAAAGGGACCGAACCCAGTTTCACTTGAACTAACAACTTATTGGTTAATCAAATTATTCATATATTTGTATATTTTAAAAGTATATATTACATCAATTTTGGTGTATACAAATGAGGTATCAAAATAATTTTGAATGAATATAATTTTTTTTAGATATGATCTATATGAAAGAAACTTTTAACATAAGATAGGTTTTAAATAAAATATCCAATTAAAAGTTATTAAATGATGTAACAGTAAGGGGTTGTTTGGGTAAACTTATCCAGAAGTCCTTTTAGAAGAAGAAATTTAAAGAAAAAATGATATGAGCTTCTCCATAAGTTAAAATTAGCTTATGCACAGACTAATTTGTAGAAGCTCTCTCATCTTTTAGAAAAGTTATACAAGAAAACTCCTACAAATTAGCTTATACATAAGCTAATTTTAACTTATGGAGATACTCATATCTCTTTTTCTTCTTATTTTTTTTTCCTAAAAGAACTTCTAGATAAACTTACCCAATTAGATCATAAGTACTACAAGTTATATAAGTGTAATTTGATCACTCTCCAACAGTATAACTTACATAAAATATTACAATATCACTAATTTACTATTATATTATAAATTTGAATCTTCACCATGAGGATGATTTAAGAGTTATTCTTAATTTCTTACTCTCCTAATGAGAATTAATTCAGCTCCCTTGTCCATGAGTAAATATCGATTATTCAGGTAAATCTTTTTTTATGAAAATTAATATTCTTAGAGTTAAGTATTTCCCTTTGAAAAAGAGCAAAAAGTTGCACACAATTCATACGGCACCCATTTACCTTAATGACCCATGACTAATTAGGGTGCATTTTAACACAAGTTGCAATTGGCTGAATAAAAAAAATGGACCGCGTCCTTTGGAAGAAAGCAAAGGTTTTGTGTGTGTGTGATATTGTGAGTATGTCATGTGTGTGGGGAAGCACTAGAAGTAGCATGAAGGACTGGGTCTACCAAACCCTAACTAAACGGCATTTACTCCCCCAATCCCACACAATACTCCATTCTCAAAGGTAGGGCAGTTAAGTTTCCTATTCATCTCCCCACCCTTCATTCCCATCACACGTTCAACCAAGATCCAAAATCAAAGGGAAAACCCATTATTATCATTTTACATGCCCAAATTAAAAAACTACCACAACAAAATCACATGCACAAAAGTATAATTTTCAAATTTTAATTTGAGTCCTAACCTCATAACTAACATTTAATCCCAAATTCAAAGTTTAACATGTCACGCGATAGATGTTACATTGAGATAACAACATTATGATATCAGTTAGCTATAAGGCCCCAGCATTATCAAATCTCAATTCTTCCTTTTCTGTTACGATAACAAATAGCAAATCCCTCTTTAATTAATTTTATTATCTCCACATTAATTTTGCTAATTAATATTTGCAAGTAGAAACCGAGTAAAGGACAAACCAGCATGCGAAAGTTACCATTGGCTTTCCTTCACCCTCCACAAAGAGTAACAGATTATAGAATCAAAACAGAAAAATTAAATTAAATAGTAAAAAAAAAACATGCATACGTTTTTTTTTTTTTTTAATTAAAAGGTCATTTTCCTAAATCACCATGGCATTAACCAGTGGTTGCCTACAGAAAAGACAGGTAGGTAATGTGTGAGTTACGCGTCACGCATCAATTTGATAGTTATGTTGTCTCATGAATTTTACATCACAGTCAAGTGATATTAACCATCAGTTCTGCCCCATTTTAAAAAAACTAAAAAACAAAAGCTTCTTCGTTACAACAAACACGCCTCAGCAGTTTTCTTTCCTTGACTTGGACAAGCAAGCAACCGGTTCACGCTGCAAAACCACTGCGAATTTCTAAAATTGCCCTTTCCTATTTTCCCCCTAACCCAATCACTTTCTCAAAATATGATATAAATTTCAAAATTTAATTTCAGGATATCCAATCCCGAAAATCCGATTCTTCGTATATTTTCTTTTTTGATAAAACAGCATCCCCATCCAATTCCGAAGGGCATTTTAGGAAACTTTAAAAAAAAAAGGTCCAAGTCGCAAAAAGAAAAAACAAAAAATAAATAAATACAGAAAACAAGCAAGCCTCGCATGTTACCTGTCTTTATAAGTTAAAAAATCTTCCATTCATTGCTCGGAAAAAGGTAACAAATCGAAAATATTCCAAAAAGAAGAAGATAAATAAAGCAAAATAAAAACAAAATCCAGGTTCAAATTTTTTTTTTCTCTTTTGAAAAACTTATATTTATCCCACTCCATACACAATTCCACATCCTCCCAACACTTTGCAGCTTGCACCTACTCCTTTTATACACAAAAACAGAGGCTAAACTAAACACAACACAAGTGTGTGTTCTTGTGTGATTGTGTATTGTGTATTGTTCTGTTTTGGTTCTTTTTTTTCATTTTTTTCATGGAGAAGCACAAGTGCAAGCTTTGTTTGAGGAGTTTCGCGAACGGAAGAGCGTTGGGAGGTCACATGAGGTCTCACATGATGAACCTACCTGTTCCTCCGAAACAGAGCGAGTTCGTGCCGATTCAACTCAGTTTTGAGGCCGAGTCGTCTCCTTCTCAATCTTCATCTTCTTTCTATGGTCTCAGAGAGAATCCGAAGAAAAGCTTTCGTTTTGCAGATCCTGAATTTTCGTTTGCAGCAGACACAGGCTCGGTGATCCTGCAAGATAGGGAGAGCGAGACCGAGTCGTCGAGGAATCCAACTCGGAGACGATCCAAGAGAGCGTGGCAACTCGGTGGCGAAACAGAGAAAAAGATGAAACTCTGTATTAACAAGAACGAGTCTGCAAGCTCTGCTTCCGACACGACAACGGAAGAAGACGTCGCATTCTGTCTCATGATGCTGTCTCGCGACAAGTGGAAGGAATATGGACATGAAGAGGACACGGAACAATACAAGTATGATGATGAGATTGAAGTCGAAGAAGATGAAGACGACGAAGACGAAGAGGAAGACGGTTATGAATCCGAAGAGGAGCTGAAATCTGTTAAGAAGAGCAACAAGGTGCGAGGGAGGTACAAATGCGAAACGTGTGACAAGGTTTTTCGATCTTACCAGGCTCTTGGAGGTCATCGAGCGAGTCACAAGAAGATCAAGTTGAACTGTGAAGCTGAACTCGAAGTTGTTGAGCATGTCGTCGTCGTGGAGAAGAAAATTCACGAATGCCCGGTTTGTTTTCGAGTTTTCGCTTCGGGTCAGGCTCTGGGTGGACACAAGAGAACACATGTGATTGGTTCTGCAACTGCAACTGCAACTACAACAACCGCAACTGCAATCGCGACCGCAACTGTTTCCGTTAGAACTTCCCCAACTGTTTCGGTTAGAACTTCTACTAGAGTTGGAGATAGTTTCATAGATCTCAATCTCCCTGCTCCAATGGATGAGGAAGATGATATTAGCCAGTTCGATGACTCTGCTGTTTCGGATGCAGAGTTTGTTGAACTTTGAAGGTTTTCCTATTCCTGAAACTTCTTTGATTTTCTTTTTCTTTAACTAGTTTAGGCCCTGATCCGAAAGGTACAAAATTTTTGTTCTGTTATTTAATTGCAATTTTAGATTTGTTCAGCCATTTGGGCTATTATAACTTACGATATGGTTACTCTATAGTTGATATTTATCTAATAATTTCATAATTCTTCACGAATTCGGTTGTTCATGATTGTTACTATGCTTTTTTAGTATCTTTCTGTGAAATATGAGTAAGTAATTATGTATGACTTGGAGTTAAAGTTAGAGCTAAAGTATCCAACTATCCATCAATGGAGGAACTGAACTTTTTATGCTTGTTCTGTTATTTTTTTTATTTTTAAACCTCTGCTTTTTTATTATAAAATAAAAATAATTTACTAGGAGGATTTCTGGGCTTTGTTGGGTTTTTCTTTTGCTTTTTCTGTGTGATGGAGTTATGCAGAAGAGTTGGACGCATGCGTGTATTAGTGGGCTCTGTTTCAGCTTCCAAGCAAATACTAAGTAACTGTTATACCATTCATTGCTTGTGAATATTAAATAAACCAAGTCATTCTCACAGGAAGTTGATCAACCTGCAATTTTTTAATGTTAGAAAAGTAACTTCCACTTCTGACCACCAGCATTGTACAGTTCAGGAAGAGGAATATGTTTTCTTCATGTTTCTTTCATTTCTTTATTCTTTGCTCAGCAAGATAATTAATACTGTGTTTGGATTAAATGTAATTTTCTCAAAAATCAATTTCAACTCCACTTTTAAAGTCAAAGCAACCAATAGTTGCTTTCACTTTTTTCAAATTTTCACCATAATTTTGAAGTCGGAATCAATTATGATAGTATCCAAACACATTCTAAGATGTTTCATAACTTTTCTCCTTTTTTTTATTTTTTCTTTCCTTATTTTTCATTTGGCAAAAAGAAAACTTCTCTGGCTCTAATCATTTTATCTCCCTGTTGCTGCTTGAGGCTGTTTCCAGCTTTTCACATATATCTTCATAATAACTAGTAGATATTACTAGGTGAATCAGAAGAATTTAATGGCCACAATGGCCCTGGTGATTCAATCTGGTTTTTCATTAAATTTCCATTTCCATTTTTGGGAAACCTGTAAAGGTGAATTGAGAAAAGAGAAAAGCCAAGCAGATCCCTTATTTTACTCTTTGCTGACAGATTAATTTGGCTTAGTTGGGCGTGACTCAAGGTATCTAGCTGAGGCAGGCCTTTTGGTTCTTTATGGAAAACTTTCAGTCACACTCATTAAATTTGTAATAAATGACATATGATCCGTTTCATGCAATTGTTGTATTTTTATTTCAATTGTATTTTATGGGGGTTTGGTCAATTAGTAGATCTTGGGTGGCACTATTATGATTTAGACTTTAGAGGCCACATTGCTGATGAGATTTCACTTGACATAAATCTGACTGGTTAACAACTAAACCAAATTAGAAAAAGAAATTATAAAGTGAGAAATTTGGTGCTTAGATGGAACTACTAAGTAATTGCCTTTATAAAGTAGGACATTAGCCACCAGCCAGCTCTATGATGACACTTTTTTGAGTAGTGATACTATCATAGCTCTAGCTTATACATTTCCCATACTGTTTTCTTTATATGTTACAGGATAAAAAAATTGAGATTCCTTTTATTTTTGAACAATTTTATTCTTTCACTCCTAACATTAGGTGTAAATTCGAAGATAATCAACAACACTTTATCCTTTTCTTGGATACCATCACATGTATACATTGTTGTATATTAGTAGTATAAAGTACCACAACATGACATAAAACATGTTTGGATACTAATTGGAAAAGCTTAAAAGTAATTTTACTTTCAAATTAATAAATTTTTATTTCTTTATTTTGTGCATTAGAATTCAAGAATGTGCATTAGAATTTCTGAAAAATACATTCTCAACTTTTATCCAAACGTAGTAACAATCTCTCACAATTAGGCGTAAATTGTGTAAATATTTGGTTGATTTGCAAAAAGAAAGAGTATAATTTATATACAACCAGTTCTCCTCAAAATAAAAAAATCCAAGTTAATTTCTTAACTACATATATAAGCAATGTGTTCCGGTCTATTTGCTTTGCTTGTACTCAGATGGTGAAAGCGAAAACTTTAGGGAAATTAAACAGAGATATTTAAAGATTTGTGGTCAAAATGTAAATTGGAATCACCATTAAGTAACATGTTAAAAAAAAAAAGTATGCTGTAAAGGCAGAAGAAATACATTTCTCATTCTTTTATAGGAAAATAATGAAGCATTATTTTAATGAACAGAACAAAAGCAAAGTAAAATCTGACATTAATGATGATATTAATTATGTACTCTGTAGCGTCATTTACTCAACATTACAAAGTTGGTAACTATTGATTAAAATATTAATGATTGAAGATTATAATAAAATGTTTGAGTATTGAAAATACAGTTGCGTTAAATACTCGAAAGAAGAACTTTGTCACTTATAGTAATCTTATTTTACTCAAATAGAATTATTTTCACTAGAAGATACATGTGATATATACAAAAAAGATTATGATAAAATTAAGTGTTTGTATATATATACAACAATTTTTAAAATTAGTCAGAGTATTAATAATTGATTTAATAATAATTCCCAATGCACTTTTCTAAAATATGCTCTCTTTAAGTGATTAATCTTTTGAATTTGATAATGCACAAGAACAGTGACTTTAATGACAAGAAATATGGTCTTGACTTGAGTTTTTGCTCTTTTACTTAACTCACAACTTGCTCCCTTTTTTTTGTCTTTTATCTTTCTTTTGGATAACCAAGCACTTTTGCATCCACGAACCAGGAATGGAGATTTCTTGCCCAAAATTCTAAGAATATTTTTAGAAATCAAGTAAACTAATCAATCAACTCATCTGCCAGTGCTCTTTAGGCACGTATGAAAATAGCCAATGTTCGTAAGTCTCAACTTGCATGGTATCAGTACCACATAATTCTCAATTATCACGAATTAATAATAATATCAGCTAGTAGCTTTTTGGTTTGGAGGTCTCGTGGAAATTCTCATTGGTAAAGTACTGATAATATTCTTCACTGTTAAAATCCTCTGCTTCTGCCATCTGGACCTGAATATAAAGTGATAATTACCTTGTATTTGTTTTGTTTGCATTTTTTTATTTAGTTAATATTTTATTAAGTAATTATAAATTTCAATGTGGATAGAAAAATTAGTAAAATGAATGATAATAATTTCAAATCATTTAACTCTAGAAGATTTTCTTATTTTTTTTAATATTTCTATCATGATTATGTAACTTTTTTTTGTCTTAAGTTAGAAACTATGGATGTTACCCAATCTATTGGGTCTGAAAGTAATTCCGCTCGCGGTGCTTGATTATTACTGGTCTAAGGAATCGAGCACGAATTCTTCCGCTAAATAGATCGTTCTCGTGAACGCAATGGGCCTTACACTGATTATGTAACTTTGATTAAAAATAAAAAGTTTTTTTTTTTTGAAAATTAGTTATATAATAATATTATAAAGTAGTTTTATACTATCACTTAATAAAAAATCATTATATATGATAAATTTGCTGACTTTTATAATAAATTTTATAATAAATTTTTTTATACTAATAACAGTGGATAACCATTAAATTTTTTTCCTTATTATAAATGTGTACCATAAAATATCATGTCCAAGTTAATGTAATTCGAGTAAATACATGATTGAGACTTAGAATATCTTGTTTAAATTCTTGTATGATATTTTTTTTTATATTTTTTTATTATTAGGGGAAAATAATTTGTGTTTCATGTAAATACATGAAGGCTCTCTCGTATATGCACTACATGGATATATAGATAATGTTAAAATATTATAAAAATATTAAATCAATTAAAAGAAAGGCATTAATTATTCTTTTCATAACACCCATGTCAGCCATGAACCTTCTCGTGGACTTGGTCAAAATTATGATACAAATATTCTCATTCTCTGTAAGCTGTACCATACCAATATATATATTCCCTTAACAGTTTTGAAACGACTCACACAGAGTTAAGCCAAAAAAAGATGTCTATGGACGATTCCAGTTTTTTGGGTACAATATCGACGATTCCAATTCAATTAACTTTTGGGAGAACCAAAAGAAAAGATTGTGTTTCTTTTTTCTTCTACTTTATTTTCTAAGCATAACAACTTGAAAAAAGAAGATGCAGTGCTTGATGCAAAATAAGTTCAGAATCATTTAGGTCGAAAATAATTTAAAAATATATATATTTTTCACAGTTGATTGTTAGTATTTTGTATCCAGTTCAAAAATAAAATTATTAGAGTTTTCTTTAATAAATGATTTTTAAACAGTGAAACAGTAAGCGAAATCGTGAAAGATATTAGAAAATCTTTCTCTCATATGCAATTATATGATTATGAGAGAAAATACACAAAATAAATAACCATGGAGAGAGAGAGACATGATCGTATTAGGTGTAAAACGATACTTTTAATCATTTTTATTAAAAGTAAATTTTATTAATTCAGTCATTAAATTTAAAATTCTCAAAAAATAAGATAAAGTGTACTCATAATAGAATTTTCAAAATAGAACTAATTATGAGAAATCATAAAATAATTATATTAAAAAAAATCGTATATTCAAGTTTTGTAGATGAAAAAAAAAAACATGGTCTAGAGAAGAGACTCTGTTAGAGATGATCAACCAAATTTTCCGACAAAAATTAGTCATAAAAAAAGTCAGTGAATACTTTGCAATATGCACTAATAATGCGTTATCCCAAAAAAAATTATATTAAAAACACATGATTTTAAAATCAATTCTCTTATTTTTTATATTTTAAGAATATATATCGAGCTGAGAAAAAATATATAATTAAATTTATTAAATATATTGTTTTTTAACAGAAATTAAACATATTGTTAAAAGCATCATGTTTCTATTATTATTCTATGTATACTTTATTTAGAAAACAAATCTCAAAAAATAAATGATTTAAGATCACATTTACTAGAAGCAATCTTTTTCGAGTTCAGTAGGATCATTAAGGGTGACAAAACTATACCTTAACATAGTTGTATACCTAGACTTGAAGTTGAGATAGCTAGTTAAATTAAAGCAATCACATGTTAGTTGATTCACACGATAACTTACCAAATATTGATACATAATTACATACATAATTACATATAGATATAGATACATACATCTATATATCTATATACACAGATATATTAATATATTATCAGATTTCTTTCATTCAAAATCAGATTCAAACACGTAATTAGGAAATAATTAAAGTTATTATTGTGCAGTCTTCGTTCACAAAATAGATGAAAACAAGGTAATTGTATTCCCTAGTATATTGAGATTAAGATCGGTATGTGTAATTTTTTGTACATAGATCGGTAATATGTATAAGAGTTTAATACATAATGCTATTTACAACCTTATTTTTTTGGGCGTACTAACATTTTCCTTGTAATACTTAGAGAAAAAGAATTATTCACCGACAGTGTAAAATAATTTTATACCGTCATCTAATCACAACCCACCATGTATGATAAGTTGTTGACTTTTATAAAATTATCTTAAAAGTTACACCAACGATGATTTATGATTGGATGACCGTGTAAAACTTTTTTACACCGTCAAACCATTAAACTCTAATGCTTAACATATGGCACATGGCGTAGTGCATATTCTATTAACATGATGACAAATTTTATATTTTAAGAAGAAAGTTCGTAAGGACTTGAAATTGTCTCACTGAAATGTCAAAGCATAGTTCAAATTTTGACAAAGGACTTGTAGTGGTATTTATAAATAACTACATATATGTCGGGTATTTATGGATATTTCAAATCTAGATAAAATTTGAAAATATAAATTAAAAAAATTAAAATGAAATATTAAAATTATAAAAATCTAAAAGTTATAAAGTTAACGTATTATAAAAAAAATGTATAATTTATTTAAAAAAATTTAGAGTATTTAAGTTGAGATTTGGAGAGATAGAAAAACGTAATGTACAGAAAATGACAAAAAAAAATAAAATTAAGAATGTATCTGCAACCGAGACTAATATAACTTAAAATGAAAATTGTTAACTTGAAGAAAAAAAAATTAATAATTTAAAATTTTAAAATACAGGAGTGCTAGTAAAGCCACTAGAGAGTACAATAAAAGACGTTTCAAAAGTAAGGCTATATTTTATTTTATAAAGGCAGATTTACCATATTAAAAGTCTATATAATTCCTTCAAAAAAAAATCTATATAATTAAATACAAAAATTATTATTAAGTCTATGTTCATCGTGCTATAACAAAATTTATTGTCTCTTCAAATCTGTTATCAAGTTCATTTAATTATTTGTACACGGTTTAATGAACCATAGGCAAGGATACTAGCAGGTAAAGTGAACGAATACTGTTATAAAAAAAAAGTGAATGAATACAATAAAATTTTATATTTGTTAACTATTTTTTTGTTATCATGTTATTGGTACGGAATATCCACCGATTTTGTCGATGACTAATCTCCATCAAATAACCTGACTAATAAGGGGATCGAATCCAGTATCATTCATACTAACAACTTGTTAACTATTTTACGTTTAGTGGTTTTTGCTTCACCTGCACAATTCCAAGATTAACTTTCATCCAGATAGTTTTGTCGTAATTTTAATAATCTACCTTTCCCTTCTTCTCACACCATGTCTTATACCAATTTAACTTTAAACAATATATATAGAAAAAATTGACTGGCTTTTATAATTATAATAATATCATCCGGTAGCAATACCTCCATTCACTTGACCAGTATTTATGTATGTGTTCAGTGTTCTTGACCAAAATCACATTTTCTTTTTCCTCCTTAGTTTATATCCATCCTTTTATATTCCCCTATTTCATGCTTAAGTTGATTGGGGGCTTCCAATCAAACCACCCATCTCCATCTTATCTTTCTTTTTGTCCAATATTTTCAAAGGGAATTGCCCCCCTAGGAGGATAAGCCTATCAATCGAAACCACCCCTTTTAAATTAAAGAGCACAATTTTGTAGAAAAAGAAACACCAAAAATCATAGCCGTAATTAACAATTTTGCTTCACTATTTATGGTGCTTTGCTTTCATGCTGACATAATCAGGTGGCAGCCCAACATGTTAGAAAAACTGAAGGATAATGCAATTTGAAAAGACTAAAGACAGCTTGGGTTGGCATGGCCTTAATGGTTGGGAACTAAGAGGGCCATATGAGTCGGTGGGTCGGTTCTTGCTCCATTCATTAAAATAATGGAAAAAAAAAAAGTGGTGTAATAGAGACATCAAAAGGAGAAATTGAAGTAGAATAGGAGTGAGTGAGGTTGTGTTGTTGTCGTGTTTTATTTACTTTTTTGTCTTTGTGAAATTGTGAGAGTGAGTGCCACTCCATGTTCTCATCACACTTCAAGTGGTGGTGGGGGAAGACTAGATTGGGAAAAAAAGAGAGAAAAACAAAATTTTTGCGTTGGTTTTTAGGGGGGTGTGACTTCAAAAGGCTTCCAAAAAGGACAGAGTCAACAAGATGATCTTTTTCCCCCTTCCTTGCCTTTCGTTTTCTTTGTCAAAGGTCTAACCAATGCTACATCATCATCATTATCATAATTGAAAAATCGCTTTTCCGAGTGGTGTTTCAAATCATCAAATTTGGCACCAATTGTTACGTATGCTATAGAATAGTGGTTTGTTTCATTGGGGACACTTGATTGGAGCAATGGCACTATGCGCCCCGGTCTTTAGCAAAGGTTCTCAATATTTGGTCATAAATTGTGGCATATCTTTGGCTTCATCTCAAGTGTTAAAAAATGGTACGGTGTATTTGCTATGTTTGTGACAATGTAAGAATTACTATTGCTTAATTGATCCAAACTTGGGTTTTGGGTATGATAAGTCAAGGGACCTTTCACATCAAACATTAAAAGTGAAACTCCCACCGCATAACCAATTTTATTCTTTAAGGGCTACCCTTTTATCACTACCATGGATAGTTCGGTTGGTACATGGTGATCAAGGATTGGATGTTTGAAATTTTTCTAAGTTTTGTGTTCATACGGTTAATTTGTTACTAACTCTTGTCCTAAAGGAAAAAGTGGGGTGGAAAAGAAAAGATACATAGTCTGGACACTTTCTTTGTTTTCAATTTTCATCATAGTCATCCTCTGCCTACTTAAGAAAGAAGTCTGTGAGCATTTGAATATTTGTATTACCAGCCAAAGTATGACATAATTGATCTTTAATATGGCACAGCATTGATGTCATTCTTTTTCTATAAATTATTGTGTGATTTTTAACCAGAATTTGACTATTTTTTTTATCCTGGAGTGAGCTAACCTTCCCCTTTTTCAAACCCTCCCCTCAAGTTGATTTCAGGACCAATTTCCATTTAGATGGGTAGAAAGGAGAGCCAAACTTGTTTTATAAGTCAAGCAAAGTACACATAGCATGGGGTTCAACTCAATTAGCCATGTGAAAGATTAGGTGACTGCCAAACTTTTAAGACTATGGTTTGTTAAATATCTAATCTTAGAATTACATGAATCACAGTTGAGCAAGTAGACCATTGCCTAGCACATCCAATTTGATTCTCAAATCCTACTTTGGTTGAACAAAATTGATCAAATGTATAACATGAAGTTCATCTATAACATCTCATAATTGGGAAGTAACAAGTTTAAACCATTTGATAAGCTCAAGTTCTCTAGTTTGTTTCAAATGAACTAGCTTGCAAAGCTCTATTAGCCATTGACAATTTGTGTAACAAACTGAGGAAAAAGAAGTCAAACACAAATTATGGCTATTACTCGTACATATTTCCTTCATGATGTGGCTTACAACCTAACAACCACTACTAAAAAAATTCACAAGGGAAAAAAAAAAAAAAAAAAAACTCATTGCTTTTGCTGGCGTATTTCTTCTGTACTTACCTAACATAGAGCTAGCAACTCCACCGCACAAAACACAAATATTTGTGATAACCATGGAGCAACCCATGTGTGAAAATAGTGATATATTCAAAATGATAAAGTAAGAACATGATGCTCAATTAGTTGCCAAGAATTTATTTAAGGGAACCTGAGGTGTTTCCCTTCTTTTACTGTATTTTCTGACTATGCATGCTAACAAAGCATTAGTGTAATAGTGTTGTGCCAAATGTTAACCTTATAGTATATATATGCAAAAATGCCAAGACAAGGTGTCCTACTTTGGAGTTGAAAATGAATCCTTCCACACAATTCCTTTTCCTTCTTTTCAACCCCTCTTTGTTAAATAAACTTATTTTATTGCTGGCTGTCATTCTTGTTATGCACTAAATTAAATTAAAGGGTTGCCTTGGGTTCACTCCACAAACACCATGATTCCATGCCCCTCTTACACTAAAGTCATTTATGCACACTAAAAAAAAAGCCCCCCACTACTTAAGCCGTGTTTGTGTATCACACTATCACGTGTGATTGTTTCCCATAAGAAAGATGCTTAGGACTACTATTTATGAATTCACCTCTGGTCCCATGCAATGGGATTGTCCATTAACAACCAGTCACCAGATCAGGCTGCAGCATCTCCTGGTCTCACAAAATGTGGAAACTTTGCAGCCGCAAGTAATTTTTGTTGCTGTTTAATTGCTCAGGTTTTTGTTTTCTTGTGGCTATATGGAAAATTAAACTGAAGTTAGTAATTGAGAGTTGTTCATTGGTTCTTTTTTTGAAAGGGAAGTTATTAATTGTTCACTTTCGGTTCAAAGAAATATAAGCTCCTCTTGTTATGTGATAGTATCATCTTGAGGTAACCTTGAATTAGGTGATATTAATTATTTTGATAATTATTCAAGTTAAATTTTAGATAAATTAAATATTCAGGTATATGTGCTTTGAGAGTCAACATTTATTTATATTTTGAAAAGTATACTATATCTTAAAATAAGGTTGATTGATGAAATATTAAATAATTTTTAAATTATATAAATTTTATTGAGGATGAAACATGAGTACAAGGTGTGTGTCCATGCCAAAATACACAAAATCATAATATTACAGAGAATAAGACCAAAACCCAAGCACTTAAGGCAAACAAAACTATAGCCATCGAACAAATGCCTCAAGCACCAATGCACAACAGCTTTGGATTGTTGATCCAGCACGAAAATGAATAATGAAAAGTAGCCCGAGAATTAATCCAATGCCACGAGTATATCTGCACCAGTTCCAGCATTTCCTGCATTTCTGTTTTTTTTTTTTTTCTCTGAAAATACGAAATCATTTCTGCACTTCCAAATGGTCCAAGCAGCGAACCATATAGAATGCAACAAGTCTATTTTATTTGCTGCACACTGCACCTTTACTAAGTAAAACATTGTTGGCATGTTCTCCTTGACATCAAGGACCCTCTTTAAGGAAAAATGTTCATTAAATAAGATTTTAGATTGGTTTAAGAGAATTCATAATCACACCTCTAAAAAAACAAGAATTTTTCTCTAGAATTTGTTAAGAAAAAAATAGACTATGTACTAACAGTGTAAAATAGTTTTACACCATCATCCAATTACAACTCACCATTTAACCTTAACCATTTTTAGTATTATGAGATCAATTAGCTTTATTTTTATATTTTAGAAAATACAAATATTTATTAAAGTAGAATACGAGACCATGTTAACATGTTTCTTTCTTGTGGCCTCGAGGAGATAGGAATAAGAGTTATATATACTGGTTTGAGTCATCAATATATGTCATTTACAGTGATATTGCTTTTAGGTTTAACTTAAGTCTTTCTATCTCTTAAAATTTTGAGATTTATTTATTGTGTCTCTAATTTTTAATTTTCTTTTTAATTTGGACTTTGATTGCTATTTGTTATTGGGGGCAAGATAAAAAAACTAACAACAAAGTGCATAATTAATATTATTTTTTTTGTAAAAGATAGATATTTATCATGTTGAAGCAGAACCCCTTACGAGATGAATGTATGATAGACTCTTTGTTACTAATGATTTGCCTTGAAGTACTTTTAAAGAAACAAAACTTGTCAAGGAGGAAAAGGGGTGTGAAGCATTTGCCTATAACCTTAGGGTGCGTTTGATTCGCACTATAGTACAGTATAAGAAGAACAGGATAGGACAACTAATAAAGTCATTCGACAACTTTTTATTTTGTACCTTGTTTGTTAAACTATGTACAGCACAAATAAGAATGTGAAATTTACAGGCACACCCTTTTAAATTTATCATAATTCATTCAGTGTAGTGGTTTATGACGACGTGCGCTCCCACGCCATTGGGATTCCAGTGCGATATCAGTGACCACGACCAAAATTCTCCACTGCCTTTAATTTACATTGCACCGTCTTCAACCTCCTGCACCATCATTTGATTTCTTTGAAATGAAGTTTTAATTGGACAAGTGGTAACAACTAGCTATTCTACTGCCACCGTCATTTCCTTTTCTTAGCTACTATTAAGTTCTTTATATTCTATTGCTTAAATTTGCCTATAGAAAGCCATGTACCGAATGTTATCAATAATGTGAAAAATCAATAGAATGAGTGAATTCAGGTTCTCTGCGTGTAGTGTGTAGAGCGGTGCAATTAAATTTCTTTTCTGTCTCATACTTTTCCGCTATGCGTTGGTGCTGTGGTGGGAAAGATTGTGTGGCAGATTGGGAACGAACGTGGGGAAGAGAGAGGGGAGAAATAAGGATAATTTTGACTTTTCTGATTAATAACTACTGGACAAAAAGTTGTCCTATGAAATAGTGAATTACAAATTTTTAGAGTTTTGTCTAGTCATGTTGTAACCCCCTTCTAATAAACTTTAATTTAGCTATCTAATTTATTCTTTACATAATTGTTCTAATACATTCTATTATAATATGTTATATATTCAAATTTACATCACTAAAATTTTTAGAGAAACATTTTTATAAAATGATCTATTAACTAAAACTATATTTTTTTTCCCAATTTTTCCCATACTATAGCTCTGGAATTATCTGCATCTTTTCTTTTAACTCTTCTTCCTTCACCTGAAACCAAAACTTCCCTAAAATCTAGGGACAAAATTTTACCGGATCAGGCATTTAATTTCTATTAAAATTAAAATCCATATCAAACAGATACATTTCATATAGTACTTAATCATTCACATAAAATAAATGCAATATGATTTATGCAAATGCAGTTTTGACTCAAAATCATTTTGACCCTGCTCCATGGAGACTTCCCCTTTGAGTGTTTAGTAAGTAACTGGCCTACCATTACCTCATGTAATTCAGCTATCAGCCCCTACTAAATGCGAATAAACTAGACAGAATTAGGAGATCAGGATACCCAGGAAGGCCACCACGACAGCATCTGCTCTCACAGATTTCGGTCATATGTGGAATTGCCAATATCCTTCACCCCACAGACTATACAATCACAGACTACATAGTCCTGTCTAATAGATTCTGCTCATCCCAAAATCTTATTCTCATATATCAAATCATATCTCAGGACTACTGAAATTTCGATTAGTCCACATCATTTCTCATTCAAAATTTCATGGCTCTCAAAATATTGGTTAGCCAACATAATCATTTCTCATATGTCAATCATTTCTCATGACTACCGCAGTCCCAGTTAGTCAAAATCACTTATCTTTGAAATTCCCCCCAAAAGACTCATGTATGCTTATGACATGACAAATGATTATATACAATGTAATTAAAATAATTACAACCATCACATAAAGCAATCATAAATACTTAAAAATTAACATTTTAATTTTTTTAATACTTTACAAAAATGTTTAATACTAAATTAACATTTTAATGTTTAATACTTTACAAAAATGTTTATTAATTCCTCATAGTGTAAAATTTCTAAACTACCCCAAATCTTTTCTAAAATTCTCATTTTGTCCTTAATCTTTTTATGAATTCCGAATATGTTCCTAATTGTTCTAGAACCTATGAAATTACCTAATTACCCTCAATCTTTTTATAAAATTTCAGTTGTGTCCTCTAAATGTGAAATTACTAAATTACCCTTACTATTTTATAAAATTTCCAATTTTACCCTTGATCTTTTCCTAAAATTCCAATTATGTCCTCAAACTTTCTAGAATATGTGAAATTACCATTTTGCCCTTATACTTTTTATAAAATTCTCAATGTGTCCCTACATGTGAAATTACTATTTTGTCCTTGGTCTTTTAAAAATTTCCACATGATATCCTTCCAAACCCACCATGGCCGTGAGTCATTTCTACCAATTTCCAACATCTTCACAAAATCAACCAAGCCAATTTCCAATCAATAATCAACCAAATCAACCAATTCAAGATTCAATCAAGATCAAACAAGGTTCAATCCATCAATTTACATCATTAAATCATCAAAACATTGTTCCAAACAATTATTTCAAACTTCAAACATCAATTTAACAAAAGCCCTAAATCAATTTCACCTTTTCATGTTTCTTAATCAAACTTGAAAATTTAACCTAACAACATGTTTTTCTACATTTCAAGTGGTTTAAATTGAAATTAAATGCCATGATCCTTACCTAAAATCCTTAGTTTGATGGAGAAACCCTTGAATCCCTTTTCTCCCTTTCTCCTTGTCTTCTTGAAATTTTAGAGTTTTTCTTCTAATTCCTTCTCTTTGGCCTAAGGCATATTGAAATTTGGGAGGTTTTGGTTGGTTTAATTCTTGATTTGGGAAGAAAGGATGAAGAAGAAATGGAGGGGACAGCAGCTGCAGTCTCACGGTTTTGAGTTTTGAGAAGCTAGCTTTTGTAACTTTTTCTTTTGCTTAGTTTCTTATGTTTTTAAAGAATATTTTTCTCCACTAAATTCAATTGTTCACTCACGTCCAGCTGCTGGCCTTTGGCAGTCCCTTTGGTCACCAATTTCACAGCCACTTGGACGTACCAAGGAAAGTTCCCTACGTGAGTTTTCAATTGCTTGTTAATTAGTCAAAAATTGTAGGCAATGGTGGACTTTCTAGAAGGTTTTAGGACTTTTTAATTATCTTACAAACTAATTTGAATTAGAAGAAACTAACACCACCATTAGATTTCTCACTATCAAAAACCTTGGGGTAGTGTCTTAATCATCTCTTAATCAAAGCCTAATTAGCTTAATTTAATTACACTAGAAACTTTGAGTTGTCAAAATTTGATTGGCTAACACTTTTATTTTTATTTTTCTTAGTTAAACAATTTTAATAATTATTCTAAATATATTATAATTAATAGAAAATTCCATATGTCTCATACAAATTTTATCTTAATTTTCTACCTTATAATTTTATAGTAAAAATTTCACAGAGTTCTAACTTTCAGAAAATTCTAGCAATTTGAAATTAGCATTTTACTTTCGCAACTGTATATATTTTAAATCTATATTCAATTATCTATTTATTATATTACAGTTTACTCCAAAATTTTACACTGGAAAAATTATCCTAGACAGCTGTCTGACACAACTGTCCAGTCAAACAAATAATTCATTTCTCAACTGTATATATTTTAAATGTACATTAAATTCTTTATTTATTAAAGTACAGTTTAATCTAAAATGTTATACTGGAAAATTTATCCTAGACAGTTGTCTGACACAACTGTCCGGTCAACAAGAAATTTAGGCATAAATAAAAGTACTAAAAGACTTAGAAAATTTTACTCAATAGAACTGTATTAATGTTATTATGAAAATATGTACAGAAAATATTCTCTAAAATACAGTACTTAATTTCTTATAATTATTTATATAAAAATATTTACAAATGGTAAAATAATAAAAACGAGGATGTTACACATGTTCTCCTTATTTTGTGTTGTCCACTAACTATTATTCAAAACAAACATTGGACAAATGCTTTTGTATTATCCAGTCCTCTAAAATTTAGCGAATCAAACGCACTCTTAGTGTCCAAAATCTGAAGTCCGTCCAACTTCAGAAGCAAGAAACCAGAAGTTGGAAAGGTAGTCATGTTTTCCGAGTCAAAGTGTTGTTTTCCGAGTCAAAGTGCTGATATCAGAAGTTGTGTATGATCAGAGACATAATACTAGGGATAATTTAAGTCAAGGGGTAGATATCAGAAGCTACACATGACTTAAGGATCATCAGAAGATGCAATGCTTAGACATCAAGTGAAGACAGACGTGTCTACATGGTCAAGAAGTGTAACAACCCTCAGATCCGGCGTCTCAACGGCTCCACTCCACGACACTTCACATGGTGACACTTCACTCAACTCCTCGTTCGTCAGAACCCTCCACCAGTCAAAACCCTCCGTGGGTAGCCCTTTCCGAGACATCCGGCATGATCATTGACTGTTCCCACAAACCACCACGAGACTTCTCAATGTGCTTTGTCCTCATTAGCACATTTCCTGGGAAACTTCCCAGGAGGTCACCCATCCCATAATTGCTCCAAGCGAATCACGCTTAATTATGGAGTTCTTAAGTGATGAGCTACCGAAAAGTAAATGCAACTTGTTGGTATAGGTAGTACCAATTAATTCTTTTAAGTCATCCTCAACTGTATAGTCCCATACTTATACAGCCTTTGGATCCCTCTCATTCCAGTGTGACTCGCTTGGGGTGTTACATGCCCACCAGCTTCCGCCTGGTTCATCCTCGAACCACACCGTACTGGGAGAGAGGTTTGCTCTGATACCATTTGTAACAACCCTCAGATCTGGCGTCTCAGTGGCTCCACTCCACGACACTTCACACGGTGACACTTCACTCAACTCCTCGTTGGTCAGAACCCTCCACCGGTCAGAACCCTCCGTGGGTAGCCCTTTCCGAGACGTCCAGCCGCTTTCAGGATTATTGACTGTCCCCACAAACCAACACGAGACTTCTCTGCGTGCTTTGTCCTCACTCGCACACCTCTTGGGAAAACTTCCTAGGAGGTCACCTATACCATAATTGCTCCAAGCCAAGCACGCTTAACTGTGGAGTTCTTAAGTGATGAACTACCAAAAAGTAGATGCATCTTGTTGGTATAGGCAGTACCAATTAATTCCTTTAAGCCATCCTCAACTGTATAGTCCCATACCTATACAGCCTTTGGATCCCTCTCGTTCCGGTGTGACTCGCCTGGGGTGTTACAAGAAGCACACACCACGAGCTATGACAACTAGCTCTATGTAGTAGTGTACTAATGTACTACCTTGATGGAAGCTCTTTTGATCCAACAGATCTATTCGTAAGAAGAGAGAGCTAAGTTTTACTTTAGCAAGGCAACCATTGTTAAGAAAAGTAATCGCACACTCTACAACGGTCAAGAATGAATTTATACCATTCTGCAGAAGACTTACTTTTCTAAAGTAGCAAAAAACTCATGGTTGAGCTGGAATATAGAAGAAGCCATGAGCTGTGGACAGAATGACAAGCACCAATGAACAAGAATTGAGAATTCAAAGCTGGTGCAAGCTATTCCTGTTAAGGAAGGTGAAGGATCCAATTGTGCGATTAAGACAACACACAACGAATCTTTTTTGCCTCCAAGCTTCTCGAGTTGTAGAGTAACCATCCTCCTTGGCCTCCAAGAAAAGGAGCAATAGTCACCTTTAAGTTTGCCTATATAAGGACACTGGAGCGTTGTTGAAGTTCCTTACTAGGAAGGAAACAATTAGAGAGTTCATAGGTCAAAAGCCTTATCAACTTCTAATACTAGACTTCCTTAGCCCAGGCTCTCTTGATTTGTATAGCCAAATCTATCTAGCCATAGAGAGTCTGTAAACATCTTCTCAGGGAGAGCTTACTGATGGGTTTCTCCCTGTGAGATGTATTAGGTACCTATCCAAATAGAACCCATTTAAGATAAGGAACCTTAGAAGAATAGTCAGGGGACTGCTATTTTTGAAGGTTATGAGTGACCACATCAGGTTGTTGTGTGGGTCAAGTAGCAGTTGCTACTGTGGGTTCAAAGCCTGGAGAGGCTTTTAGAAAGAATACTTGGGTAGATAGCCTACAGAGGCTTAAAGAATACTGGGGTTAAGCCTGGAGAGGCTTGTTGAAAGAATACTTAGGGGAGCCTATAGAAGCTTAGAGAATACTGAGGTGTAGGAGCCTGGGGAGGGAGGCTTCAAGAAAGAAAGAAAATTCAGTTAGAGTTTGTGTTAGTGAAAAGCCTACATCTACTCATCAATCTTAATTGTCAATAACAGATTCTACCTACCCTGAATCTGACATTTTATGAGTAGCTTCTAAAGCAGTATATGAAAGTATTTTTGTATTATTATTGAAAAATCATTTTATACAAAATACTATAAAAGGATATCGATTGCTCTCAACAAAGCTTCTTGAAGTTGTGTCCTAGACACATCCTAAAACTTCAGAAGCTGAGTGTTCTTTTGCAGAAAAGCCGTAGTCGGTTAAGTGTCACTATTCAACCCCCTTCTAGTGACCTTTTGATCCATTTCATATCATATGTTAGATTGGGCAGTAAAAAAAATCATATGTTAGATTGGACTTATTGGTTTACTTACTTGTTGCTATTAGTTAAATATTGCAATTATGTTTATCATATTTTATCAATTTTTATACATATCTAGACATGTATATATTGGAACATGTCTAAAAATTGATATATATATATATATATATATATATATATATATATATATATATATATATATATATATATCTTTCTGTTTTATCAGGAGGTGTAAGATACATGTCTAGATATGTATGAAACTGTACTCATTTCTAAAGATACATGTTGCAATATATGGAGGTGTAAGATACATGTCTAGATATGTATGAAACTGTACTCATTTCTAAAGATACATGTTGCAATATATATCAATTTATATATATATATATATATATATATATATATATATGAAACATATCTAGTAAGAGAACTTATCTTATATGAGAGTGAGAGGAATAAATATTAACCATTAGATCTTATTTGAATGGTCAAGATTAAAACATACTAAGTCATGTGACTTTTTTAAGTAGTCACATGACATTAAATCTTGACCCTTCATGAATGGTTATATGGTCCAGATTTAACCTTCTCACTCTCATATAATATATCTTCCTCTCATAATATATATATATATATATATATATATATATATATATATATATATATATATATATATTACACGTATCATGTTTTATATATTTTTAGAATAATCGTATCGTCGTATTAGATATATATCCGATACGTGTATCATATTTATGCACCATAAAACTCTGGTATATATAGAGTTTGATGCATACATATTTACTGGATGAATTTTATTCTTTATAATTGGCCTTCCCGGTCAACAAATCCGGCCTGTGTCCCTGATTATCTTGTTTTTATTTTTCTTTATTATATTAAAATATAATTAAAACTTATCTTATGCAATAGAAATGAGTACAGTTTGTTTAAACTTAACTTTTTTATCCCTATATTTTATGTTATAATAAATTCTTAAAACAATATAAAAATCTACATTTTTTTGTTATATCAATATAAAACAATTTTTCCTTTTTTCTATTTTTCTCTCAATTTAAACAATATAAAAATCTATCTAATTTTTATTATTTTCCTTTTTTTTTCATGGCTATTTTTCTTTTTTATTTCTTCCCTTAAATCCTTGTCCTAAAGTGCATCATTTCTAAAGTGTATTGCTGGGGGAGTGTATTGCCATTGGGGTCCTTTTTATTTCTTCCCTTAAATCCTTGTCCTAAATCATTTCTAAAGTGTATTGCTGGGGTATTAATTGCAATTAGTCAATTACACACAAGGAATGAATACTCTCAATTTTGTCAATAATCAATATTCCCATTTTGTAAATATTTATAAATTGAAAATCTAACAAATACTCTTAGGAAACTAAAAAAAATTAGGGTTAACTAAGTTTTAGTTCCTAAACTTTTTCAAAATTCTGTTTTTAGTCCTTAAACTTTAGTTTGATTGGTCAAGGTCCCTAAATATTTTAAAAATTTGATTTTTAGTCCTTAAACTTTAGTTTGACCGGTTAAGGTCCCTAAACTTTTTAAAAATTTGGTTTTTAGTCCCTAAAATCTCATTAATTTAGGGACTAAAAACCGAATTTTTAAAAAGTTTAGGGACTTTGACCGGTCAAAATTTTGTCCAGGGACTAAAATCGAAATTTTAAAAAGTTTAGGGACCTTGACCAGTCAAACTAAAGTTTAAGGACTAAAAACCAAATTTTAAAAAAGTTTAGAGACTAAAAAATTAATTAACCCAAATATTTAAAATATTTTTTTATTAAAAAATGTAATAGTGCACTTTTATGTGATTTCTAATGTAACTTTAACAACAAAAATTTTCTATCTATTGATTCCTTAACTAGTACCGTTATGGTACTAAGGATACTAGTTAGCAACACCCTTTCAAATTACAAATTTAAATAAATCCTCTCTATATATAAATGTAAAAAATTATATGCTTTTTTAGGCCTTCATTCTCTCTAACATTCACTTTCATTTGAATACTTTTTTTCTTTTATGAAAATGGATGAATTTCTCTCTCCTAACATGCATCTAATATATTTTCTTATATTTTTAATATTAATTATACGATTTAATAAGTTGTAACTAAATATCAGAAACCAAATTCAAATATATATATATGGGAATTGCTAATGCACTCACACATTTTTTTCCAGTATGAGTGCATTAGCAACCTACACAAAAAAAAAAAAAAAAATTGGACTTAAAACCCAGCTTTCTCTTTTTTATTAATATATTCATTGTAAGGATGTTATAGTAATTTAATGTCTATTTTAAAAATAATAAATAAAAAACCTTATTCTCTCTCCTCACTCTTCACTCACGTAATTAATTCATAGAACTTGAGCAATGCCTAGAATCGTGCATCCACAGCCTCCACGACTATCTATCATAATTTTGGAACTGTTCCAGAACTTGAGTAACCGTTTCAGTTTTTTTTTCTTCTTCTTGTTGAATTGAACCCACTTTTATGCAGGTATTATTAAATGAAGAAGACCAAAATTATCCATAAAGTAAATTAAAGTTTATGCTTTCTTTCGTTTCCTCCTTAAAAAAAACTGTAAGGGGGTGTTTGTTTCAGGTGATACAAAATGATTCCTGGGAATGACGTTCCTGGAAATAATATTCCTGGGTATTTCAAAAAATTTGTTTGGTTAAAAACTAAAGTTTCTGGGAATCTTTTTGTTATTCCCTAGAATAACTAAAATATGTGTTTGGTTTATAATATATTTTCCTAGGAATATACGTTAAAATTATCAAAATACCCCTGTTATCTAAAAAACATTATTTTAATAATGAAAATAATGCCAACAAATAAAAAAAAACTGCTATATCCTACGACCCTATCTCCACACTACTCGGTGGAATCTGAGAAAAAAACAATATAGAAAGCATAACGTGAAGCTGTAGAAACGTCTCTTTATTAGTCCATATGTTAATTTAAAATTCAGCTTCAATTTGCATTGATTATCACAAGTGTAGAGACTTACCAATCAAAGAAGAAGAAATGAACGATGACCAAGGTGATTGATTGACTTTGAGCCACCAAGAATCTCACACCCATGCAATGGGGTTTAACTTCTATGTTCTATGTTGTGATCCTCACTCAGTTGCGAATACCAGTGCACAAACTCAAAAAGGGTTCTTTCTCCATGTTTAACTGTGATGTTCTGAAACAAGGGTGTTTCCCCTTTTTTATAGCAACAACGTAAATGAAAAAACTGGAGGGAAGATTCGGCGGGGTCACCACTAATTGCGTGGGGGTTATTGCTCCATGTTTAACTATGATTGTAACACCCTCAATTTTATTTTACTACTTGTACATATTTTATTTACATAAATATTATGAGAAATTATGTACTATATTTTATAGAAACTTTCTGTACATATTTTCATAATAAAATTAATATAGTTCTATTCAGTAAAATTTTCTGAGTCTTTTAATACTTTTGTTTCTATTCAGTAAAATGCTAATTTCGAATTGTTAGGATTTTCTGAAAGTTAGAACTCTGAGAAATTTTTACGATAAAATTCTAAGGTAGAAAATTAAGATAAAATTTGTATGAGACATATGGAATTTTCTATTAATTATAATATATTTAGAATAATTATTAAAATTATTTAACTAAGAAAAATAAAAAGTAAAAATATTAGCCAATCAAATTTTGACAACTCAAAGTTTCTAATCTAATTAAATTAAGCTAATTAGGCTATGATTAAGATATGATTAAGACACTACCCCAAGGTTTTTTGATAGTGAGGAATCTAATGGTGGTGCTAGTTTCTTCAAATTCAAATTAGTTTGTAAGATAATTAAAAAGTGCCAAAACTTTCTAGAAAAGTCTACAAAATTCAACAATTTTGACTATTTGACCACTTAGTTAGCAAGTCACATAAGGCAATTGTTTTGGAACATACAAGTGGCTGAAATTGGTGACCAAAGGGACTGCCTTGGGCAGGCAGATGGACGTGTGCCTCCAATTCAATTTGGTGGAGAATATTTTTTTTAAAAGCATAAGAAATAAAAGCTAAAGAAAAAGCTAACCAAGCTAGCTCTCCAAATCTCTCCAAAATCGTGAGCTTTGCAGCTGCAGCCCCTCCATTAACACTTCTTCCTTTCTTCTAAAATTAAGAAATAAACCAACCAAATCCTCCCAAATTTCAATATAGTTTCGGCCAAAGAGAAGTGAATTGGGAGAAAAGCTCAAAAATTTCAAAAGACAAGAGAGAAAGGGAGAAAAGGGATTCAAGGGTTTCCTCATCAAACTAAGGACCTAAGGTAAGGATCTTGACATTTAATTTCAATTTAAACAAATTGGAAGTAGGAGAAACATGTTCTTAGGTTTAAATTCAAGATTTGATCATGAACTATGAAAAGATGAAATTGAGTTAGTGTTTTTATATGTTGTATGATAGAAGTTTGAAGTAGATATTTGGAGCAATATTTTGTTGGATTCATGATGTTTTGATATGGATTGAATCTTGATTGAATTGTTCTTGATTGAGATTTCTTGAATTGGTTTGTTCTTAATTGAACTTGCTTGGTGGTTTTGTGAATGATGTTGGAAATGGCAAGAAGGCCATTCGGTCATGTTGAAAATGAAGGGGTACTATGTGCAAATTTTTCAAAAAAACTAAGGGCAAAATAGCCATTTCACATGTAGGGACAAAATTGGAATTTTATAAAAAGTTCAAGGGCAATTTAGTAAATTATAAAATATTCAAGGGTAAAATAGTAATTACACATGTTCTAGAAAGCTTAGGGATAATCTTGGTATTTTATAAAAAGTTTAAGGGCAAAATGGTAATTTTATAAAAAGATCAAGGGCAATTTCGAAAATAATTGAAAAGTCTAAGGGTAAAATGGTAATTTCATAGGTTCTAGAAAGTTTAGGGGTAATTTCGGAATTTTATAAAAAGATCAAGGGCAAAATTGGAAAATTTAGAAAATAGTAAGGGTAATTTGGTAATTTCACATTTTTAGAGCAAAATTGGAATTTTAGAAAAAGATAGGGGCATTTTAGTAAAAGTTTAGAAATTTTCCATAGTAAAGATTTAATTGATATTTTAGTAAAAATGTTAATGATATAATGTTATATTTCCTTATGTGATTGTTTAATAGTAATTATTTGCTTGTCACCATTAACATATTTTATATTCATGAGTCTTTTGGGAAAAGAACAAAGATTTTAAGTGAGAAAGGATTTTTGTTGACTAATCGGAACTGCGGTAGTCATGAAATCTAAAAGAATATTTGAGATTGATTAACCGAGAATTTTATTTACTGATGATCATTATCATGTTGCATAAGCATGAGTATTTTGGGAGAAGTGATTTCCAGGACTGTGATGACTAACCGGGACTGCGGTAGTCATGAAAATAAAGAAAGGATTGATGTTGACCAACCGGGACTGCGGTGGTCATGTATTTAAAAAGATAATTGAGATTTTCGAACTGAGAATATGATAGTCTTGAGAAATGATGGGTGAGCAGAGTAAGTTAGATAGGACTGTATAGTCTGTGATTATATAGTCTGTGGGGTGAAGGATATTGGCAATTCCACATGTGGCTGGAAACTGGACTGAGTTGCGGTCGTGGTGGCCTTCCTGGGTATCCTGATCTCCTAATTCTGTCTAGTTTATTCGCGTTTAGTAGGGACTGATAGCTGAATTGCAGTGCGTAATGGTAGGCCAGTTACTTACTAAACACTCAAAAGGGGAAGACTCCATGGAGCAGGGTCAAAATGATTTTGAGTCAAAACTGCATTTGCATAAATCATACTTCATTTGATTTATTTATGTCATTTATTAGTTGTTATATGAAATGAACATGGTTGATATTGTTTAAATTGTATGAGAAATTAAATGCTTGATCCAGTAAATTTTGTCCCTAGCTTCTAGGGAAGTTTAATTGCAGGTGAAAGAAAAATAGTTAGAAGACAAAGATGCAGATATGACCAGAGCTATAGTATGGGTATATTTTGGGAAATCGGTACTTCTAGAAGAAACATTTTGTAATAATTAAAAAAAAATTGGAAAATTTTAGTGATGTAAATATGAATATATTTTGGATTTTAATAAAATGTATTAAAACAATTATGTATAAAATAAATTAAATAGTTAAATTAAATTTTATTAGAAGGGGATTACAATAATATTCTAAAACAGGGGCGTTTCTAGCGACAACGTAAAATGAAAAAAAAATTGGAGGGAAGATTCTGCGGGATCATCACCTATTGCGTGGGTGGTGGGTAGTGGGGGTATTACGGGATTTCACTCGATAAAATGTATTCCCGATACGTGGGAATAAAACTTACCCACCCTCTTTGCCCGGGAATAGAAATGGTCTTTACGTGGGAATGTAATTTTCCCAGGAATAGAATATATCCAGGAATATATTTTGTAATCTTCTACCAAGCATGTTTTTAAAATATCCCCGCTCTTATAGTCCTGGGAATATATTTGTATCACTTGAAACAAACACCCCCTAATAATATAATTAATACAATTATAAAAAAAATGAGAAAAAAAATGAGAAAACATTCCTAAAAATGTAAAACTAATTTGGCTATTTGAAACTTGAATTTGAATTCTCTTGCAATCGTTGAAGCTTCTATGCATTTACTTGATTATTTAGATTTTGAGTGTGATACGCACTAATTTCCTTACAATAATCTGTTCTAATTAAAACCCAGGCATAGGTCGTGCATTGATTAATGGAGGAGAATGTTGTGTTGATTTTGAAGATAGAACAACCAGGTAGAAAAAGGGAAGAAGAACATAATCTAAGAATGTATCTGTGTGAGGGTGCGAGAGGAGAGATAGAATTTGAAAAAACTTAATGGTGGTGAAAGATGAGAGAGGAGAGAGAAATTAATAATTTAAAGCTGAAAAGAGAGGAGAGAGAAATGATTTTTGTATATTGAATAGAAAATTACTATGGTATTCCTAAATTAAACTTATTAAATAAAGAAACTCATTGGTTTTGAGGTCCAAAATTTTTGGTGTAGGTTGCTAATACACTCATGCTGAAAAAAAGATATGAGTGCATTAGCAAATCCTTATATATATATATATATATCTTATGAGAGGAAGACATCTTATATGAGAGTGAGAGGATTAAATCTGGATCATATAACCATACATGGAGGGTCAAGATTTAATGTTATGTGACTACTTAAAAAAATCATGTGACTTTTTAAAAACTCACATGACTTAGTGTGTTTTAATCTTGACCATTCAAATAAGATCTAGTAGTCAATATTTATTCTTCTCACTCTCATATAAGATAAGCCCTCTCACTAGATATGTTTCATATATATGTAATTTAATCTCTCCTCATATATATATATATATATATATATATATATATATATATATATATATATATATATGCCACCTCTATCGTTGACCACTTGGTCATGTGCTCCATTGTACACCATTTTTACCGCCATTAGATATATCAAGATGTACAATGTTATCATAAAGCCTCCCCCCATTGAAACATTTCTTCTTTCCCCTCCAGTTCCCCTTCTTCCTCACCGAGTCACCATCACCGCCACCACACGTCCTCACTTTTTGCTCACTCCCAAACTCGATGCCCTCCTCTTTGTCGGAAATCTGAAATCACTTAGTCTCTGAGCAAGACTCTCCATGACGCTCTCCTGGTCCTCCTCGATGTGTCGCAGCTTGACGGCATCGTGGTGTCGGCACCCACTTGCCGTGGTTCTTCGAATAATGAAGGTAACAAAGTCAGTGCTTTAGTTTGGTGTGGCTCCGGCAAAGTCAACGGCACCGTGGATCTGGTGCGGTGTGGGCGCGCCTTGAACAAGCAGATTTCAAAGCGTTGGATGCATATCCCTTGCGGTGGTTCTTGCCGGGATTCAAAGGTGTGAATGATGGGAATCCCTTGTGGATCTCTCCTTTGCTACAAGATAAATTCATTTCAGAATAAGTATTTAATTAATTTCATTCTTGTGGATGATGGGATTGAGAGGTTTCTCAAAGGTGTTTGAGAAGGATAGAGGAAAAGTTTTAAAAAAAAAAAGGGAGGGAGGGTTGTTGCCGGAGGCGCCGTCGCCGTCGGAAATCACCTCCGGCAACGGTGATCGACAGTCGGAGAACAGAGAGGAGGGAGAGGGACAAAGAGAAAAAATCTAATACGGAAGGTGCATCGTATCAGTGTATGAAAGAGATTAATCTAACGATAAATATAAGTGGTTCACGGTAAACCACGTGAACAAATGGTTCACGATAGACGTCGCCATATATATATTATGTTCAAAATTCAAATAAGTTTATATTAACTAAACAATTTAATTTATTTCTTATCTTTTTCAATTTATCATTTTCAATATCTTTAGTTCTAATTTAAATTTGAATATTTTTTAAAATTAATTATTAATAATTAAAAATAATAATAAATCATAATATAAATTATTTATTATAAATCTAAAATATAATTTATATATTAAAAAATATTTATTTATTACATATTTTAATTATAGTATAATTTATTACAGTATAAATTATAAATTTGAGTTGTATAAAATAAACATGATAAAATACTAGCAATTAAACATGTCGTAGCTGTGAGTGAATTAAACGACAACCCAACCCTGCGTTCAATCAGGTAGAATAGAACACGAAGCCTCTGTGTCCGTTGATTTTCCCTCTTCTTCCTCTTCCTCTTGTTCCACGAAACGCACACCAAATTGCGCATTTTGCAGCGATGGATTATTCAGGCTACAACAACTACCAGCAGCAATCGCAACAACATTCCTATGGCTACGACCCTTCTCAGATCCAAATCCAACCCTACGATCAATCCTATGCCTACCAACAATACTACGCTTACAATCCCCAATACGCGTATTTTCCCAACGCACACCAAACCCAGTTTCAATTCCAACCCGAACCCGCTCCGCTTCACCCTCCCGGCGTCAACCCCACCGCTCCCGAACCCGCCCCGGTAAATTTTTCCTTTGACCCCTTCCAATTCTTCAATTATGTTGTAATTATTGTTTCCATTTATTCTATTTTATGTTTGTTAGGTTATTTATGAAGTTTTTATAAAAGGGAAATTTTGTGAATGGGGCGTGACCTAAGGAAATTGTGGATTTGGTTGTTGTGTGTTTGAGTGGGATTGGCTGTGGATGGTGAATTTGGGATGTGTTTTATGATGAAATGGGGTTCATCAACCTGTAATAAATAAGCAAGGTTTTGTGGTCGCTTAAGGAAAATTGCAGACAAATGCGGTTGTTGCATCCACAATTGCAGTCGAAATTGCGGCCACGATTGCGGTTGGGGACGCCTCAAAAACCTTGACGTTGCAATCGAAATTGTGGTTGTACATTGTTTTTTGAAACCTTGGTAATGAGTAGGGTATTTTTTGGTTGATTTAAACCGTATATTGGTGGATGTTATCCTAAATGCTAGCTAACGTTTTGGTGAGTGTGAGGGTGGTGTGTGGGTTATGTCTTACAACTCTGACTCTTAACTTTACTCAGAAGTGGGATGGTCTACAGAATTCTTATGGGAAAACTGTTTGTGATTTTGTTACAAGGTAGCCTCATTTAAGTGCCATATTGAGCTTCCTATTCTACCTTATGCGGTATTCATAACAGATTTTACCATACTTGAATTTGGTGTTTTTATTGCAATTGTGTCTTATTCTTAGCTGATATTAAT
This sequence comes from Pueraria montana var. lobata, assembly GCA_026413185.1. NCBI lineage: Eukaryota > Viridiplantae > Streptophyta > Magnoliopsida > Fabales > Fabaceae > Pueraria > Pueraria montana. The sequence continues at coordinate 74,536,025 of CM048653.1, read as the reverse complement.
GGTATTGGAGGCTTCTTGTTGGTCCTCTGAAAGCTTCTGCTTGAATTGTATTGTAATTTCACACTAGTACCTTTGTATCTACTTTACTAAGTGAAGACGAAGGACAGGCATGGTGGGGGAATTTTGCAATGTGTTTGGGAACTAATGTACTATCACACTTTATTATTGTGGTTTGATACTTGCCTTATTATGGAGTTGAATTGTTGTTGTGTTAAGAGTATTATGTTATGCATATCTGTCATTAATAAGTTTCTATTATTTATTTTTCATATGTGTAGTATATACTTCCTTTGGTCCTATATATATGAAACAAATACTTAATTCATCAAAACTAATAAAAATAGTTAAATTAGTTAATTGTAATTAATAATGTCATAAATTTAAATTTTATTCCAAAAATACTCATAGAATTATCACGAGAAATGAGTGAATGTCTCATTAATAGACTTCACAATAAATTAAAGATATAAAAGGAAATTAACAATTAATATATTTGAAAGTTTATAATTAGGACCAAAAGAATGTTCTCATTTATATCTTATATAAAGGACCAAAGGTAGTACTATTTAGTTGTATTTTAACATTTAAAATAGTGGTCATCCTGAGCCCTTTTGCTTGTATCTCTGCCACTAAATAAGATTAATAGAACCAACCAATGCTATGGGTTTACACATCTTTGTTCCAAATAAAAGCTTTGGCATAGGATATTTTACATACAGCAAAGGCTTTGTATATAATATTGCTCCAGTGAGATCATTGAAAGAGTTGTATTATATTCTATGGCTATGCCAATCAGTTTGGGCTTTTAATTAGCTCTGGCAAGTTGCTTCAGTGTAGCTGAAACACGATGATTTAAGATAGATGTAGTCATAGTCAAGCCATTTAATATGGTTTATTCCTCCTTGACTCAGTTCAGCATATTTGCTGCTACAGCAACATGGCAGTTTCTTAATTTCCTACCAAAAAGGGAAAAAAACATTTGAAGAAGTAAACGGAAAAGGCTGATTGAAGATTTTGCAACACTTACTTTTTAAACATTTTGTCATGCTTTTAGAGGTAATAGCTTGCGGTGCTCCCTCAGCCTCTTTTGGGACCTTCTCTGGACAAAAGATCGATACTTGATTAGGTATTATATCCTCAGCTTTTCATCTAAAACCTTCAGAAGATGTTGAGAATTCTGCAAACTTGGCCACAACACCCTAGAGTGACCAGATAAAGACAGGAGTTGCATAATATAAGCACAAGCTATTGTGGCTCTTATCATATCTTTGATGTCACAATAATGCCGCATGGTGGTGGGTCTTTGCTGGTTGCTTTAGAGCTGATGTGGGCATCAGATCATCTTGTTTCTCTTCTTAACTGTCTGGCCTTCCAAAGTAACAATGCAGTGCCTCACAGTTTAGAACAAGAAACTTTGTTCTTTTTGTTATTCATTGTATATAATAATTTATATTTGATATGCTTTGTTTTTTTCTTTTGTTAGAGGATGTTTCTTTTCAGTTTCAGACTTAGGGAATCCTGTTATCAGAATGCTGGATCCTGTTGCTGCTATTAGTCTGCATTTAAATTTTGGAATAAAAAAATGGAGCTGGGTACATGAGGCACCCACCACTAATTTGAATTTTGGATGGGAAATTAAAAGTGAAGGATTGGAAAGGAAATTAAAAGTGAAGAAACACATTTAAAACTAAAATTGTTAAGCTACGAAGCTGAGTGCTTAATCAACTGTCAAGTTAATTTTCCATTTTATTATTTAGTTTGAGATCCAATTAAACCTTTGTTGACAAACACTGGAGGCATTTAATTTTCTATTGAATTGATGATTAAGGATTTTTCAAGTGAATGCCAACTTTGTTAATGTTTCATATTCAAAATATTGATTTCAAGATACATAGATTGAATTATATATAAGATTTGGAATGATACTTGAAATTGTTGATGTGTTAGGAAGCAGTTTCAAGGCCATAATGGTTGTTTATGTATGTGAAAATTTTAAATGACTTTCTGTTTTAAAATTTTCCTTTATTATTGTCACTTGCCTAAACCAGATATTTATCAACAACTCTTTTCTCCAGTATTTGCAAGGCTTTAGGAATCGTGAGCTTTTCATTAATTGACTAATATTTCATCATGTTGAGTGTTGACAGATTATTGTGGACAGGATGAATTTTTAGTTTTATAACTTTTTCTTTTACATTTCTCTCTCTGAACATCACTACCATCGTGATTTTGTATCATTTGTGTGCACATCTTGTCATTCTAATCATTTCCTCTCAAATTTCTCGTTCATTCATTCCCAATTATTGTAACCATATCAATATATGCTTGAATTCATTTGTGAATTCCTATTTACAGACTGGGCCATCTCAATACAGAGGTAGGGGTGGCAGGGGAGGTAGACCGTATAGAGGGGCTGGTCGTGGTCGAGGCCATGGTAGGGGACATGGAGTGGGGGGTGGTAGACACATACCATCTCATTCTTCTGGACCAGTTATTTCTAATGTGCCAGGTGCACCTCTTGCTGCTGGGGCTACTTCAGTCTCTGTGCAAACGCAATTACCTAAACCAGCTCGAGTGCAACCACCAGTACCACCACGTAAGGTGTGTTGTGAAATTTGTAAGGTTGAGTGCAATACTCCAGAAATCTTGGAGCAACACAAGAATGGGAAGAAACATCAGAAGAATATGAGGGTGCATGAAGAATTGCAAAGGCGCAACGCTATAAATGGACAACAGAGTGGGCCAATTCCTACCTCTCAATTGAATTTAACAGATCAACCTAAGAAAGTTCAGGAGTCTGAGAAAAACGGATGCCCCACAGAAAATATGGGTTCTGGGGGTGTTATAGTTGATAATCACAAGGAGGAAATACAGCTGCAGAATAATGTGGGAAACATTTCTGAGGTTCCAGCTGAAGTGCCTGAGGGGAAAACCATGGATAACTCTGCTGCAAGAGACCGAGGATTGAAGCGGAAGAAGAAAGGAGGAAAAGGAGGTAAATACATGAGAACTAATGATGGTTCAAAGCCAGTGGAATCTGCACAAATTGTGTCTTTTAGATGTGAGCTGTGTGATGTTAAATGTGAGTCACAAGTTGTTTACCAGAGTCATGTGACTGGGAAAAAGCACTTATCAAAACTAAGGCGTGCTAATGATCACCAAGCTTCATCCGGAGTAGGCCAGCAGCAAGCTCTGTCTGGAGCACTCTTAGGGCTTCAAGCACTTTACCCACCTGACATCAATGCTCTGTCTAATGCAATTAATGCTCAAGTCCAACAAGGTGATAATGATCCACAGGTACTTTTGGCTCAGCTCCTAATGACCGTACTATCTCAAGCACAAGTTCCCGCAACAGCACCAGTGACAGGCACCATGGCTGCTCAGATACCAGCACCCACATCTATGGCTGGACCAAGTTATGAACCCCAGTTGTTGCAGACAAATCCTTCTGGGGAAACAAAAACTGAGCTGCCAGGTTCAAGTGTCAGCACCCAAATTGAAGGTGGAGGTTCTGAAACTAAACAACAGGTGTGAAGCTTCAGATAGTGCTGGTGCTGACACCTGCCGCCAATTCAGGTGCAGCAAATGACCAATTAACCTTCAGAATATGAAGCTCCCACCACTTGGTAGGGCCAAAGAAGATTCAATCTTTCTCTCTTTAATTTTTCACTTTTTGGGCCCAAAGGGATGTTAATTATCTGTTGGGATTTTCTTTTCTATCAGAAGGAGATTTGAATACTGTAGGAATTGCTCATATGAATGTTAGGATGTGTCAGAAACCCTTTATGTTAATGTGCAAAATACCTTTGAGTGATCGTTGTTGGGACCGGATTAGTGAACGTGAATATGTTAGAATAATGCAGTTTAACATTATAGAAAACTGAAGAGATTATAATTTGCTGTTATGACGTGTACAAAAGTTTTCTTGTTACACTGAGCATATCAGTAAGCAAGTTTAATGTTGCAAGAATATGCTAGTGTTTTTGTGTTATGTAAAAGAAGGGTTAAACAATAAAGATTTAACGCTTTCACAAACATGAAAAAGAAGGGATGATCTAATATTCTCTCGCTTGAGATATTTTATTTATCGTTATTAATTACTTACGTAATGATTTAAACCTAAATAGAAAAGAAAATTATAAATATTTTTTTTATTTTTAATTGTTTTCTTAACTTTCTTTTCTTTTTTATGTTTGATTTTTATGCTTTATTAATGTATAAATTTTACATTATCAACTAATAAAAATTTATAATACACGATTTTTCATAAAATCATTAAAAGTCAATAAACTCACCATATAAACTAATTTTTAATTAATTGATAATTTAATTTTTTTTCTTACAACGTCAATAAAACAAATTGTAATATTTTTTTTTCCTTTCAAGCAATGTAAACAATACATTTGTTTTTACAATTTGTAATATAATTCAATTTTAATTATTAAGTAAATTTCATATTAATTTCATTAAAAATACACGAATGACCTCTTTTTTATAATAAAACGGTCATAAAATTTTCTCAGTAATAAAATTTGTGTTGCAGAAAGGTGTTATAAAAAAATAGTCACTTTTAATTTTTATTATCCTTTCTTTCCTCTTTCGAACTCTCTTTCTCTCGTTGCAATAATGTGGACGCAGCAAGTGCTGCCTCTACCACTCCAAAAACCGTTCCTCTGTTGTTCTCCTTCAAATTTCACAAAAAACCCTTCCTTTGTGAATGATAAAAATGGTTATTGCAGAGTAAAGGCATTAACTTTGGATGAACTTCCCCCAAACGCGCTTCGGAAGAAGAGAGAACCGCAATGGAGAGGAGGCTTCAGCCTCGGACTCGACTTGGGATTGGCTCGCACTGGCCTTGCCCTCAGCAAAGGCTTCTCTATTCGCCCTTTAACCGTAACAGTTTCTCTTTTTCAATTTTCACTTCAGTGTTTTTAGTTTCTATGCAATTTCGATGAATTGAGCTTGTAATTTGTTACTGTGTTTTGAGTTCTTTGTCCATTTCATAATGTTGGAATTAAATTTGGATGAAGTGAGTCCTTTTGTTCTTTCCCGATTTATCGTACATTTTAAGAGTAAATTTACACTGACACTACTAAGGTTTCGTGAGATTGAACAAAACTCTCCTATTTTTTCTACCCCTTACTAATCCCCTTAGTTGTTTGAAAAGCATTACTTCTTATATATTATACTAACCCCTTAATTATTTAAAAAACATTACACCGTGTCTCCGTGCAAGGGAGGCTGCTATAAACATTAAAAAAAAAGGGGGAGTTTATGCAATCTTACGAAATCTCAGGGATGTTAGTGTAATTTACTCATTAAGTAGTGACATGTAAGATGGATTCCTAACTCATTTAAGTGACACGTCAGGATTTAATGGAACTATGATTATGGCAGGGACCAAAGGTGCCCACATAAAAAAAAAGAGAGAATAAGACATACAAATGAAACCCAGATCATAGAGGGACTAAAACCAAAGTTTAGTATACTTGTAAGGAATAAAAACATGTTTAAGCATTAAATTTATGGGTGGAGCACATAGTACTACAATTGATAAGAAAATGTTGCAGTTGACTGTGATAAGATTAATATATGTTTATTACTGCAAGTGCATTTATGAATTATGTTTCTTGTGTTTCATCAGCCATTCATCCTGATAATCCTGCAGTTGCTTTAGGTTTTGGAACTGCGAGGACAGAAGCTCGAGGTTCAGATTATTAACATTGCTGAAGAAGAGGTTTTGATTCATTTTATTTCACTTGTACTACTTCAGGATTGGATCTGTATCTCTGAGGGTATTATAAGCTTGAAATTGACATGATTTTGAAACTGTAGGAGGTTGATGAGTTTATAATTGGACTTCCAAAAGCTTCTGATGGGAAGGAAACACCACAGTCGAACAAAGTCCGAAGTGTTGCTGGAAGGCTTGCTGTTCGAGCTGCTGAGAGGTAAGGCATTTTAATGAAGCTTTGAAAGTTTAAATTCTTCTATCTTTATTTATGAATTCCAAAATGAGAAAATGAATAGCATTAGGCTGAATTGTTCATTATATGCTGATCATAGTTAACAAGTAACATTCGTCTTCAGTGTCAGTTTTATATATTATGCTCTACATTTTTCAAGCTGCTAAACCACCTGAATCGTGAGTTATGGGAATGCCTCTAATATTCAGTGATTGACCTTAGCAATTATATTAAGTGGCTTTATTCTTCTGTGGCTCTTACATTTCTATAACTAACAATAATTTGAATAACTTATCTGGATAGCTCCTGATGGGGGTTTATTGAATTGATACAATTACTTATATTATTAGTTTAATTTGTATTTATATATCAAACTCTATTTCAGGGGTTGGAGAGTATATCTACAGGATGAACATGGGACAACAACAGAAGCTATAGATCGAATGATCAACATGTAATTGTTTTTAAACTTCTTTAACGTTTGTATTATATCCTTTGCAATTCTATCTTTTGTGTGAAATGGCTTATTTCCGAAGCAATATGGTAATCTTGGCGATGATTTGGTAATCTGGTGCATTGTCACCAAAGTGAAAAGTTTACACAGGCTATACTACTTGCAGGATTTTGTATTCACTATACTTCTGGTGTATTTTATTATGGGACACAGTTATCATATGCTTCATGAAGGGAAATTGATGGGAAAAGAACCCTGTAACCTTGGTGGATCTCATTCTCACAGAGCATCTCATGTTGAAGTTTGAGGCCATTTTGGTATAAAATTGTTTGCCTATGAACAAAGATATTAACCCTCACACTAGCATGGTTTTATTCCACTGAAGCTATTATGTGCTTAACTTCTGAACCCTATTTTTTTTTAGTGTATCTGATTAGGAGCCCTATTGGTCTCTAATGGGGAATAGGGAAATAACATGTTGGGGGATCAAAGTTCCCACCAACAGCAGCCACCAGATACTAAAAGACCAGGGGAGGCACCTTGTCAGCTAAGGGTTGTTTGGTAATGGTACCAGAGGAAGTAGTACTATAGGATGCGAATGTCAAATGAAGATTGCTTTTAAAAGATGTCAATCAAAATTTTGTATGGAATAAAGTATTTTATTGGGGAATTGACACACTTATTAATCTTTCAGGGGTTTAAGTAAGTCCTCTAAGCAGAAGAAACTTGATGCCTATGCTGCCATGGTAAGTGAATTTTATGTTTGGGGGCACTTTTCACAATATATTTCATTCATACAAAGTTTCATATGAACTTGGGATATATAGATTTATGCTCTATCTGATTCAAAGTGCCAACCAGAAGAGAAGACATTTCTAGAATAATGACTATCATTTTTTTTTGGTACCAGATGGTACTGGAGAGATATTTCTCCACGTCAGGTCAAGGTACTGAACTTGTTTTGCCCAAGAATCTAGAATTACAAGCAAAACTTCAAAAGGGTCCTCCCAAAGATGTTGATTTTTTCTCGGATGAAGATTAATCTCAGAATTTATGCTTTGTGCCATTAGCTTCTATGGTCAATTTTATGGTGGTGCCTGGTAAGGGTTGATAACATGTTGGGAAGCACTTTGTACCATTCCTTCATGTTTACAAATTGCAATTATGCATGAGAAGGTTTTGAGAAAAGAGAAAGATATTCCAACAATCAGTGATCAACATGAAGGGTTTAGATTTTACAACAGGAAAGGGAGGGCAGCAAGGAAACCATGACTATTCGAGGCATTAAAATTATTGTATAAAAAAATATTTATGATAGGAGGAATGCTGGTAACTCACTTTTTTGAATAGTATGTTATTTTGGTAAAATTTTATTTGGACCCACTAAAAAACCTGAACTCCCTATTCAAATGACAGAAATTGTAAAAAGGCTGTCAAAATGTGCACTGTTTGCATTTCGTTTTACAATAGAACTTCGTTATAGCCGATCTCATCTAGTGACAAATGTTATTAGGCTTGCTATATCAACCTGCCGGTTTAACCACGTAACCGATCAGGTCACACTGGTTCACACAAATTCGATGTCATGTCTGATCCAATGTTGATCCTCCGGCCGACTGGTCGGTCAGTCTGAACTGATTTTTAGAACTATGATAAAATATTGGTTGAATATTGAACAACTTAAAAAGGAAGAGTTCTAACGGTTTAGAATCCAATTCCAATTAGGGATGGCAAAAAAATTCACGTCCGCAGATATTCGCGGATAAAATCCGTCATGGATAGAAGATGGATAGTATAAACTGATATCCGCGGGTTATAACATCTCGAAAAATTACAACCCAATAAGTATGAACGTGAGAGATTTAATTAGAAAATTTTCTTGTTGGGGAGAATTGTAACGTTGTGATTTTCCTAATTGTATGATTAAGTGTTTGATTAATAATGAAAGAGCAAACTAAATTTAAATTATGTTGATTGATATAATAATTAACTTAGTTCTATGTTTCGTTATGTGTCAGAGTGTTATTGTGAGATTTTTGAAACTTTTACGTGAGTTCCGTAAGTCGTAGAAAAGAAAAAAAGAAGAAGAAGGGGGTGTCCTTAGAGGAAGGGTGCTGCAAATAGCAAAGTTTCAACCGTATACAAGCTTCTTTCTCTCTGTTGTCTTCATTTTTCTCTTCTCTCTTCTCTCTTCTCTCTTTTCTTTCTCTGTTCTAGCCGAGAGCTAAAAAGGAAAAAGGGAAGCCATTCTTTTTTTTTCCTTGCTTGGTTGGTTACATACAATGCTTGGTGGTACACACTCCATTACCAACAGCTTGTCTTCTCCTCTCCCTCTTGGCTGAAAATCAACAATTAGGTGAGGGAAACTCTTTGTGGATTCTTTTTAATTTAAAGGTGGTTGTGAGTTAGGGGACTCAATCACCTACAGCATGCATGCCTCTATTTGGCTGTTGTGTTTGCTTTGTTTGAAATTGATAAAAATGGATATTTGATTCTCTTGGCAGTGGCTGTGTGGGAGATTTTATGTACTGTCTTTGAGTGTTTTGAATCTTTGAAATTGATTGGAAAGACTCTTAAAACAAAGGAGACCATGTCCAAATTTTCTTGAAATTATTTGATAAGCTTTGCATGTGAAAATCAAACCACAAAACAAAGTGGCAGTGGCTGTTTGGTTCGTTCAGCCCTGGACAGCCTCCACGATTTTGTAATTTTTGGGAGATCTAACCGTTGGTTTTTCACGAAATTTGTTTTGAATGAAAATAGACACAAAAAGGAACAACTTTTATCTTGACACCATGGATAGAAAACCTCTTTTTGAAGTTCATCCATGACTCCCAAAATGATTGTTCTGTTTTCATGTTTCCCTGGAACATGTCTCGGTTTTTCTCAAATTTTCACTTTTGTGCTTAATTTTATTTTTCGTTTGTATACCATTAAAAACTAGACAAAACAAGATTTTTAACCATATAAATTACAAAAATTATCATGTCCAATTTCTAAATTAATCTTTTAAAAAGAAACAGGGCAAGAGTTTTGGGCTCTGTTTTGAGTATGAAACGTAGGCTGCTAGAAATAAATTTACTGGGAACAGTAGGTAACGAATTTGGGAGCAAGGGTTACCTTTTTAGAAATATAAAGATGCCACCTTTCTACTGTAAAAAGTTCAGCTCAAAACAAGTTTGGGAAGTGGGAGAAATTTACATTTCTTTGAGCTATGTTCAGTGAGCACTCAAAATTCAGGGCTGCTGACTTAGAAAATTTTTATAAAATTTTCTAGATGTTGATTATATAAGTGGGATACCTTTCTATAAAATAGATTTCAAGAGCTTCGATTTGATATAAGAAATTTTAAATTCTGATATCATTTGCTTTTACCAGAGAGAGCTCATATTCAGTACTGTCAAAGAGACATATTTGGGGGAAAATCTTAAAATTTCAAGAAGACAAGGAAGAAAGGGAGAAAAGGGATTCAAAGGTTTCTCCATCAAACTAAGGATTCTATGTAAGGATCATGGCATTTAATTTCATTTTAGACCATTTGGAATGTAGAAAAACTTGTTGTTAAGTTTAGATTCAAGATTTGATCAAGAACCATGAAAAGATGAAATTGATTTTGGATTTTTATATAATTGATATTAGAAGCTTGAAATAATTGTTTGGAACCATGTTTGATTGATTGGATTATGTGTTGTAATGGATTGAAATTGATTGGTTGGTTTGTTGTTGGATTGAAATTGCTTGATTTGGCTTGATTGTGTTGTGAAGGATGTTGAAAATTGTTGAATGTTTATATTTTTGTAGGTGATTGTTTAAAATTACTTATTTAATTATGATTATTAACATATTGCATATGCATGAGTCTTTTTGGGGGAATTATAAAGATTCAAGTGAAAAATAATTGATGTTGGCTAACTGGGACTGCGGTAGCCATGAAAATGAAAAAGAAAGAAAAGAAAAGAAAAGAAAAGAAAGAATAAATGTTGACTAACCGGGACTGCGGTAGTCATGAGAAACGAGTTGATATATGAAAAATGATTTTGTTGACTAACCGGAACTGCGGTAGTCATGTGAAATGAATATGATTTGAGAATTGAATCTTTGGGGTGAGCAGAATAAGTTAGACAGGGCTGTATAGTCTGTGATTATATAGTCTATGGGGTGAAGGATAGTGGCAATTCCACATATGACTGGAAACTGGACTGAGTTGCGGTCGTGGTGGCCTTCCGGGTATCCTGATCTCCTAATTCTGTTTAGTTTATTCGCGTTTAGTAGGGGCTGATAGCTTAATTGCAGTGCGTAATGGTAGGCCAGTTTCTTACTAAACACTCAAAGGGGAAGTCTCCATGGAGCATGGTCAAAATGAATTTGAGTCAAAAACTGCATTTACATAAATCATGCTGCATTTAATTATGTGTGTGACTAATTAATTTGTTATGATATGTATATGTTTGAAATTGTTTTAATTGTATGAGAAATTAAATGTCTGATCCGGTAATTTTGTCCCCAGATTCTAGGGGAGTATGAATTGCAGGTATTTTGAAAGATTAATTAGAAGTTAAAGATTAGAAGTTAAAGATGCAAATATTTTCCAGAGCATATAAGAGGGGACTATTTTGGGTAGACAATAATTGTATGACTTATAATTATTTTGTATTAGTGTTTTTATAAATTTTAATGATGTAAATTATAGAACATATTTTGGATTGTAAGAGAACGTATCAGAACTTTGAAATAAATATATAAAATAAATTAAATAGTTACATTATGTTTTATAAGAAAGGGGGGTTACACAGGTAACGGGTACGGGTTTTTTATTTACCCGCTCTTTAACGGGCGGGTGCGGGTATCATATTATCCGTGTCCGTGGATACCTGCTACCCGTAAAATTACTAAACTACCCTCATATATATATATATATATATATAATTTAAAATTGTTAGTTTTTGCTCTTGATACTAGTAAAATTTATGTCTAGAGATTCAAAATCACAATATAAGATTCTTATTTCTTTGATTTTTTTTAATTAAAGACATGTAATTTTTACATAAAAATTCACTTAATTACACATTTGATTCTTGATTCTTCTTGTAGTAAATAATATGATTTTATTTCCAAATTTTATTGCACATAAAGGATCTGTTTCTTAGTATTTCTTTTAAAAAAATCACCTTTTTTTTTTAATAGGAAATATCCATGGGTATCCACGGATACCTACGGATATAAGAAAAATCCGCGAATTTTTATCAAACGGATATCCGGCGGGTAATGGGGCGGATTTTTTCCGACAGGTCGGGTAGCGGGTAACCACTATCCGTGCCCGCCCCGACCCGTTGCCATCCCTAATTCCAATCCTTATCCCCAAAAGGAACAAATTTTAATATATTTTTTTTAAATTGAAAATTACTCCCTCATTTTTTTACTTATTTAACGTTAATGTACATAAATCCAGTAAAAAAAAAGAAGGAAAAGATTAATGTATATAAATTAAGAAATATTTAATGGAAGTAAAATATTGTTATGTTTAGACTAAAATATTATTGTTTAATAACTTGATCTTTGATACTTGACCACTAATTATAGGTATTAAATGAAGGTATATTTAAGAAAAAAAACATTAATCAGAATTTGAAATTATAAAACAATAATTATTTTGAAAAAAAAAAGATAAAAAGATAAAACTAAAAAAATTGAATGGAGGGAAAAAAAATAAGAAATCAAAACAAATACGTTTTCTAAATCTAAAATGTTGAAAATAAAAATAGACAACATTTTTTCAAAGCAAACAAACCCTTAGGTCATGAGATTGTAAGATCTAAGATCAATGCTTTCCTCCGCCAACAGCATAAAAACCTCAAACCTCAAACCTCGTCGCCGCTTACCCCTCTTTCAACCACAAGAAAATCTCTCTCTCTCTCTCTCTCTCTCTCTCTCTCTCTCTACGCTGCCATGCCTTCTCTCTCTACCTCTGATACTGTCACCGATCCCACCCCCAATGAAAATAAGAACCAATCCCTAACTGAAGAGCCCTTCATTGCCAACAAAAGCGATTCCAATCTGAAACCCCTCGACCAAGATGGGGTTTCGGGGAAGAAGAACAACAACAAGAAGCGCAAGGTGGAGCAACGTTTATTAATGGAAGCAGAAGAAGAAGAAAACAATGCGGGTCCCTTAAGAAGAAGCGCAAGGCTTCAGAAGAAGAGGAGAATCGATTCGCGCCATGATTCTCATTTGGGTCGCACCTCTCATGTCTCTCCATTTCTTCTTATCTTTGTTTCTTTCTTTCCTCGCTTATGCAGTGTTCTTTAATTTCTTGTATTTCAAAGTGCATAGTTAGTTTTCTAATAGTTCAAATAAAACAAATGGATCAATGCATAATGTGCAGTGCTGCTTTTGAGTTGTGTGGTTTGAAGGGCTTTATTTGATCTCAATTGTCTCCTGATGGGATACTGTAGTGTATGTAGGGTAAAACTCTGCCCTTTGTGTTGCCCATATTATAAATGTCAATTCTTTAGAAGAAATCATGAGCTTTTCATTGATTGACTTGTATTTCATGAGACCCAATTAACAACACGCAGGTGTAAATATGGTTAATTTTGTTTCAGAAATGGTTAAGAGGAAATGAACGTGATTGTATATGATTATTGATATTGGTTAATGATGTCATGATATTATTGAAATGTTTAGTGGGGGTTAACTTTGTTGTTTCACTAGTGATTAATAGTGCCATGAGGATATTGAGATGTTTGATGGTGGTTAACTTTGTCTCGTGAGTGGTTAATGTTGACTACATATTGACTACATCTATAATTGTATACTACATTCATTTACTTTTAATCATTTATGAGACAAAGTTAACTATTTTTACATTTTACACATGTAGTTAACGACATGCTCTGGTGAATGCTGGGTGGACATAACCTAGTTGGATGTCTCGATCAACTTTTTCATGTTTCATCATGTTGACACATTATTGTGGATAGGATGAATTACTGAAAGTTTTCATTACTGTAGCAGTATAGCTGTTTTCTTTAACATCTCTCCCTCTCTCAATATCTCTAACCTTTTGAGTGATACTGTTTCATTTGTAAGGTTGACTGCCATGCTACACAAATTATTACAAGGGAGTATGAAAAATTATTACAAAGGCGCAACACTATAAATGGACAACAGAGTGGCCAGATTCCTACTTCTCAATTGAAATTAACAGATCAACCTGAGAAAGTTCAGGAGTGTGAGAAAAATGGATGCCCCACACAAAATATGGCCTCTGGGGTTATAGTTGATAATCACAAGAAGGAAATACAGCTGCAAAATAATGTAGGAAACATTTCTGAGGTTCCGGATGAAGTTCCTGAGGGGAAAACCATAGATAACTTTGCTGCAAGTGGTCGAGGATTGAAGTGGAAGAAAGGAGGAGTAAAAGGAGGTAAATACATGAGAACTAATGATGGTTCAAAGCCAGTGGAACTTTCAAAACCTGCACAAATTGCATCTTTTCATTGTAAGTTGTGTGATGTTAAATGTTACTTACAAGTTAATTACAAGAGTCATTTGAATGGGAAAAAGCACTTACATAAACTAAGGTGTGCTCGTGATCACCAAGTTTCGTTAGGAGCAGGTCTGCAAGCTGTGTCTGGGGGACTCTTGGGGCTTCAAACACCTAAGCCACCTAAAATCAATGCTCTGTCTAATCCAATTAATGCTCAAGACCAACAAGGTGATAATAATCCACAGGTACTTTCAAAGCCAGTGGAACTTTCAAAACCTGTAGAAATTGTGCCTTTCACATGTGAGTTGTGTGATGTTAAATGTTACTTACAAGTTAATTACAAGAGTCATTTGAATGGGAAAAAGCACTTACATAAACTAAGGTGTGCTCGTGATCACCAAGTTTCGTTAGGAGCAGGTCTGCAAGCTGTGTCTGGGGGACTCTTGGGGCTTCAAACACCTAAGCCACCTAAAATCAATGCTCTGTCTAATCCAATTAATGCTCAAGACCAACAAGGTGATAATAATCCACAGGTACTTTCAAAGCCAGTGGAACTTTCAAAACCTGTAGAAATTGTGCCTTTCACATGTGAGTTGTGTGATGTTAAATGTTACTTACAAGTTAATTACAAGAGTCATTTGAATGGGAAAAAGCACTTACATAAACTAAGGTGTGCTCGTGATCACCAAGTTTCGTTAGGAGCAGGTCTGCAAGCTGTGTCTGGGGGACTCTTGGGGCTTCAAACACCTAAGCCACCTAAAATCAATGCTCTGTCTAATCCAATTAATGCTCAAGACCAACAAGGTGATAATAATCCACAGGTACTTTCAAAGCCAGTGGAACTTTCAAAACCTGTAGAAATTGTGCCTTTCACATGTGAGTTGTGCGATATTAAATTTAGCACACAAGCTGATTACAAGAGTCATTTGAATGGGAAAAAGCACTTAAAAAGACTAAGGTGTGCTTGTGATCACCAAGTTTTGTTAGGGGCAGGTCAGCAAGCTGTGTCTGGGGGACTCTTGGGGTTTCAAACACTTAAGCCATCTGAAATCAATGATTTGTCTGCAATTAATGCTCAAGACCAACAAGGTGATAATAATCCACAGGTACTTTCAAAGCCAGTGGAACTTTCAAAACCTGCAGAAATTGTGTCTTTTACATGTGAGTTGTGCAATCGTAAATGTAACTCACAAGTTCATTACCTGAGCCATCTGAATGGGAGAAAGCACTTATATAGACTAAAGCTTGCTCGTTATCACCAAGTTCTGTTTGGAGAAGGTCAGCAAGCTGCGTCTGGAGGACTCTTGGGGCTTCAAACCCTTAATCCACCTGACATCAATGACCTGTCTAATGCAATTGATGCTCAAGTCCAACAAGGTGATGGTAATAATCCACAGGTACTTTTGGCTCAGCTCCTGATGACGGTACTATCTAAAACACAAGTTCCAGCAACAGCACCAGTGCCAGGTGCTGTGGCTGCTGAGATACCAGCCCCCACATCTATGGCTGGACCAAGTTCTGAATCCCAGTTGTCGCAGACACAAGTATCAGAAATCACAGCACATGTTGGGATGGAAAATCCTTCCGGGGAAACAAAAACTGAGATACCAGCACCCTCATCTATGGCTGGACCAAGTCCTGAATCCCAGTTGTTGCAGACACAGGTATCAGAAATCACAGCACATGTTGAGATGGAAAATCTTTCTGGGGAAACAAAAACTGAGGTGTTACCTGTCCCACCAGGGTCAAATGCTCAGCCAGATTCATGGCAGGCTGGCCCGCTGGCCCACCAGATTTGAAAACTACCAGATTTGAAAACTAAAAATAAATATTTTGTTGCAAAATGGGCTAGTAACTAAATGATAAATTCAAGTGGTAAATTGACTTATACAAAAGTTAAATAGCAAGTTTTTTTTATGTTTTTCATACTCATTGCGTCAAACATAAATTCACAACAAATTTATCCTTTTACACAATAATTATACTTTTCCAAAAGTACAACGTTGTCAATCCAAAATACTAATAGTCTTCAATAATAATAAGTTTATCAGATGATCAAACCACAACACAAAGTAATAAAGTAATTTTAAAATTTAAAAGTCATAAGGAAATCAAACATACCCTTATATTATCTCCCTTGATATTTTTTATTTATCGTTAATTACTTTTTTACTGATTTAATCAATTTCCTTTTCTTATTTATTCTTTTTACCACGGCAATAAACAAATTAAACTCTAATTTTTAACTCATTTTTTTTCTTTCAAGCAATAATAACAATACATTTTTTTTACAATTTTAATTATTATAGAAACTATTCAATTCATTCTCTATGCATACAATTTTAGTCTTTATGCATGCGCTTTTTAATATATTTTTGTTCCTACGATTTTGGATGGCAGGGAATAAAACAGATTAAAAAGTGTATGCTTAAGAATTAAAATAAGTATGTTGACATTAATATAAAAATTATAATTCCTTCTAATTTTAGGATTTCTCTATGACTTATTGTTTTAATAGTTTTAATATGATTTTTTTTTAATTTTTTGCTCACGCAATTAATTTATTGAATATTTGTATCCAAACAAATTTAAACTTTTTCCTAAGACAAAAATAAAATGAAATCCATGTATTCGTCATTATCTTTTTCATGAAAAACCAACACTTAAATCAATTTTTAGACGAATCAATATTCATTTCCTAAGATAAATCTGTTTTTTTTTATTGATGTTTTCTAGGCTGTGTTGAGTGTTTGTGTTTAGCATAGTTGTGCTATCCATTGTCCAAGATTTGGCTGAGAAAGTTGGGATGGATTCAGATTTCGCATTCGGAATGAAATTGGTGAAATCAGAGTCAGCAAACGGGTGGTGGTGGAATCTGAACCATTAATAAAAAAAATTCCTACATGATACAAAGTTTTATTAATTTTGAAATCAATAGGCTGGACAACTCCCCATAACTTACAAAGAGGCCCTCACGTTGAGGATCACCTTAGATCTTTCAACAAGATCTAGTGTGCTCAAATTTAATTCATTTTCAAGAAATAATTGCTTACTTTTGTCAACTTCTGAGAGCGTTTAGAAAATATACAATTATTTGTCTAACTTTAATCTTTATCAAACATGATATAACCCAATTATTTGAGGCAACTAGCGCGATTTATGACGTCTTATTTCCTCACGTTCCACCCGTCTTGTTCTACAGTTGCTTTCACATGCAGCAGAAAACCTGTAATGGTAGAAAGCTAGAGGTGAAGAAGCAAACAGTGAACTAGAACGCAATTTTTTTCCGCAGCAAAGAACAGGTAAACGGATTTATTTAATTGAGGTGAATAAACAAGTGAGAGCACCAAGACTCAACAATAGAAGCCAAATTTTCAGTTGTAACATCATACTTTCACAAATGATCAAGAAATCTGTATGAGGAAAATATGCAACAGACCACAGTACCACACAGCTTACAGATTAAATTAAAATTCTAATATGCACAATTTTATTTTAATTTAATTAGAATGCACTGACTGTGTAAATTTTTTTTTACACTATCGTCCAATCACAAATAACAAGTTCTTTCTTTGTGTTTTTAAAAACAGTATTCAAACAGACCCTTTCTTGTTTTCAGCATTTCCTTTGCAAAATCATGAAGGAAATAGAGTAAACAAGATAACATTTTTGTAATTATTTGTACAAACAGAAACCAAAAATGAAAATAAAAATCAAACCAAATGCTTGCTAAGTATACATGAGATATCATTTTGAACACAAGCGTCAAGCATCATGAAAAAGGGTGGTCAAGTGTAAAAGGCTTACACTCTTGTTTGGTTTGAGGGTTCACAGGTACAAAGCCTCTACTCCATTAGTGGATAGGCTGTTTCCGCAACATGAACCTATAATCACCATGTAAAAAAAAGCAACCTTACCATTGCACCAAGCACCAAAAAATAAAAAATAAAGATCATACCATTTTTTATAAACAGTTTTAGACAACAATAAGATCTTTATTCAGATCAGTTGGCAAACAATGACTATCTTAATTTCAAGGTGTATTTAGCCTTTAGCAATAAGAAAATTCAGTTACGTTGCAAAACAAAGTTGATATGAAGGATTTCTAATGTGTCCAAAAACTGCATATTTAGATGTGAAAGTAATTAGAAAAAAGAAAAGAGAGATAAAATATCAAGCAAAAAAACTAGCAGGAAGATCCCCCCTTGGCTTTCCAAATAACTCCCAACAAAGTCTATAAACACGAAAGAAATCAAATGTTGGAAGCAGATTTGAGTATAGATGCTTATATCAGCAAACACACAAGTTAAGATTACTATCAAAGGATACCAAACAAAAATAAATGAGTTCATTAGTTCAGGGGACTGAGAAAAACTTGCCTGACTTTGCTGTTCTTTATGCGACAAAGACGACTTGAAGATTACTCTTGTGCATCAAATTACCATCTTTGCCTCTTCAAATCAACAAAAAAAATGTTAAAAAAAACAAAGATAAGGAAATATTTAAAAGTAAATGATGCAAAAACTACTATCAAGTTCCAATTAAAGAAATGTGCATACAATTTTAAATCAGCAATGTCTGACAGAACTCCGCTGATTCAGTGATTGAGCACTATGTAGCTTAAACCAACCAAGATGATCAAGCAGACCAGACAATCAACCACCCCTCCATCAGTACGACAACATCTAGGATAAAGTCCTTAACCCATTTCTTGGAAGTTGCCACCATGTAACTATGAAAAAACTAATGAATACATGAAAGGCATACCCAGGGCTTGGATGTCAAGCCATGACAAAGATATTACATGGTCCAACTTCCACACCCACCATTTGGACTGCCAGTCGTCAGTTAGTGATCATCTTCCATGTATACTCTGCATGACCAGAGCAACAGACCATATTTTGGCATGCATAACTTTGCACAAGCCAGGAACCTGCTTGACAGAGAAATTTGACTATAAACATAAGTTGAAGAAGGCAATCAATGCATAATTAAAAATAACTTGAAAGCATAAAACAAAGCTCAGAATCATATTAAATACTCCAATTCAAAGAACAGCCCTAATTTATGAGAACCTACACGCATACCATCTAAGTATAACATTCTACAGTGAATATTTATACCTAGCAAAGTAGAAGCATGTGCTAATCTTACTGACATGGAGCACTATGAAGAGTAGGCCAAAACAGGAAAACATTATAATAAATCATCAACATTCCATCTGGAGACAAAGAAGCTCAAATATTATTATAATACACAAAAATGATTTCGTGAACAACTTGAATTAGCTTCTTATTAACTTATTGGCATCCTAGAATCACATCCAAACAAACAGGGATGACTCCTATTGTATTTGACTTTTATAATTTTTTTTAACATATCACAAAAAGATTCTGATTGTGGCAAACATAAGAAAAATTAGATATTGACAACAACATAATAGAACTTGCTTCTGATCTAGCAAAACAATATTGTGATACGTTAGAACTCAAATATAGCATATCATTTATGTTTACTTTTTGGTAACTATTAGACATCTCAAGGGGATTTGCATAACATATCCTAGCAAAAATAATTTCCCTCATAAAATCTAAAGAATGTTCCCAAACACAGTTTCTTCAAAACACTTTTTTGGACAAGCAATTCTCTTCAAAATGTGAAACCTCACAGAAATTAGGAACACAAACTCGGTTCATAGATCGTAAAGATTGAGAAATGAGATAGTTAGCCTAACCAAAGAGCATACATGCATGTTCACATATATAGTATATAGTTAGTTTAAAAAAGAATGGAAATTATCAGCAAATGTCCAGGCCTAAAGGCTGGCTGAACTGGTGCACAGCAGCCACCAGCCTGCCACCAAAATAGCTAGCGGTATAATCAATCGTGGATTACCACTACAGCAAAGATAGCAGCTGCAATGAAAAGACTTCAAACAATTTTTATAATATGCATAATTAATAATCCCGATGGTTTTAACCTTTACCATTTATACCACAAACAAATATAAAAAAAAAATACTATATTTTCAATACTCAATTTTTATGACTCATTTATCAATTATCTTAGTCAAAAGTGTTATTAAAAAAATTAAATACCAACAACAAAAGTGTATGTATATGAAAGGAAAGACAATTATTACCCCCAAAAAAGGAGTGTTGCTAGTTACCAAAAGCAAAAAGACAGTAATATAAATTACCAGAAAAAGGACAGTTGAGTCTTTTCAGTCTTTGGATGAGTGGTCTACTTGGAAGATACAAAACAGAAACTCATAGGGCTGTCTTTTCTGTTTTGGTTGTACAAACAAACAAATAGTCGTGCGAAACAAAGGATTGTGTTTCTGATCTGAACAGGCATGGCAGCATGTGAGGTGAGGTGGAAAGATGTAAGAGAATACTCTTCTTGAGTATCTCTGATATATTTCTTTTTGTTTTCCTTTTATGTCATTTACTGTAATTTTCTTTTGTATCTGTCATTGTCAGTTATAAATTTCACTGTCAGACAGTTATAACTGACTTTTATCTTTGTTGAGTCCTGGCAGTATATTTTGGGTTGTAAGTCAAAGACTCCATCATCTTTCTACATTTTTCACAAATCATTACAATTTCATTTTTCAAGCTTCGCCGCTGAAGTCACATCCTCCGTCCTAAAGAAAATAAAAGGAAAGGGATCAAAGGGGTTTCCTTGTCTGGATGGTTCTTGCAAAAAACAAGCTGGAAGAGGGAGCGGGGGGCTTCCCAGTTCCCATTGTTTACTTATTAAAAAATATAACAGACAAGGATAGATTTTAAACAATAGAGACCTATTTAAAAAATCTCAAAAACTTGCAAATCAATTTGATCTCAATCATGTAACAGATGACACCGATTCTTCTTTCAACGAAAAAAAGATCTATTGTCAAGATCTTGGGCAACACATGTTCTTTGATGCTTTCATACTTGAGATTATTTATAAAAGAGAAATGCTAGCAATAAACTCTCTAATACAATCTTTGAATATACTCTCTACTATTGGTTGGAATTTATTGAATACCCACTACTTATTTAATGATTCTTTTTCTTGATTTTGTAATTTTCAATAAATTTCAACCAATAATAGAGTGTGTTAGAAGGAGTATGTTAAATAGTGTGTTGCTAGCACTTCTCTTTATATAAATTCAATCAAGATCTGTAAGATAATATGATATTTTACTCATTGGGTCAGTATGCTTCTGCTCATCAAGCTAACCAGTAGTCTGTCAGACAAGGGCTAGGCTAATATCCACTGCTAACCAAAGTGTCAGTCAAGGGCTAGGCCCTTTGATTCACCCAGCCAGCCAGCCAACCCTTTGATTAACCAAAGAGCGTGATTATACGCACTCCCAAAATTTTCACATTTTACACTAGTTAAGAATGTACTAATCTTGGGTTATCTAGTATTGTAAGGTATCAGGCTAGTAACGATGGGCAATCGGTTACTAGCTTATGAATCAAATATATACATGTTAACACAATTGACCGGTATAAAATGTGTGAAATTTTGAGTGTGTATGAATCATTTTTCTTAACCAAAGAAGATTCACCACCCCCCCCCCCCCCCCCCATTTCAAGTAAAATTCTTGGTTGAGGGGAATGAAGGGAACACTTCCCCCTCATAAAAATCATTCTAACAAAAGTCAGGGTGCTGTTGTGGAGAGAAGGCAAGCGAGATAACGAGATCTGACCAGATGGACAATGTCATATGGCCAGACACCATAAAAGCAGCCATTATACAAGCTACATGTAAGTGGCTGGGGGCTATTGTGACAGCCACACTCCATGCCGCAATAGTGAGATGCTGTGTCACTAGCTTTGGGAGCAAGGAGGCTCCATTCTGTGACACTGCATTAGCAACCACTCCAACCATTATTAACTATGATCCAGGTACAGTCAAGGTCTTATAAAATGCATGGAGCCTCAACCAAAAACCATAGTCTCCAATTGCAAATAACATAGCACTAGGCTTCCATATCCCTCTAGTTCGGTTATTTCTATTTTTACATAATAAAGATATTCAAACTCTAAATTCAACAATTTGGTTTAAGATGAAGCAAAATCAAATTAGAAACATCTTAATAATTGCCACCAAGCATTAGTGACTTGAACTATACCTTTAGACAAAATAACATTTCAGTCTTCATGTAGTGAGAAACTTATGATATATCAAGACTTGGAATGATTTTTGGAAGCAGTCTGTAAGGTGGCCTTGAACATGACTCACCATCACTATTTAGGAATTTGAGTTCATTTTCAAGAACAGAGTAAGCTTCTGAAAATGCCTGCACCAATATTATAACTAATGAGAAACACTACCAGAAAAGCCAAATTCATCAAATAAAACCAATTTCAAGAATCTTATTTTAGTGCAATATTTGGGTAATTGTGTCAACTTCATGGATGACACCATAAATAGTCAATAAGATGCAATGATTTTGATGAACTTCAAGAAGTTTAAACACAAAGTACTTGGAAAAAGCATCATATATGTACCCATTAGAGTCCTACTAACATAAGCCGCCTTAATTGTGGTTATCATATGCTTAAAGGGCCCAAACTACTAGCCACTTGTATCACACCTTGGGTACCGCAGCTTAATCTTTTAAAGTCAATTATGTTATAATGTTGGAAAGCCGCCTTAATTGTGATCACTCCTGGCTTGCATTAGTTGTGGCTTCTTTGGGCTGCCTTAATTGCAGCATTGAGGGCGTGTTTAGTCCCACATGACTGGTGACATGGCTTAAATAAAGCTTATAAAGCTTGGGCAATCTTCACCTTACAAGCCAGTTTTGTGGGTTTGAGTTAAGCCCTAAGCCCAAATTCTAATAGTAAGTTTACAAAGCTTGCCAGACTTCAACAAAATTTGACCATCCTCTACAACTTTCAAGAATCATTAACACATTTCTTCTTGGAAAATAACAAACTGACACATGCCACATGGTTATTAAAATACATTTGTCATCCTCAGGCATTCAGGCGCATTATTGCAGAAAAATTTATAGACACCTTGATCAGTTAATAAAGACATAAGAAGCTGCTTTACTGCCAAAATTACATGAAAGATCTTTTTTATTGGTTTGGATTACATGAAAGATATAGTTTAACAGAAGGTGGATAATATAAATCACAGGTTTCTTTTTCCCGTCATCATAGCATGGCAAAGGCAAAGTATGACAATTAAAATATGGAAAAGTTGTTGGTAATCAATACCTTAATACATTGATGTATTCGGAAGCAATTCCTTCCCACATTATTAGTTGGAAAAAGAGGATCATCTATGTGAATTGGATCAATGCTGCAAAGAAGGTAATTTTCATTTACCTGGAGAGAAAGGAATGATATCACACTGTAGATAGAAAGTTTGGTTTCTATATTACCTACAACCTCTTTCTCTTTTTATATAAAGTCCACTTCCCTGAACTGATATCCGCATTTGGCGAGGATCAAACACATTCCTAAAAGAAAAAACCATTGAATTGAATTCTAACAAAAGCAAATATTATTATACAAGTCCTCTCTAATAGCAACAATAAAATATATAATCATGACTAGTTCACTCACCCAAAAAAGTAAAGAAAATCCATCAGAAGGCTTCCATAATTCTGCCAGAAAATGTAAGAGAAGTTTATTTAGAAGCAGTAAAATATCTGAAATAAAAAAGGAGCTGAGGAAGTAAGAACTACAGCTTTCCACAACCCAGCTTGGTTCTTTTATACTAAATCCTCATTGGAAAAAACAAAATAAAAGTAAATTCTGGTTTTTCATTCCCTTTAAATTGTGGCATTCTACCCTCAGTTTCAGAATAATTCAGGAGATAGAAAACATTATTAGTCCTTGATGGTCATCAACAGATACAGACTTGAATAACTAGAGAGATCAAAGTTTACTTGGTTGATTGGCCGGCCAAGATGGTGCTCATGCTGAAGAAATCGTATAATTAGTAAGACCTGCATACAAAATAAAAACAAATCTGAGTTTAGCAGATACAGACTACAATTTCTCTAGACACTAAAAAACAATGACAAAACAACCTCCGTAAATCCTGAGAAAATATTTCAGGAGCAACATAGATGCAAAAACAAATTGTGTTAAAGAGGAAGGCAATAAGATATGTTAAGTTGTGTTTCCTACACAGCTTCCACTTCAATTTCAAAAAGCAAGTGCCCAAAGAAACTGAGGTCATAAAAACCTTTTTTTCCTTCACTTTTTCCACCTGATCATCACTAGACTACCGAGGACATTATATGAAACAATTATCATGCCAGTTGCAGATAGATCTGAAAATGTATTAAAATCAAAGATTTGAAGATCTTCATAGCCTATCTGAAAAGCTATGTCAATTTGTGTTACTACAGTACAAAAGGGACTTGGATAATTCGTCGAGAAATGAAAATTGACTGTAAAAGGAAGCAATCATGTATACCAAACAGTAGGAACTTAAGCCACCAGAGTAGGATTGATCAAGGCTCCGATCAGCCAAAAACTGTTTTAGTACCAAAGCAAGAGGTGTAGCAGCAGGAAATTGCTCTGTCAACTCCTTAACCTACAGGAAGCAGTATCATAACTTTGAATTACCAAGCAAAAGAAAGAGAACCACATGATACATTTGACCTCAAGTACAGTATCAAAGCTGAATATAGAACCACAACTCATTCACTATTGATTTTGTTGACAGCCCGTTCGATCTCAACAATTCCAACCAATGAACTTATTCAATTCTGCTGCTCTTAATCCAATTCCATTCGCATGTAGAATCAACAAAAAAAAATAGTTATGCTGCGTCTAATACAATTTCTTGTGATACGTTTACTAAACCACGGGATCAAGCTAAATTATTTAAAAATATTCCAGGGAGGAGGTATAAGAGGAAACACAATTAAGCTGTATAAATATGGCATCAAGCTTCTTTGCAGAACAGTTTTTGTTGCATTTCTTCTCATCAAAGTTGTTAAAATAAGTGGACCATTTCACTGGTAGGCATCCAATTCTGCATTCTACATATGTTAACAGACCAATCCTAACAACCCATCCTAAGTTTCCTCTTGGGGTTAAAATATAAATTTATGAAAAAAGAAAATTTAATAAAAACAAGTTATTTATTCAAACAAATTAGCATGTTTGGTTCAACTTACTTGAAAGAAATTTTTCTAACTTCCTGAGTGAGCTTTTGGAAATTTAAAAAAAAAAAAACAATTATTTACAAAAAATAGTTTATCCCAATCCAATAAATAAAGAAAAATTTTCAAGATTTATAATTAGACAAATAAAGTAAGTTACTCTCTTCTTGAACTAGGGCATACATGTGTGTGTGTGTGTGCACGCACACATGACTGCATGTCTTTTTGACCAAAACATGGATAGGTTTCCAACAGAGGAAAAAAAAAAACCCACTGAAACAAGAATAGTTTAAGTAATTGAGGGCCCTATAGACATTGGAAAATCACCATTTCTGTAGTCTGAAGTCCAGTATGTGATGGGGACTTAAAGCTGATGTCCAGACGAACTGATTTCGATTTCAAGGCATCAAATTTCATTTGGGAGCCTTTTGGCAAAGCCGAATCTTCTAACTGGATGGTATCAGAATGATTGTCATTACCATGTTCTCCAGGAGTGCTATGTGGCTCTTCATTTAATGACTGTATCATAGGAGCCGACGAGGTAATAACATCCTGAGGTACTTCCACCACAAGCATAATAATAGGAATCTGATAGAAAAAGATACAGAATGATATGTTTCCAGAAAATCAAGATAAGAGTACACTTATTAAGTAGATAATAACAATTAACAGCTCAAGAGAGAGAAGAGGTATTACAGCTGTATTTTCCACTGTCTTCAGAGAATCATTTTTCACCCAATCCTGATTGGCAAGATACCTAGCTGCATGCTGGCACATAAGCATAATAGCATCAATTGTCTGATATACTGAAAATCTTTTTGTTCTTGTTATTACTATTGATAAAATATGTATAACTAGAAACCAGAAATCACTATATCCACCTATGATTTCATTATAAAGAAAAAAAAAAGAATAAACTACACCACAATAAGAAATTCTTTTTAAATGTCGATCAAATAAAATATCATTCAAACAGAATTGGAAAGATTAATTAACAAGATCTGTATCACACACATTGTGCAGGAAGTTTGAGAGGTAAAGCAAAACACTTTCTAATGTCTCAAATTAGAGGAAAGCCATGTTCAAGACAACTTAGACAAGTCTATCCAAAATATAGAAGTCCACACCACCAACTAGCATCATACCAATATGTTTATTTTCAATCACCTCACATGTTATTTCCAGTTTTTTTCAAATAAAATAAACCGGTTTGTAAAGTTTGAAAGAGAAAGAAACAAGTCAATGAACAGGCAAGTGCAGATTATTTTATATTAGTGTACTTCATATATTCTTGGCAAGTGTCACAACTCACAAATTCTATACAAATGTTATTAATGTAGATGTGCACACCCAATGGGTAGATGGAGAGTCAAAAGTGTATGTAGCACAGGGCCTCATTCATTGCCAATATACCTGAAGACACGTTTCTTTAATTCCATTACGACCTTCCAGTATTCCAGCTTCTTTAATAGGTTCCTGAATATTTTATTAAAAAAGTTAAACAAAAAGAATGTTAATCCATCAGCGTAATGACATGGCAAGTAACACAAACATGAGAAAAAAGGAAAAAAAAAATTACCAAGTTTCTCACTGGAGGGAGACAAACCACAAGGTCAACATCACTTGTTGGAAGGGACATACCAGTTGCATTTGAACCAAATATGTTTGTCCGGGATCTGGGCCACAGAACCTGCAGAGATCGGGTAACTCTCTTGACAGCCCAATTAATGTAAGGCCTCCTGGCCATATTTTCCGCAGCAACCTGGAGTCCATTAATTATAAATAACATGATTAGGTTCTTTTGTCTTCTGGTGATGATATCAAGAAATATAAGGTTTCTACAGATTCAATAGCAATTCTATTTGGAAAGATTTTAAACAAAGGACTGGAATGCTAACAAGAAAAAGTGATGAAAAAATAAGGATAAAGACACTATAACAAGCTATGTAAAGTTCAAAATGTGGATCATTCAAGGGAAAAAAAGTTATAATGGACAGGATGTTATCCACTGGCTTGCAAAGGAGTATGTGAGAAGTGTGCAAGTATGTTTTCATAACATCATTAACAAATAAACTCTGTACCTGTTTACAGAAAGAGTCAATCTCATCATGCAGAACACCATGCATCAAAGATAAGGATGCACTCTGTGCAGAACAGCTTTGTAACTCAGGAGGTTGCAAGGGAAAGGTGACATCTGGCTGTATAATTGAAAACCCACAATTAACACCAACTTATACACATAAAGTAAGACTTAAGTAAGGATCTTTCTTACATGTTCCTGGTCACGTGCTATCTGTGACAATGCAATCAGGCGGTCCTGCAGCAAGGCAGCAGGTAAAGGCTGAATCAAAGGTCGCACTGCAAGATTATTACTTCTCCAAGGCCACACAACTTCAGCACCATCCATTCTTAAACATGCTTCCTCCAAATTATTCCCATCATGATACCAGCCTCGCATTCCCCAGTGCCTTGGGCTGGAACTACCAGATCTAACAGTTGGAAAACCCCTGTGTTTCCTGGAATCACTCACAGGGGAAGGTGGGGGCGGACGAGGTGCACGTGGTACACAAAGCACTACAGGTGATGGTGGCCGCTTTATACGAGGCTGCTCCCGCCTGGTGGGAGGAACACAGGGACTTTTATGATCAAACCTTTCCCTTGACAAGTTAGGAATAATTATTGGCCGTAGAATGGGATATGGATGTGAATCGCCTGCCTTTCCATCAACTTCTCCAGACAAATTATTACCCAAAGAACCAGAAGTATCTTCATCCACTGCTGCATCTGTAACTGAAGAAGAATGCAACATCTTTCCAGGTACTTCATTACCTGACATCACATAACCAACAGTCTGGGTCGCAGTCCCTACAGGATCAAAAGGAGAACAAAATGTAGCAGCAGTGGGTGATGTTAAACCATTTGTACTAAACGAAGATGAGAAAGCAACCATATCATCCACTGTCCTATTCATGTCAGCTTCACGCAAAGCCCATAAACTGTCATCAGAGCTAAGCGAGGGAGGCCGGGAGAAACCTTTCCCTGGATAATCAGAAGGGTTCCAGTACATTATGCCTCCACCAAAATATTGATTATAATCTATACCAGAAACAGTATGAACCTCATACTCTTCTTCAGATACACAGTGATTGTCAAATTCATCAGCTAGCTCCAATGTATTTGTTAGATCAGGTAAATCCCATACATCCCCTGAATATTTTCTTTCATCATCAGGAGCAGTTGCATCAACCTGCATGCTGTGAACAGCCAATCCTTTTGAAAAGGTACATTGCTTCCTAGATATAAAACCAGAGTCATAGTTATAGTTTGGTGATGGGGTCATGCCACCACGAAAAACTGGGGGCCAGTCAAAACTCATAGGAATAGGACGAGACAGGATTGGGTTGCATCCACCATCAATAGGAGGATTTCTTGCCTGCTGTAATGTGGGAACAAATGGGTGGCAGAAGTGATTATGCCAATTGCGCCCAACA
The DNA here is from genome assembly GCA_026413185.1 of Pueraria montana var. lobata. Lineage (NCBI taxonomy): Eukaryota > Viridiplantae > Streptophyta > Magnoliopsida > Fabales > Fabaceae > Pueraria > Pueraria montana. The sequence continues at coordinate 74,507,497 of CM048653.1, read as the reverse complement.
TCCAGATGTAATCTATCTGTGGCAGGAGGGAGATGTGAGTTAAAAGATGGAAAATAGATAGAAGGTACGCCAGGCCACTCATATGGACTGCACTTTGAAAAAGCTGAATTTCTACTTTCAAATAGACATCTATCATGCTCCTTCAACAACCCAAATTCTTTTACATTAACCTCTCTAATTGGTTTGTCAGGAAAAGTGGTCTTTAAATCAGCTTTGGTAGCACACGATGAGTTCAAAGGACAGGTATCTTCCTTGCTGAAGAACCTACCTTGTTTCAATGCAGATACAGGAGGAGTTGTAGCAGCATTACAATCTACATCGCAAGTTAAAGTATCTAATCCAGAACATAAAGTTTTCCTTTCATCTGACAATAAACAACACTGAGGACCTAAACTATTGCCACTTTCAGCAAGATCTTCAGTCTCTCCTTCAACTTTCCTGGTAGAACTGTTCTCCTTAGTAAGCCCACTAAGAGAACTACAAAGGCTTGAATTTGAAGCAAGGATGTCATTACCAATTGAATTGTCATTATTGACATTCCGAATGGTAGAACTATTCAAAAACCTATCACATATTGCCACCTCACCTTCAGAAATAACAGTGGTAGAGGCAGCATGCATACTTGTCTTTTGAGAATCTCCACCTGTACTATCAATGAGAATGTTTTTGCTTTTATTTTTCTCTTTTCTACTTCTTCTTGAAGTGGTCCGTACTTTTACTTTGCCAACATCCAATCCTTGAGTATGATCCTGATGACAAGTGGCTTGTTAAAAACCATTTAAATCTTGAACAAGAAATATGAATTAGATTAAAGAAAAAAGATTTGCAACCATTTTTACAGTTGATGATGAGCACTCCATAGAAATCTCCTTCCCCATATGAACAGCAGGAAGTTCCCTAGATCCCACTAAATCAGTCTTCTTTTTATTATCCACTTTACAATCAATGTCCTGTAATATCATATGGAACAAATCAAAATTGCAAATGGTAGCATTAATGTGATAAAATTATTCCAGCCATCCCTTTAATTAAATAAAGATTCGTACCTTGAGTGGATTTTCATGTGAAATATCATCCACGCATGTCTTTGAGACAGGATTTTGCCTTCTATTATTGCGGTTTCGTCCCTTCTTTTTACGGTTAGAAACACTAAGCTTTTCTTTAGGTTTACCTGATGAAGACTTGTCATGTTCCTCTCCTAATAGTTCAAGTTTTGTGCAGTCAAGTGAAATAACCATCAGAAATCCTCGCAGTTTTCTAAATATACAATCAGATATCGTACAGACAGAACCCAACGAACTAAAGAAAAGCTTTCCTATGTCATATTCACTATTAAGACATGATGTTACCATCATATTAACATCATGAAGTACTAATAAAGAATTAAAGGCTCTGGCTAAAGCAGCAGGTTTTTTACAAAAAGTGACTGGTGAAATAACTGTTCCAAATTCCATATCTATAGGAAGAGCTGAGATGCTCCGTTGAGCTGACACAGGACGATTGTGTTGCAGTAATTTATCCACTCCCACACTGTATAGCCAAATCTCATCATCAGAGCCACTACTTGCCGCTTCCAAAACATCACGAGTCTGAAAACTTATGAAAAATAAGTCAGCCTAGTACCTAGAGAAGGCCACAAAAATATATTAACCTAGATCGTAACAAGTAAGAATATACTAACTGATAACAAACCCTGGTATTGAGAAGTCATAAAAACAGAAAGTAGAAAACTATTCATCACACCCAAGATTAGATATTGCAAAGGAGCTTTAACATATTGATAACATGGAAGTAGTTAGCTGGAATAAAATTTGGTTGAACCAAGTTTGATCAAATTGGTTACGTCATTTAGATATTCATTTATAAATCTTAGAATATCTTTTAAAAAAGAGAGAAATGTGAGAGTTTCTTGGCATTCTATATCATTGTATTCTTCTCTTATTACAGATACTTATTATATTATATTACATATTAGTCCTATATTTTTATTACAGTCAATATTATTTTGGATAAAATACAAATTCCTAATTATCAAAAGCTATATAAAATTCTAAAAGACAAATCTAAATTTTCCCTGAGAAATTAGTATATCATTTTGAACCTATCCATAATACCATCCATCAATCTGCAATTATATCTTTAATCATATTAGGTTATCAGCAAATTCAAGATACCACAATAAACATCTTTGGCTAAGATATGAAACAAGTCCAATTTAAAAAATAAAGGCACAAGTGATTATTATGTGGACCTCTTCTTTTCCTCCCGCCCCCTTTCCCTCTAACAAGTTGGCAATCCCTCCCCACCCAAAAATGAAAAACTACTCTTATGTAGCCACAAATGACTATAAAGTTAAGAATGTACTTTACAATTAACATCATCATTAGCAGTAAACACCACCAGTATCTTTGTTAATGTTCACACATCAATTAAGCTTAAAACGAAAGAAAAAGGAAGTTGCATTGTGATCCCAAAACCACGTGTGCACACATCAAAGTTCACTAAATATGAGTTTTATATTGAGGCTCCTCTTTGACATTGCAAAAGTTTCCTTTTAAGGAATGAAACAATCTTGTAGAATCATAATTATTTTCTAATACAATTGTCAACGAATGAATGATTGCATATTACTTTGAATAATGTGTCACTTGTAGCGTACAATGGAATAAAAGAATTGCACTCCCTCACACCACTGTTCCAAATTCTTTCAGGTAGCCAAATTTGGGCAAATATAAATTATAGTTGTTAGTTGATCCAATTAAGTCAACAGTAATAACTGTAAGCCCAGTACTCAAAATATACGACACAACAAAATGAATCCATGTTGAACTATCCTAATGGATTTGCTAACCGTTGCCCTAGGGGCAAAGATTACAGAATCAATAGAACTTTTTTCCTGAAAATTACAATGTATGCATTAGTAACAATAAATGTTACCCTCTTCAATAAAAGCATTCCAATTCCTTAATCATTGCCTAACATCCCACCAATATCAATGTATTCCCACTATCAACTTTTATTAACTCTCCCACCAATTCCACAACTTAGGTAGTATTTAGTCCAGTTTTTTTCGGCTTTTCTTCTCCTTAAAAGGAAAAGTTTGGTCAAACACATACAGAGAAGGACTTCAAAAATTCAGGAGCTTAATTTTTATAAAATAAAAACATGAAAAAAATAGCTTTAAAAAAAATAAATATAACTTCCAAAAGTAAATTGCATATCCTGACTTCTCTCTTTCTCTCATTCTCAACTAATCAATGTAGAACATTGAAATGGAGCTTTTACTTTAAACAAGCTTTTAAGCTAAAACACAGCCTAAAACATCTTTTTATTTTTAAGGTTCTTATTTTTAAACTTTGACTATTAAACTGGCCACACATCACACTAACAGTTCCATAAGTTCCCAGAAAAGTACCAAGGGTTTTGCAGCTTTCATGATGAAAGTGGAGAAGACCTTTTTCCTAGTCCCAGCATCCAAATTCCCCCACCAGTCCACACACCCCTTCTTCCTCCAAAACACATTCACCCCAACACCCGCAGCACTAATCTTCTCCTTCAATTTCACACCCCTTTTCCTCCCTCCACTGCAATTCAACCATGCCAGCCTCATCGAAACCTCAATCCTGTTAGCAATAAACGCCTCAACTCCATAGTACCCCTTCGATTTCAGCCAATGCAGCTCCACCCAATCCTCGCCGAGCTCGGCCTCCTCCCCGCGGAGGAATCCACCGCCGGAGATCCGGTCCATTGCCTCCACGAACCGGTCCACGTCCCCGACAAACCCCTCGGCGAGCGTCAGCACGTCAAGCCGCCTCGCCGAGGGCAGCGAGGACGTGGCTGCGGCGGCGGGGGCGGCCTCCTCGCCCTCACGTGACTCGAACAGCCGGGCTGACTCGAAGACGGCCAGCCCGGCGGCGTCCGAGTCGGCGACGCGCGCGAGGAGGCCGCGGGACTTCTTGAAGCAGAGGGTGGGGAGGTTGTCGCGCGAGGGCAGGTCGGGGAGGAGGATGAAGGAGCCGCGGCCGTGCGATCGGAGCTTCGCGAGCATCTGGAGAAGGATCTGAACGAAATTCGCGTCCACGATTGTTAGATAAGCCTGGCGGTGGTGAATGGAGAGAGAAGAAAACCATTTTAGAATCGAGGATCGAGGGTTAGGATTGGGGTTAGGGTTTGGGGATTGAGAATGATACAGTGAGATGTGCGAGGTTAGGGTATCAATGAGTTGGTGGTGAGCCATGGGAACGAGTTCGGGAAGGTTTTGTTTGGTTTTTGGTTTTGCTTTCGGTGTTTGGTTTAGTAGGTTGCAGGGATGATCATGGTGTGAGCGAGAGGAGAATGGCGAAAGGGACGCGAGGAATCTACGCTGTTTTTTTTTTTTTTTTGGTATTTGGGTTCTTTTACAGTATGTGTTTGTTTTGCCGTGTTTGGATGGAACGGGGAAGGGGAAAGGAGAAAGTGAAACTGAAATGAGTAATATATGACCTTTCCTTGTATTCCGTTCTTCTGTCGGCTCTGTTCTTTTTTTATATTTATTTTTCTTACAATAACTTCCAAACTTAACGTTTTTTGAGAATACAAATTTAAAGTTACTGCTTTTTTTTCTTGGCCAACTTAACGTTACTGCTAGCTGTTTGTTGACTACTCCTGTGTTTGGTTGTCAGTTAGAACCAATATTTTAAAAATCAGACACCTGTCTAAGCATTTAAAAATGATAATAGAATAATAATTGAACAATAGTTGAGCCGATATTAATAAAATGATAATATAATTCTTTTTAATTAACGACTTTGGCTTCTTGATGAGACTTTTGTTAAGTGTTTTAAATACTTAATTTTTACATTATTTAATAGATAATTAATCTAATTTTCTCCACATTTAGGCATAGTTTTAAAAATCGGATCGGTCATTGACTCGGTCAAGACACTGGATCACTGGTCAAACCAATGGGTCAGTAGTTGAACCGCACGAACCGATATTAAAAGTGATAGATAAAATACAACATATATATATATGTATATATATATATATATGTATATATATATATATATATATATATTATGTCATAAGTATATTGCATCTTGAGCTTAGCTTGGTGGTAAATTGTATTTTACCAATTTAAAGGCCCAAGATCGATTCTAAGGAAGACCATTTTGCTATTATTTTCACTTTGTTAAATTTGATTGATAAAATGCAACGTATATATATTATATTTGTGATAGAAGCACAACTACTTGAGCTTAGCTTAGTTGTAAGCTGCGCTCTACGCATGTAAAGGACTAGGGTTCGAACCTCTCCAAGTCCATTGCCTATTTATATTTTCGTACTTAGGTTGTTTCACGCTTTAGCTGAAGCTAAAAGTCACTTAAAATATAATCTTTTGGCTCTTATATAAATAGGCATGACTATCAGGATTACTTCATTTGGCACCAGTTCACGGTCCCGTCCAAAGGAAAAACTTCCTTTGGGTTCCATTCTTCATCTTCTTCCTCCCTCCATGTATTTTGAGGCTACCCATGGAAATGGTAACTAAGCTCTTCCATTGTAGGGGTTAGATGTAACCAAATTCATACTCTCTTGTATCTTTTGATATTTTTATGAGAAAAAGGATGATGCACTGACAATGTAAAATAATTTTACACCATCATCCAATCACAAACCACCATGTATGGTAAGTTTGTTGACTTTTACAAAATTATCTTAAAAGTCACATCAATCGTGATTTGTGATTGAATGACAGTGTAAAACTGTTTTACACTGTCAGTACATCACCATTAAACTCTATTTTTATATATATATATTCAGTGTTTTGATGTTAGTATTTGCTTCTTCACTTAATGCTTGTTGTGGAATGGTCAACCATGGCATGTTTTTGGGACTTGATTGTTGTTGGAAAATGCTTTCATAATATTGAATTGAAGCAAAATACCCAATGAATTTTGTGTTTAGGAATGAAGCTTAGTTCATCGGTTATCTTGAATCACTAGGCTTAAAGCTAGTTCATTTCTTAAGTTTTTGAGGAATCGAAACTTAATAACGGAACTAAGACTCTTTTCACCTAAGGGATTAGGGCTAAGAAAGCATTTATTGATTGATTTTAACATCGATTCACAACGGGTATATGTATTGTGCATTCAAGCAAGAAGAGTGTGAGTTTTGGTGAAATCTAACCTCGACAATATTATTATCATTTGAAAACCCCTTCGTTTTAAGCTTTGTTTTACTATAAAAACCACAAAAATAGTATCTTTAACTTTGGTTCTATTTTTAGTATGTTTTAAGTTCCTAAAAATCATCCAAAAGTTTATGTTTTTACCACTTTCTTGTGAGATTTGTTAGTGTTAGGAAACATGATTTCATAGGAGAGGAAAAGAGAAAACTAAGATACTGAAAATTCTATTAGATTGAAATTGAATGGGTAATTACAAGAGGTTTACATTAGCCATTATATAGGCTTACAGTCACAAACTACATCTCTAATATCCCCCCGCAAGCTGGAAGGTGTGCACAACACTTCCAGCTTGGGATGACAATACAAGTGCAAGTGAAATCAAAGAAAATACAATGAAAGAATGCCACAAATACAATGGCTGAAAATGATATGAACAAAGCTTAACCACCATACAAGGCAGAAGCTAAAATCAACAAAGCCATAAGGCAAAAGCTTAACCACCAAGCAGAAACTATACCTCAAAGTTTAACCACTTGGCAGAAGCACAAATCAATGAAAAATGCTTAACCACCATAAGGCAGAAGCAACCAAGCTTAACCATCAAGAGTAGAAGCTAAACATGATGCTTAACCACTCAAGACAGAAGCAAAATGTCTCAATGCTTAACCATCCATGGTAGAAGCTAACAACAATGCTTAACCACTATGGACAGAAGCTTACAGTAGGAAAATACCAATAAACCATAATAAATTTGATCTGCCTTCAAAGAGGATTTTCCTAAACACCTTGTGAGCACTTCATTGACTCACCAAATTATCCAAATATTAGAATCAAAATTAGAACCACGCTGTAGTGAGAGTCAAAATTGAACCACAATGTGAACTTGAGACCGAGTCACACAAAGAACAGAATGAAACCATCAAAGGGATAAAACACCAAACAATTTGTGTGCGAAGAAAGCTGCAAGCAGTGCCAGGCCATAGCTGGAAGGAGCATCTTCTAAACAAGATACAACAACCAATTTCTGAATTAAAGCAACACCAGAGCAAAAGTAGTACATCATCAAACAAGAAAGTCTCGCACAACATCACACATCGTCAATATCATATTCAAAAAGCCAAGAACCAATCTAATCAAACTTGTAGCAATAAGTGCAGATCCATGACTTAAAGATCTAGTTGCGAAGCAGGCAAATGCGAAGCAGATAGTGATGGAGAAAAGCAAAAGAGATTGCAACAAAGAAAGGTGAAGTAGATCACGACGAAGAAAGGCGAAGCAAATCACGACGATGAAGATAGAACCAAATCAGAAACCAAAGATAGCGACATTGGTGGAAAACGTTTATGACGAAATCACAACAAGCAATAGGAACAATCGAAAGGAAGAAGAATAATGGCAAAATTTTGTGACTGAGATTTGGGGGTTTTCTGTTACAAAATCAAGACAAAAAATGGAAACGAAGATACGTGATTAGAACATTGAAACTGAGTGAGGGTTATGTGATTTTGAGAAATTGGGAAAATGAAAGATAAAAGAAGAAGAAAGAATGAAGAAGCAGCAGCGAAAAAATATCTATGGCGGATGGTATCGCTCTGATACCATGTTAGGAAACATGATTTCAGAGGAGAGGAAAAGAGAAAACTAAGATACTGAAAATTCTATTAGATTGAAATTGAATGGGTAATTACAAGTGGTTTACATTAGCCATTATATAGGCTTACAGTCACAAACTACATCTCTAATAGTTAGCTTAGTTAATATTTACGTGAAAATTGTCCAATATTACGCAAGTTCCTTGGGAAACGATAATTGACTTACCAAGATATTACTTGTACGATTTGGTTCACTTGCCAAAGAGGTTAACAACTTTGAAGTATTTTTACAAGTTTTGGTGAGACTCTCACAAGCTTTGATCCTTTGGATCAACTTAATTACACTTAAGACACTTTATCCCTATCCAAACATGTATTTTATGAGAATTGAACTTAGACTTAGATCCTTCCTACAAACCCTGCACAAAGTTGCTAATTAAGCTACACCTATTAGATATAAATAGAATTTAAATAATACACAAAAATAATATTAAAAATATAATAACATAATTTTATAATATTGAAATAATGTTTTTCAACCTAAATAATCACCCTCTAAAAAAATCATTGAATAAGTAAAGAATCTAAAGATACTCGATTAAGATTAAAACATTTAACCATGATTTAATATATTTTTATTTTTAATATTATATATAAGTTTAATATATTAATATTATACCATTAAAAAATTCTCTGTATATAAAGCCAACCATTTAATTATACAACAAGGAACTAACACACAAACCCCTTACCAAATGCTCTCTTTTTACAGTAAAAGAAAAGCTAATGTACAAATAAATAAATAAAGTAGGATTGTAAATTTCAAAACATAAAACCACCATTATAACAATAATAAAAATGAACAAATAACACATAAAACTAAAAGAATAATAAGATTGTGGCTAGGGTCGAGGTGGATGGCATGTCTCCCATGGCAAGAGATAGTTTTTCAATCGTTAGATTTTTTTTTGTTTTTAATTTCATGGCTCAAATTTGTCGTTATTTTGTCCTTTCTGTTTTTTTTTACTCTTTTTTCCTTCTCTTTCCCAAGCTATCTTCCATTCTTCCTCTGTCTTTGAGTTGTTTTTATCTCTAAAATCTTCCTTTAACTTGTCATTGATCAAGCCTCCGTAAGGACCCTTTTCATCTTTAGCGGAGGGACTGCCCTGCGTCTTGTTTTCTCCATCAACATCAGCCATGTAGTTTTGACACCGAGGCAGCAACACCGAACTCGCCATGTAAAGGCACTCCATAATTTCGTCTCTCTAGCGCTTCAATTTGTCGTTGTAGTTGACGGACACCATCGCGATGTCGATGTTCATCAACATCCAAATGTCGACGCCCAGGATCTCCAATAAGGATTAGAAATTCGCTGAATCCATCTCTAAATTGAAAAAATTGAAATCAATCTAACCAATGTTTCATTGATGTGAGAACATGGATCCATCACAGAAATGAACAAAACCAATATCTATTCTCTTTTCTTTTTCTTTTTTGAAGAACTTTTGAATGAGGGAAACTCAACAAAACAACAAAAGGGAGAGAGTGTCCCTCTGCTTCCACCAGAAACGATGCTCTTTACGACGTCATTTCTGACTCCTTGGCAAGAATCGAATGCTTCTAGCTGCTCAAACACGAGATTCTGCCATAACTCATGACCTTTGCCATCAGGATCTTTTGATTGTCGTTGGTAAATCGAAAGATAGTGACAAGGTCGTTGGAGAAGCCTTGGGGGTTTGAGAAGTATCACACAGGGGAGGAGGAGGAGGGGGAGGAAGAAGAAGAAGGAAATGGAAGAGGAAAAAGTCGGAGGAAGACAGGAGGGTGGTTTGGGAAAGAAAAGAGCAAAAAAAGGGCAAAAAAAACAAGATTAAATCTTAGCCATAAGATTAAAAACAAAAAATTTAATGGCTATATATCTTCCATGGTGGGAGACATGCCAAGGTCCCTTACCCTAGCCATAGTCAAATAATAAAGTACTCCTAAATTAGGCCATTAGTTTTCAAGTTCCTTAAGCATACCTAATGAGAATGAATTAAGTGATGGTGTATTGACTCTAAATATAATTAGGACCGTTGATTACATTAAGAAAACACATATCGACATTAGAAGTGTGAAACACTAGTGCATCTAAATACCAAGAAGTCATACCATAGAAGAGAGAAAAGTGAAAAGGTCTTGGCAATTTCATAGCAACATCAAACAACAAGTGTTCCGAATCTAGTTGCAAGTGTTTCGATGTTTAGCTGAGAATCGAATAAAGGCACTCAAATTTTAAGGTTCAAGTGTGCAATAAGCCCTATGTTAAGCTACTCTAGCACAACTTTCTTGTTCTTTTTAAGGAAAAAGTACAAAATAATGTAGTTTTGAACATAATTTAGCAACTCATTTTAAATGGTTATTGACCAATTTTACCATTTTTCACTAGTTCACTGGTTTTGAAATTGTTTCTTTCATAGGTCAATTTTATAATTCAATTTGACCAGACATAGGACCGGTTCACTAGTTTTTTGGTTGACCCAGCCGATCTGGTCAGATTTTTAAAATATAGGTCATACCCATAAAACATGGATCCAAAACGTAGGAAATTGGAAGCTAATATATATAGCTTATTGCTGGAAGTGGGTATTGGATGTGAAAATTCACTGACGCACCATGGTTTCAGACATACATTACATGTATCTTGGAGGCCTTGAAGTTGTTTGGTGGCAGAGCACAATGGAGATAGCGAGTGCAATGACGGTGGAGTACCTGCAAGCACCCCAACACTCAAGTCAGCGTTTGTGAGAGGAAGTGAGTGAATAATGAGTGTTAGAGTTGTTTCATACCTGAGACCTGCTTATATAGTTTAGGGACTCCTTCTAGGGTGGGAAAGCTAGATAGGTCTCTCACAGCGGGAAAGATTTGTGAGCCATTAGATATATTCAATAAAAAAATGAATGCTTGAGATATTATTCTTTTTTCTTTTTTATTTTTTCTTTTTTTTCCTTCTCTTTCCCAACTTGTCCCTCTACAATTGGGAAGAGAAAAGAACACTGCCACCATAAACACCCTTAACCCCCTTTCTCTACCCATGCCGGCATCGCCACCCAACTCCTTTCCGCAGACTCAGACCACTGTTACCCGTCCACCACTTCATCCTCCTCAATCCACAACTTAAAATAAAAAAATAAAAAATGAAAGTGAATGTTTCGCAAAGCTTCGTTCATCGTGAAACAAAGGGGGGTTTTGTTCTTCGTTCTTCGTTCAAAATCAAAGAAACAATGGCATGAGAACCACCGCTGCAAAGGGGCTATAGCTCCGTTTACGACTAGGATGGCAACGTCGTGCACGAAGGAGTCAACAATGGAAGGAGATAGAAATGGTGGAAACTGATCTCTAGTTGCGGTGATGAGAACATGCTAACACGGTTGCAGAACATATTTGGCTTTATTTTGAGGTAGAAAAACAAGTGAATGGGGTTTTCATTAACTATTTTGGTTTCAATGGAACGGCTGGTGTGTGGAGAATAAAGGCCCTTGAGGATGTTGGTGGTTGGTTGGAGAGGACTACAGTGGAGGACATGGATATCGCAGTTTGCACCCATCTTCACGGTTGAAATTTTATTTTTCTCAATGATGTTGAATTGAAAGGGAGTGTTACGTAGCGGTTGAGGGCGGAGATATGGCCAAGCCGCTGCCAGAGATTGTCGCCGTTAAGTGCGAGGCAAGTGTGGTGATAATTGCCTTATATTCCTACTTTATGTTGTAGTTTAGGAGCAATTAATTTGATATCTTTCATGCTTTTGAGCTTTGTTATGTTCATTTTAGTTGTGTTTTTAATAAAAGCTTTGTTTAGTTAGGAATTTTAGTTTTTACCCTTCTACACTTGATCTTTGGTTTGTTTTCTTATGTTTTTAGGAGCTTTTGAAAGCGTGGAGTAAGTTTGGAGAGGTCCCAAGAATAAATGATGCGTTAAGGATCAATTGGGTGAAGCTTAATGCCTTGAAGGTCTTGCGGAAGCAAAAGAAGCTTGTAGGAAGCCTTGCACAGGCTGTGCAACGATTCGTGCACTCGTGTTTCGCGCGTTGCAAGAATAATTCTTAATTTTCTGTTTTATCTTTTGTTTAGGCTTGAACCTTTTTTTTGGCCCATAGCTTTAAATAGGGATTTTCTAGTCTGTTCTAGGGCTCCCGAAAGTTGTATAATGAAAGGAAGATAATCCCGAGACGTGCGTATGGCTTTGATGCGCTTGGGTTCATCTTCCATTCTTTCTCCATCTTTTGCTCCTTCCACCATGGCTATGCGTAGCTAAGTTCTCTATTCATTGGGGTTTAATGTAGTTGGACCTATTTTCATGTGATTACACTTTTCTCTTTATTAAATTGAGCATTGTTATTGTTCTTCTTCTACTCTTAATGCTTGTGTTTGGCCTGATCAATCAATTGTATGATTCTTTAATTCCATTGGTAATTAGGAAATTCTTTTGGATTGCGAACTGAAGAAGACAACTAATTTTCTTTATGCCTAGGGATAGGGTAAAGAGGATTAGTCATTGTTAAACCCTTTTTCTTAATGCAAATCGTTTGGTTATGCTAATTCAAGGGATTGATAGTATAATTAAGGGATTTAGGTTTCTTCACTTAAGAAATTAAGGTTGGGATAAATTTGAGGGTTGATGATAGCTAAAATTTAATTGAATAGGAATGAGTTGTGATTGCATGTTAGGAAGTCCAACGAAGTTAAATCCCAACGATTTATTTTAATTGATTTAAACTCCAATTTTTGAGCACACCAAGTGTTCGTGACTTTTCCGAAAACCAAATTTCCTTCTAATTTATTTTTATTTTTATGCATTTACTTTTAATTCTGGTTACTAAATTTCTCTAAATTTCGTAGTCTATAAAATATACTTTTAATTACCCAATTATCGTACAAGTCCATGTGGATACGATACTCTACTTACCTTTTATTACTTGCATGATATGGTACACTTGCCAAAATCGCAACAAGTTTTTGACGTTGTTGCCGGGGACTTGTGTCTCGGTAATTAGGCAAATTTTTAGTATTTTTTGTGGACTTTAAACATTCTTTCATTCTTTTGCATTTTAATTTTGTTTTCTTTTATTTTCTTTTTCCTCATCCGGTGCTAACGGTCTTTCTAGTTGCTCTAGTTGTTTGTGATTTTGTGCATGCCAGGTACTATTGGTACAAGGAGCAAAACTAATCCTGAAGAGCTCCATTTCATTCCTGAGATTGAGAAGACCGCTAGGCTGATTAGTGGTCAAACTAAAAGAGCAAAGCAACTAGCACGGCAAGTGACAGTGGAGGAGAGTTCTTCTACCTGTCTTTCAGAGGAGTCTTCTTGTTCAGACGAAGAGGTCACTTCATTTGAGGAGAAAATGGCAGAAGAAGAATAGCTTGCCAGGAGAACTCTTGCGGATCATGTCAACAATAATGGTCCAAGAGTTTTCTCTAGTATCGCCAGGCCAAGGAACACCAACCGCATAGTTGAAGCTAAGCCAGCCTTGCTCACACTTCTTAGTCAACATGCATTTGCTGGCTTAGAGAATGAAGATCCCTACAACCATTTGACCACTTTTTATGATCTTTGTGGCACAGCAGGGGTGGCCCAGAATGAAGAGGAGAATCTGTACATGAGGGTGTTCCGCTTCTCCCTCATAGGAAATGCGTTGAAGTGGCTCAGCAACCTTTCATCTCAAAGTCTTACCACTTGGACTGAAGTGGAAAGAAAGTTCTTAGATAAGTTTTTCCCTGAAGTGAAGAGAAGCCAAACAAAGATTGATATATTGGGCTTCCGACAAAAAGTTGACGAGCCACTCCATGAAGCTTGGGAGAGATACAAGACTCTCTTAATGAAATGCCCCAACCACGGGATTGGACAAGTTGATCAACTCTACATCTTCCTTAGGGGTCTGAAGGGGCAAACAAAGGTGATGCTTGATGCTGCAGCTGGTGGAGGAGTGATTAAGAATAAGTCACTGGAAGAAGCCATAGAGTTGATTGAAAATATAGCAACCAGTGATTTTGAAGCTCAACATGATAAAGCTCCACGTAGAGGGGTAATGGAGCTAAATTCTCAGGATGCAATTCTAGCTCAAGTGGAAGCACTTAAGGTGCAAATGACTAACCTTCCTCAACAATTGATGAAGGCTGCTTCTTCTCAGTTACATCACCAAGTGCTCAGTTGTGCAATTTGTGGAGGTAATCATCCTATGGAGCAATGCCAATATGCTTCCAACTCACAGGAAGAAGAGGTGAACTACATGGGAAAGCAAAATTATTATGGGCAGTCTGGCAGGGCTCCTCAACAAAAGCCCAACCTCTATGACCGCACGACGAAGTTTGAAGAGACTCTCACAGATTTTATGCAAGTCTCTATTTCTAATCAGAAGAGCACTGATGCCTCTCTCAGAAACTTGGAGACTCAAGTTGGGCAGCTTGCAAAACAGGTGGCGGAATTGGCAGAGTACACTAAGAGTGGCTTCTCAGCCAACACTTAGACCAACCCCAAGGGTAACTGCAATGCAATCTTTACCAAGAGTTGGTCAGAGTGTGATATGGTGAATGGAGAGGATGAACTAGTGGAGGAAGTTGAAGTGAAGAAGGTAGGAGTTCAAAGCACAAATAGGGACTCAAAGATGAAGTGGGCTAGAGCTTAGAGTGCCAAGGAAGAAAAGTTAAGAGCCAAAGCCTCTCTCACTACAATGCTCCCTTATCCTAAAGCACCAACAAAAATTGATAAGGAGGGACAATTTGCTCAGTTCTTAGACATTTTCAAACAACTTTACATCAACATCCCATTCTCGGAAGCCTTGAAGCAAATTCCAATCTATGCCAAATTCTTGAAGGACTTCTTGACAAGGAAAAAGAAGTTCATTGAGAAGGATACCATTGAGTTGGAAGTAGAGTGTAGTGCTATAATTCAGAAGATGTTACCTGCCAAACATAAGGATCCCGGGAGCTTTACTATTCCCATCACCATTAGGAACCTTTTTGTTGACAGAGCATTGCTTGATTTGGGAGCGAGCATCAACTTGATGCCCCTATCCATGCTAAAGAGAGTTGGAGATGTGGAGGTAAAGCCAACTCGCATGACATTACAGCTTGCTGATCGCTCCATTATATACCCTCATAGGGTGGTGGAAAACATGCTAGTGAAGGTCGACAAATTCATAATTCTCGCTGATTTTGTTGTCATGGACATGGCGGAGGATTCACAGATTCCCATCATCTTGGGACGACCTTTTATGAAGACTGTTGATGCTCTAATTGATGTTGGCAATTGAGAGTTTAAGCTTAAAGTGCAAGATGAAGAAGTGACTTTCAATGTCTATGACTCTGTGAGCCCCCCAAGGGGTTGGGGTTGACCACAACCATTCATCTTAGTGATCCTTGAGGTCACTCATCCGTCAAGCTAGTGACGTTAATGAAGCGCTTACTGGGAGGCAATCCAGTTTTCTCTCTCTTTTCTCTCTTAATTTTGTCTTTATTTTGACTTCATTTTCTTTATTATGCTTGTTCCATTTTATGTTTTGGTGTTTCTTTTGTGTTGTTTCAGGTTGCTATGCACATGATGAAGATATTGGGAAAGCATCCTAAAAAAAAAATTGACGCGAGTTGCACAATCGTGCAATCTAAGCTCACACCTGTGCATCTTGCGCTGATGAAAATGCAAAAAAATGACGCGAGTTGCACAACCGTGCAATATGAGCGCACGCCTGTGCATCTTGCGCTAAATGAGGCTATATTTTTCAACGAAAGTTGCACAAGCGTGCAATTTGGTGCACAGCCTGCATCTGGTGTCGAAAAAATTAAAAATTTGGGACAGAGAGTTGCACAGCCAGTGCATTCGGCACAAAAAAAAACAAAAAAAACAAAAAAAAGCAAAACAAAAAAAACCTCTCTTTCTTTCTTTATTTTTATTCTTCCCTTGTTGCATACTTGGCATCCGTTTAAGTTTAGGGTGTTGAGGTGGAGTTTGCGGCCCATGTTGACTGGCCAATGAGAGCTAGGGACTAGCACAATCTTGGCCAAGGGGGTGAGGATGGGCCTGATAATGAGAAGTGAGGTAAGTTCTTCTTCTTTTTCTTTTTTTCTTTTACTACTTTTGTTTGATTTTAGTTTTGTGAAATAATGATGTGGTTGTGTAATTGTTGGCTTATCCCAATGAGCATGAATTGAATGATGATTTTTAAAATTGATTTTGATTTGAGGCATGTTTTGTGGTTGCATTCCTGGTCATCAGTGCTTGGTTCAAATTGTGGTTAATGTGTTTGACATGTTGCATATGCACCCTTGTTTCTTGAGGAGACTAGCCATGGTGAGAAGTAACTGAATGAGAGTGACACCGTTGATACTAACATTCATATGGTTTTGCTTGAATTTCTTGAATCTTGTTGCTGGGAAGTGATCAAGGCCATCTTTGTTATTTTAGCCATTGGCCTTTCTAGCTTACCTTTCATAATAAAATCCCTTGCTCCCATCTTTGAGCCAAATAGAAAATTCTTGATGCTTGAATAAACCTTTAACCGGAAGTGAAAAATAATTGCTTTCCCAATCTTAAGAATAGGAGAACAATTGAGAGATGAAGTCTTGCATTAAGTTTGGGGTGTCTTGTTAGACACCCAAAAACAAGTGAAAATGTGCCCCAAGGGGCTCTAGTGTCACAGTTAGTGAACTATTAAAAAAAATATCAGAATCAGAAAGTGTTGCTCACCCTTGTCCCACTATGTTGATGTTGTCAAAAAAAAAAAAGAACAAAGGAATAAAGTGGGACTTGGGTGGAGTTTGATAATTTGTTTGGGTTCTCGAAGGAACTTGGGGTACGAATTATTGTGTTTGTTGAGCTAAGTTGAGTTCTCTCTCTTTGTTCTCATATTCTCTAAGATATTTGAATCCTAAGAAAAACCATTGTTTTTTGTTAGCCCAACCGCGTTACAAGCTCAAAAAGTCCTTAGTGATCCTTGATGACATGTATGTGGACAAAGAACCTTGAGAGGTGAATAGCAAAACTGATATGTGTGGTGTTGATGTGTGATAGAGTGATACACTCACCTTGTCTTGTGTGCATGAGAGGTACAATTTGAGAGGACCAAGAAACTTGGGTTGTTGACTGCAATTGTGTTATTCATGTTGATCCCTTAATGAACTATTTCATGAATGCTTTGTGTGGGCACCACAGCTTGTCTTGGATTGGAATTGATAAACTTAACTTGTGAAAGTGATGCATGCTAAGTGGTGACGAGCTTGTGAATACTTTGAGTCATGTCTTGTTGGTTTTCATGTTTTAGTTGCTTTAGGAATTTTTTCTCTTTCTGTTTTATTTCTTGTCTTGTTGCTCGAGCAAGGTTCTAAGTTTGAGGTGTTGATAATTGCCTTATATTCCTACTTTCTGTAGTAGTTTAGGGGAAATTATTTGATATCTTTCATGTTTTTGAGCTTTGTTATGTTCATTTTAGTTGTGTTTTTAATAAAAGCTTTGTTTAGTTAGGAATTTTAGTTTTTACCCTTCTACACTTGATCTTTGGTTTGTTTTCTTATGTTTTTAGGAGCTTTTGGAAGCGTGGAGCAAGTTTGGAGAGGTCCCAAGAATAAATGATGCGTTAAGGATCAATTGGGTTGAAGCTTAACGCCTTGAAGGTCTTGCGGAAGCAAAAGAAGCTTGTAGGAATCCTTGCACAGGCTGTGCAACGATCCGTGCACTCGTGCTTCGCACGTTGCAAGAATAATTCTTAATTTTCTATTTTATCTTTTGTTTGGGCTTGAACATTTTTTTTGGCCCATAGCTTTAAATAGGGATTTTCTAGTGTGTCCTAGGGCTCCCGAACATTGTTTAACGAAAGGAAGATAATCCCGAGACGTGCGTGATGACTTTGATGCGCTTGGGTTCATCTTCCATTCTTTCTCCATCTTTTGCTCCTTCCCCCATGGCTATGCGTAGCTAATTTCTCTATTTGTTGGGGTTTAATGTAGTTGGACCCATTTTCATGTGATTACACTTTTCTCTTTATTCAATTGAGCATTGTTATTGTTCTTCTTCTACTCTTAATGCTTGTGTTTGGTCTGATCAATCAATTGCATGATTCTTTAATTCCATTGGTAATTAGGAAATTCTTTTGGATTGTGAATTGAAGAAGACAACTAATTTTCTTTATGCCTAGGGATAGGGTAAAGAGGATTAGTCATTGTTAAACCCTTTTTCTTAATGCAAATCGTTTGGTTATGCTAATTCAAGAGATTGATAGTATAATTAAGGGATTTAGGTTTCTTCACTTAAGGAATTGAGGTTGGGATAAATTTGAGATGATAGCTAAAATTTAATTGAATAGGAATGAGTTGTGATTGCATGTTGGGAAGTCCAACGAAGTTAAACCCCGACGATTTATTTTAATTGATTTAAACTCCAATTTTTGCGCACACCAAGTGTTCGCGACTTTTCCAAAAATCAAATTTCCTTCTAATTTATTTTTATTTTTATGCATTTGCTTTTAATTCTGGTTACTAAATTTCTCTAAATTTCGTAGTCTATAAAATATAATTTTAATTACCCAATTATCGTACAGGTCCCTGAGGATACGATACTCTACTTACCCTTTATTACTTGCACGATTTGGTACACTTGCCAAAATCGCAACATGTGGGCAGAGGGACAAATTGGGAAAGAGAAGGAAAAAAAGAAAAAATAAAAAAGAATAATATCTCAACCATTCATTTTTTTTATTGAATATATCTAATGGCTCACAAATCTTTCCCACCGTGAGAGACCTATATAGCTTTCTCACCCTAGAAGGAGTCATAGTATAGGGAAAAAGTTAGTTAAGCAGTTATAGTCACGCTGCCTGCGTGACCATGTGAATGGTCATGCGTCTCATGCATGCCCTCTTATTGGTATGGATGACTTAGGATTGTCGATCTGGTAAGACCGAGTATCTCTGAGGCATCTCGGTTTGGGTGACGCCCCGGGATACTACTCCAGAACACAAGCTTTAGGTAATGATATTTCAGTCCCAATCCATGAGTAGAATTTCCATATGCTGTATGAAAAGCTACATGAGAACATCAAATGTCCAACAGTCTCTTCAACTTGTCCGCAAAAATTACACTTGTCATCCTCATTTATTCTTCCAATATTCTCTTCCTCAAATTTTGTTCTGTCTGGATCCTATTCCACGCCAACCTCCATGTGAATGCAACAATTTTTTGGGGTGCTGAAACTTTCCAAAGGCATTTGAAGAAACCTTCATCAATTAAACCCGCATATGCAGCCTTCACAGTATACTCAGAACCCCGCATATCTTTTTCTCCTTCTTTCAGAATTACGGTTTGTAAGAATATTTGTAATAAATCACCCAAAGCTGATTTTTCCCATACGCATAAAGTGATGTGAGTGATTATTAATACAACCGTTTGCATAAGTGATTTTAATGTTAAAGTCATACGCATGTTTAATATAAGATTTTAATTTATTAAACAAGTATGAAATATACACATAATAAACTTCTGAGATTTAATCTAAGATTTTAATTCATTATAATGATATGGATGATTTTAATCATTAAGAATATGTTTGATTATTTTAATTATTAACTATATTAATGTCTTTGGCATATTTATAGAGTATGACATTATTACACTAAATAATAATATAACATAATATTTTTAATGTTTAAAAAACATAATGCTTGATATCAAATTATTTTTTAGAAGTATGGACATCCTCATTTTCTAAAGGCTACAATCTTCCACGGTGTCCACCTGAAGCGCTCTTCATCTAACACTCTCTATGCCTTTAGCGATGCGGACTGGGCCGGGAAACAAAGATGATTACACTCTCTAGGTGTTTACCTGTTACAGCAGGTAAAAAACACATTGGTTAACCTGCTGCAACAGGTATACCACACTTTCTCACCGGTGCCTCAGTTATTTAGAACTTCACATTAGTCTGGTCCATTTTATTGAGCGTAAAGTTACAACTCACCCAACTCCAACTGCAAACCGACCAAAGGGTACAGGATGCTACTTATTGCTAGAGTTCATTACTTTCTTTTTTTGACAGAAATGCTACAGTTCAATACTGAATATTGCATGAGATGATCGAATTTTATGCTTTATTTAACATAAAAATTTTAAAGGATTGAGAATTGTGCAGTTAAAAAGTTTAATTAAATATAGAAAAAACAAAACGTCAGAGTCTCTATTCAAAATCACGTGTATGACTTTTTGGGTTTGGATAGCCACATGTTACCATGATTTTTAATGAGTTTAATAATTATGTACTAATAATATAAAAATAATATTAAATAATTTTATTTTGTTATTTAATCAGAAATAATTATTTTTATAATTTTTAAAATAATTATTATAAAAGTCAATAAATTTATTATATATTATGATTTATGATTGAATAATTATGTAAAATTATTTTACATTATTAGTGTATGATTTTTTTCTCATTTTTAATTGATTTATTTATTTTTATATACATAAAAATTAAATTCTATTTTAAAATTATAAAATATTTTAATATTATATAAAATAAATATTAAATAAAAATATAAAAAGTATTTAATATCTTTTTATATAATAAATTATAAGGTTTTATAAAGTATTTAATATTTTATGCTTTATTTAACATAAAATATTTTAAAGGATTGAGAATTGTGCAGTTAAAAAGTTTAATTAAATATAGAAAAAACAAAACGTCAGAGTCTCTATTCAAAATCACGTGTATGACTTTTTGGGTTTGAGTAGCCACATATTACCATGATTTTTAATGAGTTTAATAATTATATGTACTAATAATATAAAAATAGTGTAAAATAATTTTATATTGTTATTTAATCAGAAATAATTATTTTTATAATTTTTAAGATAATTACTGTAAAAGTCAATAAACTTACTATATATATTATGATTTGTGATTGAACAATTATGTAAAATTATTTTATACTGTCAGTGTATTTTTTTTCTCATTTTTAATTGATTTATTTATTTTTATATACATAAAAATTAAATTCTATTTTAAAATTATAAAATATTTTAATCAATATATATATAATTTACGAATCCAAAAATAACTTTGAAAAACACGTGACAAAACACTGTTGCTTCTCAAGCATCGGATGACATGTGTCATCATTTCATGCTTCGGAATTGTTTGGTTCGGTTATGAACCAAATTCAAATTCAAATACATTTAATTGATATTTAATTTTTTAAATTAAAAATGGAATCATAAATATTATAGATTTACAAAATTATAAGTATATTAATTAATCATCCTTAATTTTCATTAATTATAAGTAAATCAATTATTCAATCAGCATTATCATAATGGAAATATTTATGGAATTAAATTTTGAAACTAATTTAATAAGGAAATAATAAAAAAATCAATTATCAATTCAAAATAATTTGAAGCAATATAAATTAAATCATAATCTATAATAAAAATAACTATTACATATTTTTTTTATTACCCTATGGTTTAAAGTCATCATTATAAAGTACATCATTTTTTTTTAATCTATAGTGCAATTTGAAATTACTTTTTTAGTGAATTTTTACTTTTTAATTTTTAATAAAGACAAATATTACATTTTTTATTGCCGTATTATTTAAAATCATCATTATAAAGTACACAAAAAATATTATTTCGGATACTATTGTTTGAATCTATACGCAATCAAATACAATAAAACATGTAATATTTACATGCCTAAATCACGGTAATTAGATTCCACGGGTATATTTACATTTTGAAATTCAGAATTAGATTATAAAAGATGGCCAAACAAAGAAAAAATAACAAAGAGACGAATATTTGGAAGAGATTCAATCTGAGTGTTTTTTTATTTGATTTTTTTTCATTTTTTAGGTACGTTTTTGTATTCACTCTCTTCTATCATTTTTCATTGCGACAGTTCTTTTGGTTGTCTTTGTCTTATTCATGTATCTTTGTTAAGGTGAGAAAATATACTGTCAAATTGAGATGCTTGAGATGCATATATGTCAGGTAATTTTTCCTCTTTTTTTTAATTCATTTTATTCATTCGAGTGACTTCTATTTTTTTTTCACTTTTATGTTTTATTGTCCCCTTTCATTTGTTTGCTTGCTTATTTTATTTTTGCTTTTGTATAGTTTAAAATGGATGGTCAAGATAATAATATTAAGGATAGAGACAAAGATGATGCTCAATGTCTTAGCTTACTATCAACTTCCTATTCATTTGAATTTTTATTATTTTCTCTCTTTATTGCTTTAAATTTGATCTACTAATTTTCTTTTCTTTTCGAATGTACAAATTCAAAAGAATTATATTCTCTTATTGTGCAATTTAATCTCCTTAGCCTTACTTTGATCCACTTACCCTCACCCACTCCTTCTCTCTCTTCTATTTTTACGAGAATTAAATTTTATCATTTGCATGTTAATATGATTTCATTATTTTTACATAAATATATTAAATGATTAAAAAAGGAATTTCTGATAAAAATAAAACAAAATGGTACTATGTTATAAAATTTATAGAGTTTTAGATAAAATATAACAAATTGATACATAAAATGATTAAACATATTTTTGTTTTAGAGTTTTAATTACACGGGCCCAAGTTAAACGTAATATGGTGATTTAACTTTTACTTGATTGAAGCAATTAAGTGTAATTAATCAGTTTAATTAAATGTAATTAACTTAATCAATAATTGAATTGCCATTAATTATTAATTTTAATATGTAATTTGCTATTAATTATTTTGAGTACCGAAATGAATAAACAAATATATGTTTAAGATTATATAATCTTAACAAATATATATATTTAAAAGTATTTGTAAATACCTATAAAATAAGAAAAAGAATATATTTATTTTTTAAAAAAAGTTTTTTGATAATAAAAATGAAATTAATATGTAAAATATGCAATCGTTAAAACTTAAAATTTAAACTACTACAAATGAACATTGCATCAGAATTTTTTAACATTGTCTATTATAGTTTTTTTTAGAACAATTTATGCCTATATATGTGGTGTATATGGGTATTTATATATCTAACTAAATAATTAAGTTTCTTTACAAACATGTTTGTCTTAGTGACGCACCCCATTTCAAATTAAAATTTACAATAACAATTGAAATTAATTTAAATTAAATTAAATTTTTGTTATCATAAATAAATTAATATAAATTATATTCTTCAATGATTACATGCATAAATTCTGTTAATTTCAATATGTATTAATTTACCTTTTTTCCATAGCTTACATTTGTCGTGCATTAATTAATGATTGTATATTTAATTAAGGTAATAATTAATTGATTATGTAATAATTAATTTAGTATTTGATTGATTATTTATTTAATATTAGATTAATTATGTTATTCATTGGAAGAATCTTTTCCAAATATCTTAATATCTTGAACCCAAATTGTTATAGTTGTATATTTTGTCTATAAATATGATTAATTATTTTTTAATACTATTTTTCATCATTCTCAAAAAAACCCCACAAAATAACTTATAAAAGTAAAACAAATCCCAGAAAAATAAAGATAATGTAATTCTTACCATTCAAAATATATAAAAGAGTAAGAAAATTTTCATGCAAGGATTGAATATTATATATAAAGTAAATTTTTCGATAGTAATTATATAATAATATAAGATTTTTTAGTATAATGCTCATAATTTAAAATATATATAGTGCGTAATATTATTATTTATTTCCAAAATTAAATCACTAATTTTGTCTATTTCACATTGCAATTTAAAATTTAATAGACGTTAAATAAGATATAATATAAATTTATAATATAATTTAAATTTTAAAATATGGACATCATTAATATTTTTATATAATAAATTTATCTTAATTTTATTACCTTATGATAATCTTATATGTAGGATACCAAATAACTTTCTCATTAAATTCCAATGTTCAATGGAGAAAAAGGAAATTGCTTAATGGTACGAAAGGTACCATGCACGAAAAGCATGAAAACTTAAATCAACGGTTTCCCATGATTTTCCACAAATCTATCTTTTATCTTTTCTTTTTTTATTTAATCGTTAACCAATCACATACATGAAATAAGTGTTTCGTATTTTTCGTGCAATATGATTTTGTACTGTATAGCATTACTGGGAGAAAAAATAGTCCAACCTTCCCATACCATGACGAGTAACTTTATTGGAATCTGTATAGAGAGATAGATTTGCTAAATTATCTTATCTACTATTAAAATATATATTAACATAAATATCTATTACTGCATCTAAACAATACAAATATAAATATATTTACAAAGATAATGCCTTCTTAAAAAACATGCTTATATAAGTGAAAATAATAAATACATTTATAATTATGAATATAAAATTATTTAAATATACTTTAATATTCATAATTATTTTCTCACATATATATTTTAAATAAATATTTATATACATATGTATTTGTAAAATTAAGATGTAAATTAAAATTATAATAATATAAAATTATATTTATTTTGATACTTATAAATTAACACCCGTGCATGGCAAACAAAAACCAAAAGGGGAAGTATCATGAGAGAGAGAGTGAGTCACTTGGAGGGAGCGGGGAGAGGGTTTTCAGATGGATCTTGGAAAAATGGAAGTGGATCTTGGAAAAACGGAAGAATTTCATCGTTCTTCTTCTCCAAATTCCCAGAAACATTTAACGAAGAGGACTTGTGGAGGATATTTCAGCGTTACAACAGGGTGTGGGAAGTATTTATTGCTAAAAGGAGAGATAAGAGGGGAAACAGATATGGTTTCGTCCGGTTCATTGATGTTCAAAATGTCAAACGCTTGGAGACACAACTGGATCAAATTTGTATAGACAACGTTAAAATGAATGTTAATATTCCAAAGTTCGAGAAACCAAACAGGGAAACGGAAGGTGGAAAAGGATATAATAGAGACCCAGAAAAGGAAAATAGGAGAGGTGATGTAGAAACACACGGTAACGATACTGGATTGGAACGTGGAAAACAGGATGTGGGGGCGAAATCATATGCACAAGCGGTAGGAAAACCAAATAGCAAAAACGTGAAGAGGTGGCAGGTGAGGACTGGGAAAGAAGCTGAGAGGAAGGAACAAATATGGTGGGGTAAGGAGATTAGGGTAACAGAGAGAAATATGGAGTGGTTACAAGATAGCTGGTTTGGGAGACTGAAAGACTTAACACTTTTTGACAAACTGGATGATGTATTCATTCCTGAAGAAGTGGGTAAGGTGAAGATGAGATACGTGGGAGATGATATAGTGCTCATATCAGGAATCACAGAGTCAATATTAACAGAAAAAGTCAAAAGTGAAGGGGAGGGGTTGTTCTCAATATTCCATTCTATACAAAAATGGGAGGCGGATATCAGTACCGGGAACAGATTAGCTTGGATTCGATGTTCAGGGATTCCTTTACAAGCTTGGGGCGAAGATTGTTTTGCTAAGCTGATGAGCCAGTTTTGTGAGTATCTGGGAGCAGACAAAGAAACAACAAACATGGTTAGAGTGGATACTGCTAGGCTTCTGGTGAAGACTGCTTCCCCACAACATGTGTTTTACAATGAGAAGGTGAAGATCAATGATTACGTGTACACAATTAAGGCTGTTGAAGAACTCCCGAGACAGGTGGAAAAATGTGGTTGTTGGAAATGGGATGATAAAGGAAGTGTGTCGGAAGAAGAATCGATAGGTAGTATTATTGGTTTGGACATTAACTCGTCTGATTCTGATAACGAGATGGATGAGGAAGATTCAATGGAGGAAGAGGAGGTTCAGGGACAGGAAGCACTAGAGGAACTCAGTGGCGACGGCCGGAGGGAGGAAACAGTGATTTTTTCAAAAACGCGACCACAAGGGATTGACCAAGGGACAATAGATGGAAAGGGTGTTTTGGTAACATACCCAATGGGTAATGATGTTGGCGTGTGCAGCAATCTGAAGTACACAGGGGAAAAAGAGGTCCAATTTGGTAGTCTCGAGGCACATGGGGTTACGAAATTGATAAGGCCAGAGGTTGAAGTTGACATAGCAGCTGAACAAGAGCCCATACAACACGCACACGTGGACAATAGATCAGACGGAGCTGGGAAGATGGCAGGAAAAGAAAATTATCAAGGGAAGGAGGTAATTACGGGCTCGCGGAACATACTAGCCCATCACAACATCTTAAACGATCATGGCACCGAGAATACAACACTGTCTCTGGACAGTCTTGTTGGGCCAACTCAGCAGTCGGGCCCAGGGCGCAGTAGAACTGGTTATCAAGGGAAGGAGGTATTTGTGGGCTCGCGGAACATACTAGCCCATCACAACAACATAAATGATCCTGGTGCCGAGAATACAACACTGTCTCTGGACAGTCTTGTTGGGCCAACTCAGCTGTCAGGCCCAGGGCGCAGTAGAACTGGTTTGGTCTCATCTGATGAATATAGGTCCAACAAAACAACCAAGGCAGAGCCTTCGTCAAAAAAGGAAATGTGCCAAGTAGGGGAACTGGTGATTGCGGGGAAAGATGAAGATATTCTGGGAAAAGGTAATAGATTTTGGCTTTTGAGAAAAGGTGTCAAACGTGGACCAATTAGAGGTTTATCTATGCTAGAAGAAGGATCTACTTCTAGTGTCCTGGACGGAACACAACCAGAGGTATTTCTAAGCAAAGAAATTAAATCTACAAATAGGGAGGAGTCTAGGAAGGAAGTCTTCAGCAACATTCTTTCCGATAGTTGCATCCATAATTGTAATAGAATGGTGTGGTTAAAAAATGAGCAGGCTGAGGCATCGAAACTTTGGGAGATTGGTAAAAAATTAGGAGTGTCTTACGAAGGTGATGGAAAAGAAATAGAAGAAAAAATAAAGCTGATGGAAAACAGAGACCAAGAAGGATTGTTAGAAGCACAAACAAAGCATGAGGAGGGAAGAAGAAGGGTAAATCAATGAAAATGCTATCATATAATGTGAGGGGAGTAGGAGGGATAGTGAAAAGGAAATTTGTGAGCAAACTCATACATAAAGAAGAGATTCAATTTTTATGTATTCAAGAGACCAAGAAGGAAGTGATTGATGATGCATTCTGTTATTCTTTATGGGGAGATTCAGCTATGAAATGGGCAGCTTCACCATCAATCGGCTTTGCAGGGGGTGTATTAAGTGTGTGGGACTCCAATTGTTTTCAAATCACACACCAATTTGTGAGTGCGGGTTATGTAGGGGTGGAAGGGGTTTGGGTGGAAAATGGAAGATAGGTCACAATAGTAAATGTTTATGCATCAAACGATAGAAGGACAAGAAGAAGAATGTGGGATGAGCTAAGAGAAAAGAAAGCAAACAGTCAAATACGGTGTTGGTGCCTTGTCGGAGATTTTAATTGTGTAAGAAGGGCATGTGAGAGGGTGGGCGTCGGAGGAGAAGATGAAGGAGTAGGAGAAAGAGAAGAATTTAACAACTTTATTTTAGAGATGGGTTTGGAAGATCTTCCTTGTGTGGGAAGAAAATTCACGTGGTATAGGCCAAATGGAAAAGCAAGAAGTAGGATTGATAGGGGGATGGTAACAAGTGATTGGTTCAACTATTGGCCGGGAAGCACCCAGTATATTCTTGATAGAAATGTGTCAGATCATTGTCCAATTCTTATCAAGAATAAAGTGGTTGATTGGGGACCTAAGCCTTTTAGGGTCCTTGATTGTTGGTTTTTGGACAAAAGTTTCATAAAAAGTGTGGAAGAAGAGTGGAAAAAATTAAAGTTTGAAGGATGGGGAGCCTTTGTACTTAAAGAGAAATTGAAAGCACTAAAGGCATGGTTAAAGAAGTGGAATTCGGAGGTTTTTGGGGACTTGGAGAGAAGACAAAAGCATATCGAATTTGAGTTGAAGAACTTGGAGGCAAAAGAAGACGACGGAGATCTTGATGAAGAAGAGGTTACTAGGAAAAAAGATCTACAAGAGGAATTTTGGAGGGTGGTGACTTGCAATGAATCACTGGTTAGACAAAAGTCAAGAGCTAAATGGGTAGTAGAAGGAGATCGAAATTCAAAGTACTTTCATGTTCAAATTAATTGGAAGAGGAGGAAAAACATGTTGAGGGGATTATCTTTGGAAGGGGAATGGGTTGAAGAACCTTGCAGAGTGAAAGAGGAAGTTGAAAAGTATTACAAAGAAAGATTTAGAGAAGTGGAGGTGAATAGACCAAAATTGGATGGAGTGGAATTTAATAAAATTTCTTTGGAAGACAATTTTTTTCTCTTAGCCAAATTTGAGGAAGCGGAGATTAAGGAAGCTGTTTGGGAGTGTGGCGAATCCAAAAGCCCGGGCCCGGACGGCTTTAACTTTCACTTCATTAAATCGTTTTGGGATATCCTCAAGCACGATGTCATGAGGTTTATACAAGAGTTTCATAAGTACGACATTTTCCCAAGAGGCTCCAATTCTTCTTTTATCTCTCTTATCCCTAAAGTCCTTGATCGTCAATGTTTGGGGGAATTTAGGCCAATTTCTTTGGTGGGTTGTATGTATAAAATTTTGGCCAAAATTCTTGCAAATAGGATTAAAAGGGTTTTGCACAAAGTCATTGACCAAAGGCAAAGTGCGTTCTTGGGTGGTAGACACTTGTTACATAGCGTGCTAGTGACAAATGAGGCGGTTGAGGAAGCAAGGAGGTTAAAGAAAAGGTGTTTGATTTTCAAAGTGGATTATGAAAAGGCCTACGACTCTGTAAATTGGGAGTTTTTATTCTATATGCTCCGTAGGCTGGGCTTTGATGACAAGTGGATTAAATGGATTCAAGGATGTTTGTTGAGCAGTAGAGTTTCGGTCTTGGTTAATGGAAGCCCCACAAAGGAATTCATGGTAACAAAGGGTCTAAGACAAGGAGACCCACTAGCTCCTTTTTTGTTTAACATTGTGGCCGAAGGGTTAAGTGGTATGATGAGAGAAGCAATTAAGAAAGGATTATTCACTAGCTTTTGTGTTGGAGAGAGAGAAGTGAATGTCAATCTACTTCAATATGCGGATGACACAATCTTCATGGGGAAGGCTTCTCTGGCTAATGTGGTGACAATTAAAAGTATGTTAAGATGCTTTGAGTTGGTTTCCGGTCTCAAAGTCAACTTTCACAAGAGTAGGTTTGGCACTATAAGGGTGGAAAAGGAGAGCACGGAGAGATTTGCACACTTGTTGAATTGTAAGTTACTACAATTTCCCTTTGTTTACCTTGGTATTCCTATAGGTGCAAACCCTAGGCTAGTGGAGACTTGGAAACCTATTATTCATAAATTTGAGAGGAAACTTTCAAGGTGGAAATATAAAAGCTTGTCTTTTGCGGGGAGAGTGTGCCTTATAAATTCGGTGTTGTCATCCTTACCATTGTTCTTTCTTTCTTTTTACAAAGTACCTAAAAGTGTGGGTAGAGATATTGTTAACATACAAAGAAACTTTTTGTGGGGTGGTGGGGAAAAAAGAAAAGTATGTTGGGAAAGTTGGGAGAATATATGTCAACCAAAAGAGAGGGGTGGTCTTGGGATTAAAAATATTTTTACTTTCAATAAAGCTCTTCTCGCAAAATGGAGATGGGAACTTATGCATGAAAAAGGTTGTTTGTGGAGTGAAGTTTTAGGATCGTTATACGGTGGGTGGAGAGGTCTTGAAAAGGGAGAGGTTCTAAAAAAGGCATCATATTGGTGGAGGGATTTAAGCGCATCTTGTGGAGGGACAAATACAACAAGATGGTTTGATCATATGGTAAAGTGGCATGTTGGGATGGGGGACAAAATTGTTTTCTGGAATGATATTTGGGTAGGTGATCAATCTTTGGCATCCATGTATTCTAGAATTTACTCTAATTCATGTCAAAAGGAAGAGAGAATTGAAAATTTGGGTGAATGGCGCGGTGAGGTGTGGGAATGGAAGCTAATTTGGAGGAGGGAGTGGTTTGAATGGGAAAAAGAAATGGTAGACAAGTTTCAAAGGGACATTTCTGGGGTAATACTGAGAAAGGGTCACAAAGATGAGTGGAAGTGGTCACAAAACCAGGAGGGTATTTTCGAAGTCAAATCAGCTTACAGGGCTTTATGCAGTCTTCAATCTGGACCGTTATACGACAAGATTTTTGGTAAAATCTGGAGTATGAAGGTTCCGCCAAAAATTGGCATTTTTCTGTGGAGATTAATAAGGAATAGGCTGCCAAGTGGGGAAAATTTGAGAAAGAGAAATGTGGACATCAGAGGAGGTGATTTCAGGTGCCCTTTCTGCGGAAACCAAGAAGAAACAGTGTTCCACACTTTATTCTTATGTCAGTATGCAGAAGCAATATGGCATAAATGTTACTCATGGCTGGATATCTCTTCAGTATGGCCGATGGCAGTAAAATCGCATTTCCAACAACATGTGGTTATAAATGGAAACAAACAACTAAATACAAGATGGAGCTATATTTGGTGTGGAATAGCGTGGGTTCTCTGGAACAACAGAAACAGCATAGTATTCAGAGGGAAATCTTTTCAAAGAGATGGTATCATACAGGAAATATTGTTTCATACTTGGTCTTGGCTCAGAAATTATGATTCTTCCTTCAAATATTCCTTTGTGCAGTGGAGTCTTAATCCGGGCTCATGTCTGAGAGGATAAAAAGGATTTGCATTATAACAAATTGTGCTGGGAACTTTCTGTGTTGTGATTCTGTGGCCTGGGGTGGAACTTCGTTGAGGTGCCTGCGTGTATTTTGCTGTTCTGGTGGAGTGATGATGCTCGGTAAAGGCTTTTTGGTGTCCATTCAGCGGTTGATATCAACAAGGGTGAAGTGTATTCTGGGAGTTAATTCCTCAGTGGTAATGTTGTTTATTATTTCAGGAAAGTTTTGGGTGGTGGGAAGATTCTTTGTTGATAGGTAAAACATGTTGTGACAGGGGCAGTTATTTTGTTTGGGTGGTTATTTTATATTCATGCCATTTCATTGTCATTAATATTCTATAACCATCTTTGCTTTCTGCTGCCTTTGCATTTCACTGATTGTAGTGTTCGATCATAAACATATGTAGATGGGTTTGGTACCCCTGGTACCTTTTGATTATTAAATTATACATTTGTTAGCTGACCAAAAAAAAAAAAAAAAAAAAAAACACCCGTGCATGGCACGGGTTATTATACTACTATTATATAAAATAAATATTAAATAAAAATATAAAAAGTATTTAATATCTTTTTATATAATAAATTATAAGGTTTTAAAGAAAAGAAAAATGGTTGGTGGACACCAATATCGAGAAAGAAAAAAAAAATAAATATAATAGATGACACGATGTAATAAAAAGGAATAAAAATAAAAAGTATTTATAAAATATATGATATATAAAGATCTCCTAATATTATATGTATGATGTAAAAGTACTCTTTTACATGTCCATGGAGCAGTGATTTGTTCTATTGGGGAGCTATATCCAAGGAGTGGGACGTAAGCATACTTTACATGAAGGAAACACTTATGCTAACTTCCTAGCCAAAAATGGATCTTCTCTGTTGGTTACAAGTTCATATATATTTTTAGTTTTATAACCCTCCCCAAAGGTGAAGTATGGCCCCCTTGATGTTAATGCCGGTGGAATTTTCTATTCCCGTTTGTAATTGTCTTTTTGTGCCGGGGGAATTTTCTATTCCCGTTTGTAATTGTCTTTGTATCCACTTTGTCAACATCAGCAACTTCTCCATTGAAAATTACATCATTCCTAAGAAGCCAAATTGACCATGTTGTTGCCAACCAAACGGTCCACCAAGCTTTCCTTTGCTTATTTCCATTAATACATCCACCACGTTGCCAAAAATGTGCTTTGCAAGCTGTTTGGTGGAATGTCGTCAGATCCGGTTCGACCGTGGAGATCTGGTTCAAATTTAGAAAGTTGGCGGCAGAGCACGGTGGAGATAGCGAGTGCAATGATAGTGAGTACCTGCAAGCACCCCAATGCTCAAGTCAGCGTTTGTGAGAGGAAGTGAGTGAATAATGAGTGTTAGAGTTTTTTCATACCTGAGACTTGCTTATATAGTTTAGGGACTCCTTCTAGGGTGGGAAAGCTAGATAGGTCTCTCACGGTGGAAAAGATTTTTGAGCCATTAGATATATTCAATAAAAAAAATGAATGGTTGAGATATTATTCTTTTTTCTTTTTTATTTTTTCTTTTTTTCCTTCTCTTTCCCAACTTGTCCCTCTACAATTGGGAAGAGAAAAGAACATTGCCACCGTAAACACCCTCAACCCCTTTCTCTACTCGTATCGGCATCGCCACCCAACTCCTCTTCGCAGACTCAGACCACCGTTACCCGTCCACCACTTCATCCTCCTCAATCCACAACTTAAAATTAAAAAAATAAAAATGAAAGTGAAGGTTTCACAAAGCTTCGTTCATCGTGAAACAGAGGGGGGTTTTGTTCTTCGTTCAAAATCAAAGAAACAATGGCATGAGAACCACCGACGCAAAGGGGCTATAGCTCTGTTTGTGACCAGGATGGCAACGTCATGCACGAAGGAGTCAACAATGGAAGGAGATAGAAATGGTGGAAACTAATCTCTGGTTGCAGTGATGAGAACATGCTAACACGGTTGCAGAACATATTTGGCTTTATTTTGAGGTAGAACAAGTGATTAATGGGGTTTTCATTATCTATTTTGGGTTCAATGGAACGACTGGTGTGTGGAGAATAAAGGCCCTTGAGGATGCTGGTGGTCGGTTGGAGAGGACTACAGTGGAGGACATGGATATCGCAGTTCGCACCCATCTTCATGGCTGGAATTTTATTTTTCTCAATGATGTTGAATTGAAAGGGAGTGTTACGCAGCGGTTGAGAGCGGAGATGCGGTCAATCCGCTACCAGAGATTGTCGCCGTCAAGTGCGAGGCAAGTGTGGGCAGAGGGACAAGTTGGGAAAGAGAAGGAAAAAAAGAAAAAAGAAAAAAGAAAAAAAGAATAATATCTCAACCATTCATTTTTTTATTGAATATATCTAATGGCTCACAAATCTTTCCCACCATGAGAGACCTATCTAGCTTTCCCATCCTAGAAGGAGTCATAGTTTAGGGAAAAAGTTAGTTAAGCGGTTATAGTCACGCGGCCTGCGTGACCATGTGAATGGTCATGCGTCTCATGCATGCCCTCTTATTGGTATCGATGACTTAGGATTGTCGATCTGGTAAGACCGAGTATCTCCGAGGCATCTCGGTTTGGGTGACGCCCCGGGATACTACTCCAGAACACAAGCTTTAGGTAATGATATTTCAGTCCCAATCCATGAGTAGAATTTCCATATGCTGTATGAAAAGCTACATGAGAACATCAAATGTCCAACAGTCTCTTCAACTTGTCCGCAAAAATTACACTTGTCATCCTCATTTATTCTTCCAATATTCTCTTCCTCAAATTTTGTTCTGTCTGGATCCTATTCCACGCCAACCTCCATGTGAATGCAACAATTTTTTAGGGTGCTGAAACTTTCCAAAGGCATTTGAAGAAACCTTCATCAATTAAACCCGCATATGCAGCCTTCACAGTATACTCAGAACCCCGCATATCTTTTTCTCCTTCTTTAAGAATTACGGTTTGTAAGAATATTTGTAATAAATCACCCAAAGCTGATTTTTCCCATACGCATAAAGTGATGTGAGTGATTATAATACAACCGTTGCATAAGTGATTTTAATGTTAAAGTCATACGCATGTTTAACATAAGATTTTAATTTTAATTTATTTATTAAACAAGTATGAAATATACACATAATAAACTTCTGAGATTTAATCTAAGATTTTAATTCATTATAATGATATGGATGATTTTAATCATTAAGAATATGTTTGATTATTTTAATTACTAACTATATTAATGTCTTTGGCATATTTATAGAGTATGACATTATTACACTAAATAAAAATATAACATAATATTTTTGCTCATTAATATTTTTAATGTTTAAAAAACATAATGCTTGATATCAAATTATTTTTTAAAAGTATGGACATCCTCATTTTCCTATATTGCTTGTATTCCCCTCTCTATTAATGCATAGATTTTTTCTTCTATATTTTTTTTAGAGTAAATTACACGGATCCCCCCTGAGTTTTACATATATTACACCGACACCCCCTGCCTTTTTAAACATTACTTTTGACCCCCTGTAGTTCAAAAAAGCAGGGGTGTCGGTGTAATATAAGTAAAACTCAGGGAGGGTCCGTGTAATATAAATAAAACTCAGGGAGGTCCGTGTAATTTAAAACCAACAAATAAGGAATTTTTTGTATGGTTTAAAAAGGCAGGGGGTGTCGATATAATATAAGTAAAATTCAGGAAGGATTCATATAATTTACTCTTTTTTTTATACATTTTCTTTATCGATTTTAAAGGCGATAAAATATGAAATATTATTAAAAGTGCCAAACAAGACAACTTACATGTCCGTACATCACATGGTCTAAGTACTAGTTGATGTAAAAGGAGGTTATGATGTTTTTTTTTTTTGGGTTACAGGCATTTATAAATAAAAGATGTTTCTTGAATAAAAAAAAGCCTAACAAAAAATTGTTTATTTAATTTTGGAATGCATTTTTAATATATATGTATATAAAAAAATAAAAAATTATATAAAATATCACCTGCATATACCAGCATATCATGTCAATTTTTTAATAATCAAATACTTGTTGCAACTTGCAAATATAGTAGATTTATAATGCGGCATGCATGCATACTTCGACTATTTTATTGAGTGTAAAGCTACAACTCACCCAACTGCCAACTCACCCAACAGGATGCTACTTATTGCTAGAGTTCAATACTTTCTTTTTTGACAGAAATGCCACAGTTCAATACTGCTGATTGCATAAAGATGTAGTTTCTCGATCCAAGTTTATGCTTTATTTAACATAAAATATTTTAAAGGGTTGAGATTTATGCTGTTTAATAGTTAAATTAAATGTAGGAGATCAAGATCCCCTACCAAAGTATCCACTTGAAATATAACCAACAATAAAAAAACGTTAACGTGTTTAATTTTTTATATAAAAAAAACGTATGGCCCCTTGATGTTAATACCGGGGGAATTTTCTATTCCCGTTTGTAATTGTTTTTTGTTTTGTTTTTTCTTTGTATCTTTTCTTAACAAAAAATATTCATTGGTACAATTATGTAAAGTTTTTTTATTGGAATGCATCTCACCATTTCCAAGTTCCAATCGTTGACTTCATTTTCTCTCTAACAATCTCAATAATAAATATCACAACATAAGCATCTCTATCTAGCTCATGCCTCCATTCCCTTACCCTATTCCCATTCAACCATTAGTTCAATTATTTCACTTCCCATCTCATGGCCATCTCAA
This sequence comes from Pueraria montana var. lobata, assembly GCA_026413185.1. Taxonomy (NCBI): domain Eukaryota; kingdom Viridiplantae; phylum Streptophyta; class Magnoliopsida; order Fabales; family Fabaceae; genus Pueraria; species Pueraria montana. The sequence goes on along the minus strand of CM048653.1, from coordinate 74,472,359 downwards.
ACACTACTCATGCTCTTCTCCTCGTTTCACCAGGAATGGGTCACATAATCCCTGCCCTAGAATTTGCCAAGCGTTTAGTCACTCACCAAATCATTCACAAACTCACCTTCTTCTACGGTTCAATCAAAACCTCAACTCCCTCAAAAGCTGAGACCCAGGTTCTCCAATCAGCCATGAAGGAGAACCTCTTTGACCTAATCCAACTCCCACCAATAGACCTCACCACCCTAGCTGGCCCCCATGCCAACATAAAAACCAAAATAGCAACCATAATTCACGAAATCCCACTACTCTTTGTGTCCACAATTTCCACCATGAACCTCAGCCCAACCGTGATCATCACTGACTTTTTCTTCAGCCAAGTTATGCCTCTCGTTCAAAATCTAAACCTACCTATGTTTGCTTTTGCACCAACCAATGCATGGCTCGTAGCACTTGGTCTCTACTCTCCCACTTTGGATAAAGAAACACAAGGAGAATATACCAAACCTATCTCAATCCCGGGTTGCAAACCCGTACACCCCCATGATTTGTTCGACATGTTGAATGAAAGGACACATAGGTTGTACCATGAATTTGTTGCCGCGTGTGAAGGGGCAGCACTGGCCAATGGGATCTTTGTGAATACGCTTCATGAGTTGGAACCTAAGACACTTGAAGCACTTGGTGGTGGACACATTACCAAGGTGCCCGTGTACCCGGTTGGGCCTATAGTAAGGGAAAGAAGCCCAAGCCCAAGCCCAAGTAGTGATGAGGGAAAGAGAAGTGATATTGTTGAGTGGCTAGACAAGCAAGAAGAAGAGTCTGTGGTGTATGTGTCACTTGGGAGTGGATACACAATGTCATTTGAGGAAATCAAAGAGATGGCTTTGGGGTTGGAGCTAAGTGGGAAAAAATTTGTTTGGTCTGTGCGTCCACCTGTCACCAAAGCTGGCAATGATAACTATCTCACAGCAGGTGAGTAGGTAAAGTGTCAACCATTTTTTTTCCTTTTTTTATTAAAGAAAAATGATATTTGAACACTTGTTATTTTAAATATTTCATTCACACTTTTTATTTTTATCTAGGTTTAAATATCTTTTTGGTCCTTGTAATTTAGTATTTTTTTGTTTTTCGTCTTTGCAAAATTTTTTTTTGGTTTCAGTTCTTGCAAATTATGTTTGTTTTGTTTTTCGTCTTTGCAAAAAAAAATTTTGGTTTCAGTCCTTGCAAATTATGTTTGTTTTGTTTTCGTCCTTATAGTAGTTTAGATAGCGTTTTTTTCACTGTTCAAAGCGCTATCTAAACCACTATAAGGACGAAAAACAAAACAAACATACTTTGCAAGGACTAAAACAAAAAAAATAAAATTTGTAAGGACGAAAAGCAAAAAAATACTAAATTACAATGACCAAAAAGATATTTAAGCATTTTATCTATTAGTCACTTCTTACCAAATCAGATCACTTATCATATTTATATTTTTCTTTCTTTTTCCTCTCTTTCACCAAGTGTTGAATAATATTTTGGATGTCCAAATATATTTTTATTTATTTATTTATTATTATTCAGGCAAAGTCACCTAATTATGCCTACGTTTTTTCAACTTGTTGCTGGTCTCAATAAATATTGTTAAATGAATTCAACTTCCTTGATAATATATATATATATATATATATATTATGTCTTTTATTTTATATCAATCATTTTTTTACTATATTTATTTAACTTATAATGATAATTTTTAAAAAGCACTTGTGTTAAAACAATTTAGTAGAATAGCATGCTTACGATTGTGACATTTCATATTACTTATTTTTATAATTTTTTTTAAAAATTGGCGAGTCAATCCAACTTGTTTTTTTTATGAGTTGGGTTGGATTGACCTGTTTTATCATCAATACATGTAGATATGTTACATCAACAATTATTTGATGATAGATGATATTTTTTTTTATTACAAATGATATATGATATTAACATATCTAAATGTATGTCATGTTATTAATAAATAATAATAAGAGTATTTCAAAAATTTTAAAATTTATAAAAAAAACAACACAATAAAAATATTTTTGTAAGAATTAAAACAAAAAATTTGCTATATTGCATAAATTAACAAGCATGTTAAACTTTTTTTGTTTCTATTTATTTATTTATTGATAATTAAGATAAGGAAAAAAATTCACACTCAATATTCTACTTACAGTTACACCCTATTCAGTACACATTCCACACACAAATATAGAGATAGCCCCGTAAGACGTCAGTTAAATTTTTGAAGCATGAAAGAAATAGAATTGTTAAAATAAACATAGTTGACAATTTTAAAATTATTATAAATGCAAACTTTGAAAGATTTATTTTTTTTACTATTATAATGTTTTTATTTTGTTTATTAATGTTATTATAGTTTAATATTCCAATAAATATATTATGGTTCCTTCCAGGTGAGGAAGGTGAAACCGGAACTACCCTTGAGTCTAATCTTGAATCATCAAACTCTTTTCCTGATGAGTTCTATCGCATACAAACCAATGGAATTGTGATCACAGATTGGGCACCACAATTGGATATTTTGAAGCACCCATCTATTGGTGGTTTTGTGTCTCATTGTGGGTGGAACTCAGTGATAGAGAGTGTTTCATGTGGGGTGCCAATAATTGGATTGCCTCTTTTTGCAGATCAAATGATGAATGCTACAATGCTCGCAGAGGAAGTTGGCAATGCAATTCGAGTAGAGGTGTCACCGTCAACCAACATGGTTGGAAGGGAGGAGTTAGCAAAAGCAATAAGGAAGATAATGGATAAGGATGACAAAGAAGGGTGTATAATAAGGGAAAGGGCTAAAGAGCTTAAGCACATAGCTGAAAGAGCTTGGTCTCATGATGGTCCTTCTTATTTGGCACTTTCAAAAATCACTCACTCAAATGGGGTGTGATAACTCATTTGGGGTAGTTAAATGAAGTACTCTCTTTGGTAAAAGAATTTCTATTTTACAATAAGCAATTATTTTCATTTTGTTTGAGCTTCTATGATTTAAATTTCTTCCTTAGCCATTTTGCTTGTTTGTTTAGGATTGGAATGAAATTCAAATAATATTGTGTTAGTAATAAAATGCAATCCTAAAGTTTGATGTGGTTGCCCAATAATTAACTCTCGTATGGACACGAGAGGAGTTCAAGATTATATCACTTCAAGTACAAGAACTCTTGCACTTATTCTTTACACTCCAACATTAGATGGATATACAAGGAGAATATTCAAGCAATGTTTTTAAAATTGGATCGGTAATTAAATCAATGAAAGTACTAGTTTAAGATTTGATGGTTCAACTATGGTTGAACCGATAATAATTAAATACTATTTTAAAAAATATTTTATATTAAATAATACACTAATTTTAAGAAAACTAAAATAAAATATAATATTATTAAATAATTTATTATTTTTAAGTTCTAATTATTAATTGCATATTCCATTAGTAATTAAGTAATTTTTGAAATATTACTAATTGCATAATGAATTTTCAAATTATTAGATAAAGTAATTTTCTCAAATAATTGCAAATTTAAAACACCATGTGATGTTAATGTTAAAGTTGTACCCTGTAAAAAAATATATGGCTTAAATATCTTTTTAGTCCTTGTAATTTAGCATTTTTTTACTTGTCGTCCTTGCAATTTTTGTTTTGTTTTAGTCCTTGCAAGTTATGTTTGTTTTATTTTTCATCCTTAAGGTTTAGATAACGCTTTTTGTAACGACCCTCAGATCTGGCGTCTTAGTGGCTCCACCCCACGACACTTCACACGGTGACACTTCACTCAACTCCTTGTTGGTCCGTAGGTAGCCCTTTCTGAGATGTCTGGCCACTTTCAGGATTATTGACTGTCCCCACAAACCAACACGAGACTTCTCAGCATGCTTTGTCCTCACTCGCACACTTCCTGGGAAACTTCCCAGGAGGTCACCCATCCCATAATTGCTCAAAGCCAAGCACGCTTAACTATGGAGTTCTTAAGTGATGAGCTACCGAAAAGTAGATGCATCTTGTTTGTATAAGTAGTACCAATTATTTTCTTTAAGCCATCCTCAATTGTATAGTCCCACATCTATACAGCCTTTGGATCTCTCTCATTCCGGTGTGATTCGCCTGGGTGTTACACTTTTAACAGTAGAAAAAGCGTTTTGAACAATGAAAAAAATATTATCTAAACCGCTTTAAGGAAGAAAAATAAAATATCATAATTTGCAAAGACTAAAACCAAAAAAAAAAATTGCAAGGACAAAAAGCAAAAAAATGCTAAATTGCAAGGACTAAAAAGGTATTTGAGCCAAAAAAATATTAAACTCATAAAATTTACAACTCTTAAATAATTTGAAATCTGAAAAAAAAAACATGTGTTGTAAATATTAAATTTGCAAGATTTAACAACCAAATCAGTTTTAGGATGCAAACAAAAGGCTCAAAGCCGCAAAATCTATTCGAAAAGGCAAAACCGTAGTTAGGCACAATAAATTAGAAAAGAAAGACACTTGCATCATCATTGCATGCTATTTTGAATATGGTTTTCTCTTCTATAGTATTTCTTTTGCATCCTCATACCACGATATGTTTTTGTTCATGATTACAAATTAAGCTAATTTGTCATTGAAGATGTAGAAGAAGACACAAAGGTGATTGTATTGTGCTATTATCACTGTTCAAAGAGAGCTTCTTGTCTTTCTTAATATCATCTAAGATGAGATTTTAAAGACCGATCAAACCGTTAAATTGTCAATTTTTACAGGTTTCACCGGTTATTGACTAGTTTGGTTGGTTCTTGTTTGATTTGTTGTGTTAGACCGGTCATTAGGTCGCTTAACTGATTTTCCAGTTGAACCGGCTGGTCTGATCCAATTTTTAAAACCATGTGCAGAAGCATAAACTCGAATACCCTACCTACCTCGAAGCTTTTGTCTCAACAGTAAATTCTTGTTGAAAATTAGGTAAACCTAAAATTGGGGTAGAGATAAGAGCATCCTTTAGTTATTGAAATGCTTGATCATCTTGTGCCCCCATTAAAAGGGTATCTATTTCTATAATAAGGTTGTTAATGGCGTGACAATCTTGTCATAGTTGTGGACACACCTTCTATAATAACTAAAAAGATCAAGGAAGCCCCTCAATTCTGTTGAGAACGTAGGGATAGGCCACTTTCTCACACAAAACTTCTATTTTTTCTCGAATTTTCCTGGAAATCATGTGGCTCAAGCAAGGAGTTAACAGTCCATGTAGAATTGTTAAAGACGATGTCCAAACGTGGCATGACAGTAAAGACTAAACAAATAACGTTTGTATCCAAAGAGATTGATTTGATAATGTTTTAAATATAATGACCAAATTAAGAATGCACTATACATATAAGGACCAAATTAAGAATGTATTACATATATATATAGAGATCAAATTAAGAATGTGTAAGGGGATTAACATCACTATAGGAGGATCATTAGAAACGGCGTCATGACAATAAAGAAGTCAAATTAAGAATACGTTACATGTACGGAGACTAAAGACTAAATTATGTGTTAATTAACCTTTCCTTTTTTTATTATACCATTTTATATTATTTTTAAACAAATAAGAAACATATGTGAGCACACAGTTTTTTTTTTTTATAAATAAAAAAATTTAATAATACAACGTGTGACTAGCATGGCGCTGTTATATATATTTCTTTAATGATTTGTCCAAAACACGACAGAAGCAAGTGATTATAAATATTTGCTCGTGTAACAATTGATGTAAAATGAGGCATTTGCAATTTTTTTGTTCACAGACATTTGTAAATAGAGAATGTTTCTTGAATAAAAAAAACTTAACTATGTTTTTAGTCTCTCAATTAGAGAATTTGTTTTTTTAGTCTCTAAATAAAAATTTGTACGTTTTAGTCTATAAAATTTAAAAAAAAATCCTCTTTTTAAAGATACCTGTATATAATTAAATAAAATAAAATTAAAAATAATAGATATAATATCACAGACATATCATTTTCAATTATTTATATTCAAATACTCGTTGCAAATATAGATAGATTTAGAACAATGATTTTTGAATGCCCTCTTCAAATACATAATCATTGCTCTATATAAGTATCACATCATATCACCTATTATACTTATATTTTTCTCTCTTTTATCTCTCTCTTAGTCTAATTATATTTTGAGTGTCTAAAAATAATTTTTTATAGATTTATAATGCATCGTACATACTTTAATTTTTTTTTTTTTACTAAAACGATTCTACTTGTTGTGTGCGTAACGAGAAAAGACATCTCCATTTCTTTTTTCCCCATCTGTTTTATTATTAAGCTTTTGGGAAAATAAATAAAATAATGAATAACATTTATTTTCTCAAAAATTTAGAAATAGAAGAAATGGAGAGAGAAAAAAAATTAAAAAAATATTTTCCCATGCATAATGTCCAAAGAATCCACCTGAAATGTACGTACAAAAAATAATGATATGTAGATACCGAAAGAGTATACAATTCTTCATGTCTCTCTTTTTCTTTTCAAAAATGATTTTAGGACACTAAAAAATAAATTTGGCATCTAGTGAGAGAGATAAAAAAAGAGAAAAATATACATATGAGATAGGTGGTATGATATTATAAAAAAGAGAAAATGAGAAAAAAAGATACATTTTAATTAGTGTTTAGAAAAGTAAAGTGTCTAAACTACTCTAAAGACCATTGCTTCTTTTTCATTGTGTAGCACACGAGTATCCATGAATTACTGCAATTCGTGGGGAATTTTTTGGTACCAAATATAGCACTACTGTTTTTTTAATAAGAAAACATTAGCTAGTGTCTCACCACTCAATAATAAATAAACTAACATCTCCAATCTCCAACCCCATATTTCCATTCAATCATTAATTTCCTTTCACTTGATGACTTCTCATATCTCATGGCCATCTCAAACACTCATCATGCTGTTTTCCTAGTTCAACCAGGAATGGGTCACATAATCCCTGCCCTAGAACTTGCCAAGCGTTTAGTCACTCACCAAATCATTCCCAAACTCACCTTCTTTTATGGTTCAATAAAAACCTCAACTCCCTCCAAAGCAGAAACCCAAGTTCTCCAATCAACCATAAATGAAAACCTCTTTGATCTCATCCAACTCCCCCCCAGTTGACCTCACAACCCTAGTTGGTCCCCATGCCACCATACAAACCAAGATAGCAACCCTAATGCATGAAATCCCACCACTCTCTGTCCACACTCTCCACCATGAACCTCAACCCAACCATGATCATCACTGACTTCTTCTTAAGCCAAGTTCTCCCTCTAGTTGAGAAGCTAATAAAAGTGCCCATGTTCGTTTTTGCACCAACAGACGCGTGGCACCTTGCACTTGCTCTTCACACCCCCATTTTAGATAAACAAATACAAGGAGAATATGTGAATGAAATTAGACCAATCTCAACCCCGGGTTGCAAACCCTTACACCACCACGATTTGTTTGATGTGTATTGGGACAGGACACATAGGTTGTACCATGAATTTGTTGCCGTGTGTGAAGGGGCAGCACTGGCTGATGGGATCTTTGTGAACACGTTTCATGAGTTGGAACCTAAGACACTTGAAGCACTCGGTAGTGGAAACATCACCAAGGTGCCCGAGTACCCGGTTGGGCCTATAGTAAGGGAAACAAGCCCAAGCCCAAGCCCAAGTAGCGATGAGGGAAAGAGAAGTGATGTTTTTGAGTGGCTAGACAAGCAAGAAGAAGAGTCTGTGGTGTATATGTCACTTGGGAGTGGTTACTCAATGTCATGTGAACAGATCATGAAGATGGCTCTGGGGTTAGAACTAACGTTGTGTTTGATTTAGAAGAGAGAAATATAATAGATAAAAATAGAAGAAAGATAATTTAAAAAAGAAGAAATAAAGTTGTATGTTGTGTTGTTTGTTTTAAAAGAAATGAGTAAGAAATAAAGTAGAGATAATATTGTAAAGTTATTTGGTATAGATGAAATAGAGAGGAGAAAATTAAGTAGACACCCAAAAATCGATTATGATGCACAAATAATTGATTAAAATGTGCAAATAATCGATTATGATACACAAATAATCAATTAAATTAATGTTGTAACCCTTAAAATTGATTATGATATACAAATAATCGATTAAATTGGTCAAAAAACTCGATTATTTAAGTGAAATAATCAATTTTTACTATTTGAAATAATTTTTGATAAAAGAGAAATTTGTAACTTAACTCTCTTCAAACTCTTTGGTACCAAACGTTCATACCTTATTTCCGTCTGCAGTGTTTTATCTCTTTCCGCTAAACCGAACACAGCCTAAGTGGGGAAAAAAATTGTTTGGTCTGTGAGGCCACCTATCACCAAAGCTGGCAATGATCACTATTTCACTGCAGGTGAGTACTAGAATAGAGGCACCTGATCATGCCTATATTTTTTTATGATTAAAATAGAATGTTGGTATTTGTTCTTTTTTTTTAATTTAAAAAGTTTCATTTTAATTTTTTTAAAGTGCTTTTATTAGATCAAATTATTCATTGTTAGTTTTTGACACTATTAATGCCAATTTTGACTGAAACATAATATTTTTCTCGGTCTACTACATGTCACTAAATTGACAAAGTTAGTGTGGTAAAACAGCGGAAAAACAAATTTAATATAAAGACACTTTAAGATATCAAACTGAAATATTTTAAACTTAGAAAACCAAACTGAAATAAAAATTTAGATAAGATACCAAAATTTTATTTTAATTAGCCTTTTTTTAGTGTTATAGTTTAATATTCCAATAAATATATTGTGGTTCTTTCATAGGGGAGGAAAGTGAAAGTGAAACTGGAACTATTCATGTGTCTAATCTTGAAAAATCAAATTCTTTTCCTCGTGAGTTCCACCGCATACAAACCAATGGGATTGTGATCACAGATTGGGCACCACAATTGGATATTTTGAGGCATCCATCTATTGGTGGGTTTGTGTCTCACTGTGGATGGAACTCCATGATGGAGAGTGTTTCATGTGGGGTGCCAATAATTGGATTGCCTCTCTTTGCAGAGCAAATGATGAATGCTACAATGCTAGCAGAGGAAGTTGGCAATGCAATTCGAGTAGAAGTGTCACCTTCTAACAACATGGTTGGAAGGAACGAGTTAGCAAAAGCAATAAGGAAGATAATGGATAAGGATGACAAAGAAGGGTGTGTAATGAGGGAAAGGGCTAAAGAGCTCAAACACATAGCAAAAAGAGTTTGGTCTCGTAATGGTTCTTCTTATTTAGCACTTTCAAAAATTACTCATTCTAATGGGGTGTGATACCTCATATAGGTAGTTAAAAAAGTACTACACCACGGGGAAATAATTTCTATTTTGGAATAAACAACTATTAAGATTTTGTTTGAGCTTTTATGATTTAAATTTCTTCCTCAGTCGTTCTGTTTGTTTGTTTGTTTAGGGTAGGAATGAAATTCAAATAATTGTGCAACTAGATTACATAGTGGTTACTGATAATTCACAATATGTCGGCCAATTTTCTAGTGCTTAATAGATTTTGCGAATAAAATTCCACCAAAGAGGCACAGTTTCTTTTAGCAACATTGCATGAAACTATTATTCAGACTTGTAATTTAACACAAAACTTGTCATCATGCATCCATAGAATTGAATTAATGGCGATTATAAAAAAAAAAATGTAGAATGAAATCATGACCTATTTTGTAGCATACCAACATCCCAACAAAATACTACCTCTGGTCCTAATTATAGGTAACATAGGATAAATCATCAAGACCAAGGAGAGTAGTTAAAATAGTTATTTTTAATTAATTTTACAATGAATTCAAATTTTATTCCAAAAGTATCCTTTACTTTATTGATGTGAATGCATAGAAAATAGAGTTAACAGTAAAGTAAGGGTATAAAAGAAATTTTACCTTAAGTAACTTTACAAAAAGGTAATTATTGTTTATATTTAGGACCAAATGAAAATCCAATTTGTTGCTTATAATTAGAACCAGAGGTAGTAACATTCTGAAACAAATCATAATCCCAATTAAAAAGTCACCATTATTTTATTATGTAGCACACATACGACAATGATTCTCTCAACGACGAATATTTTATTCACTGCATGCATTATTTATTTTAAATGAAAGAATTCATTTAAAACAGACATGCATGCATCAGCAGTTTTAAATGAATTCTTTCACACGTTTTCTATAATCTCCAATATTTTTTTCCTTAAAAAATTGTTAATTAGTAGCTATTAGATTTAGAGGCCCATTCCGTAACATCTCCATCATAGAGATTATATGTCACATCCCTAATCCATTATTTATTTTATTATCCATTAGCAAAGATATTGTTAACTCGTGAACATTAAGTCCATATGTTACTGCCTTACTGGCAAGAAAATCATGGGCACAACTAGCAAGTAGCTTGTGATTCGATTCTTAATTAAGGGGTTTGAATGAGCAATTTTCGCATGTATGATCTCAGATCATGCTCATTGATCCATTTCTACCAGCTAAGCCTTTTCTCTTGTAATTCAACAATAAAGGCAAATAGAGACTCCCATAATTGCAGGTGACATTGAGAAATCACCAGAATTTGTGTTGAACTCAGAACAAAGAACTAATGGAGGAGCACATGATTCTTTATACATAGTAGTCCATATATGTATCAAATTTTGGTTTACAAGCTAAAACAGTTTTCATTTCAATAATAATGAAATTCCTTGTGATGCTTGCCATTATGCTAAACAAATTAAGGAGATTACCACATCCACTTAGTTCTAGCAAAACCTCTTTTATCTTTGAGTTACTAAATTTTTTTTTTTTACTTTGGTAGATGATTATAGCCTATTTACTTGAATAATTTTAATAAATTCAAAGATGAAACATGCAAACACCTTACTCATTTTTATTTGATCATACAAATCATGAATACCCCACCGCTCACACCCCAACGACTTTAACTTGCTGAATAACAATAATCAATTAATCCCAACATAAGAGCTTTTCTTTTCCATTGCCATGTAACCTTTTATTAAGTCCAGTGTGTATCATGTACTGCCCGAGATTCCAATCTCCAAAAGCTGTTAAGTTTTCTGCTTCAGCATATACATATTATGCAGCATAAAAAGAGCTATTACTGCATAAATACCTTTCAAGCAAATAAAAGGTTCCTTTGCCCATTCATACAGAGAACAACTAAAGCCAACCATCTTTGACTTGAGCCAATACCAAGATATATATTTTATTAGATCCACCACTTTGTCAACATCAACAACTTCTCCATTGAAAATTACATCATTCCTAAGAAGCCAAATTAACCATATTGTTGCCAAGTTGCCAACTGCCAACCAAACGGTCCTTCAAGCTTTCCTTTGCTTATTTCCAATAATACATCCACCATGTTGCCAAAAATGTGCTATGCAAGCTGTTCGATGGAATGCCATCAGATCTGGTTCGACCGTGGAGATTGGGTTCAGATTTAGAAAGCTGGCGGCAGAGCACGGTGGAGATAGCAAGTACGATGGCGGTGGAGTACGTACCTGCAAACACTCCAACGCTCACATCAGCGTTTATGAGAGAAGTGAGTGGGTGATGAGAGTTTGAGTTGTTTCATACCTGAGACCTGCTTATATACTTAAGTTTAGGCAGAAAAGTTAGTTAGGCAATTACAATCATGTGGCCTATGTGACCCATGTGAAGGGTCATGCGTGTCATGCATGCCCCCTTGTTGGTATCGATGACTCAGGATTGTCGATCTGGTAAGACCGAGTATCTTCGAGGCATCTCGGTTCGGGTGACGCCGCGAGATACTACTCCAGAACACAAGCTTCAGGTAATGATATTTCAGTCCCAATCCATGAGTAGAATTTTTTCCATATGCTGTACGCAAAGCTACATGAGAACATCAAATGTCCAGCAGTCTCTTTGAACACAAAAATTACACTTGTCATCCTCATTGATTCTTCCAATATTCCTCTTCCTCAAATTTTGTTCTGTCCGGATCCTATTCCACGCCAACCTCCATGTGAATGCAACAATTTTTCAGGCTGCTGAAACTTTCCAAAGGCATTTGAAGAAATCTTCATCAACTACTTTTCTTTGTTCCTGCAACCCCGTATATGCAGCCTTCACAGTATACCCAGAACTTTTCTTTGATTTCCATATCCACATATCTTTTTCTCCTTCTTCCGGAATTACGGTTTGTAAGATTTGTAATAAATCATCCAAAGCTGATTTTGTTTTGAGTAAATTACACGAACACCCCCTGAGGTTTGCCTTTATTACACCTGGCACCCCTCCATTTTTGAACCCTACAGAAAACCCCCTAATTTTTGGACTTTCGTTACACTAACCCCCCCTCATAGGCATAAATCATTACACTGACCCCCCCTCTCAGGTTTAAAAAATATTACACTTACCCCCCTTTAGGGTGCTCAAAGTAATGTTCAAAAATGGAGGGGTACTAGGTGTAATAAGAGTAAACCTTAGGGGTGGTCAGTGTAATTAACTCTTTTGTTTTTTATCCGTAATAATCGAAAATAATACCGGAAGATTTACAACACTTATGTAGGAATCCAAAGCTGATTTTTTCCCATACACATAAGTGATGTAAGTGATTATAAGACAACCGTTGCATAAGTGATTTTAATATTAAAGTCATACGCATGTTTAATATAAGATTTTAATTTTAATATATTTATTAAACAAGTATGAAATATACACATATTTAATAAGCTTCTGAGATTTAATCTAAGATTTTAATTCATTATAATGATATGGATGATTTTAGTCATTAATAATATGTTTGATTATTTTAATTTTTAATAATTAAATTTAAGATATTAATGTCTTTGGTATATTTATAGAGTATGACCGTTAGTATGGATTGTGGTTGATGGCTGGCTGTGACTGGTTGGTACCTACCAGACCAGAGTGGCAGTGGCAGCACAGCAATTAGGCTGATTGATTATTTTTGATCATTTTTATAAATAAAATATTAATATAGATATGTTCTAAAATTATTTATCGGCATGAATCTGTTTTAATCATTGATCAGCAAATTTAAGGAGAACATGACAACTGTCAATATTTGACACGTGTCATACTCTCCTTAAATCTACTAGTCAAACTTGAAATTTTAACTCGTCAATAATCAAAATAGACTCATGTCAATAAATAATTTTAGAATAGATCTATATTAATATTTTATTTATAAAAATGATCCAAAATGATTAATTATTCCAACAATTATGTGAAAAGCATTGGATTCCATTATCGTCTCTCTTCTTTTATGCTACACAGGGGTGCCATGTAACCTGAAAATCTTGACTTTCAAACTTTATAAACCCAAAATGTAAATAAAATATACACTGCTAATGCTAAATTTCTCCTTCCTTTCTTTGACTCTAGCCCAACCCAAAAGGGGTTCTTTGCAACAGAAAAATCATATAAGAAATAAAAAATTGTTTATTTAATTTTGGAATGCATTTTTAAGATATATGTATATTAAAAATAAAAATTATAAAAATAAATTATATAAAATATCACCTGCATATCATGTCAATTTTTTAATAATCAAATACTTGTTGCAACTTGCAAATATAGTAGATTTATAATGCGGTGCATGCGTACTTTGACTATTTTATTGAGTGTAAAGTTACAACTCACCCAACTGCATACCGACCAAAGGGAACAGGATGCTACTTCAGTCACAACTGAAGGAGATAAAAGATACTTTGGGTTACTTTGGGGAATGGGATTTTGTGTTACTTTATAAATGGATTGGCAATTTGTTAATGCATCTTATTGGACCTTACTTTTACTTTTCGTGTATGGCCTTTATCCTTATGTTATGTGCCTGACCATTATGTTTTGGATTTATTTGGCAAGTGGACCTTTGCAAGGTGTAATGCAATACTTTTATATGAATATATTAATGTTTCAGCAAACTGTTTTTTTTTTCCTTTTGTCTGTCATTGTGAATTAAAATTTCATTCCAACTTAATGAAATAGCCACTGGTTTTAAAGTGGAAAATTCATAATGAAGGATTTTAATAAGCTGTAATCAAATGTGCCAATATCAAAAGTAACACAAACTGAATACTAAACTTTCTTCAATTTCACATTTCATTAATTCCAACATTTAGAGAAGAAAATAACAAAAAAACTTGTAATTAAAGATCTGGGCACTGTATATGATTTAACTAAAACACCATATTCTTTTGATCACATCACTAACTCTGTAATTAAAGATCTGGGCACTGTTGCAATCACTGTATGTCTGGTTGGAGAATCACATTATTTCATGAGTATATTTATATGAATAATATCTAGTAAAAATGGCAAAGATTGTTCTTCTGGCCATATAGTGCCCTCAACTTGTAACTGAGTCACTCAATCACTTATAAAGGTGATTATAAAGCTGTGTAGGAACTATATGGTCAATTTGCTGTAATTGGCATCAATTTAATTTATTTCTGATTCTTTAAAACTCCTTACTACATATGCACGGTCTAAAAAAAAAAGATGCCTTTATATATGGTATCCTTATTTACTATTGAATTTGAATATTCATTTAAATACTAAACTTATCTTGCCTATTCTATAATTTCTATTCAGGTACTATCTCTCCCTCCCTTCTCCTTGGTTATACTAAATTCATTGGTACATTTCTATTCAGGTTAAAAAAAACTGACGTTATTATTATTTCTATAACCAGGAATGGGTCAAGGGGCAAGTGAGTCAACTAACATATTAACCTGCTGTTACTATTATAATTTCTATAACCAGCATGTCGTAGTATTATATATGATGTATATATAAATAATTATTCATTGGTACAATTATGTAAAGTTTGTTTATTGGACATAATGGACCTTACCTTTCCCAAGTTCCAATCGTTAACTTCATTTTCTCTCGAACGATCTCAATAATAAATAGCTCCCAAAATAAGCATCTACCTAGTTCAAGCCTCCATTCCCTTACCCTATTCCCATTCAACCATTAATTTCTTTTCACTTGATCACTTGTCATATCTCATGGCCATCTCAAACACTCATGCTCTTCTTCTGTTTTCACCAGGAATGGGTCACATAATCCCTGGCCTAGAACTTGCCAAGCGTTTAGTCACTCACCAAATCATTTCCAAACTCACCATCTTTTATGGTTCAATAAAAACCTCAACTCCCTCCAAAGCAGAAACTCAAGTTCTCCAATCAGTCATAAATAAAAACCTCTTTGACCTAATCCAACTCCCCCCAATTGACCTCACCACCCTAGCTGCCCCCCATGCCAGCATAAAAACCAAAATAGCAACCATGATGCACGAAATCCCACTCCTCTTTGTGTCCACAATCTCCACCATGAACCTCAACCCAACCGTGATCATCACTGACTTTTTCTTTTGCCAAGTTATGCCTCTAGTTCAAAATCTAAACCTACCCACGTTTGCTTTTGCACCAACCAATGCATGGCTCGTTGCACTTGGTCTTTACACCTTCACTTTGGATAAAGAAACACAAGGAGAATATACCAAACCTATCTCAATCCCAGGTTGCAAACCCGTACACCCCCATGATTTGTTCGACATGTTGAATGAGAGGACACATAGGTTGTACCATGAATTTGTTGCCGCGTGTGAAGGGGCAGCACTGGCTAATGGGATCTTTGTGAACACGCTTCATGAGTTGGAACCTAAGACACTCGAAGCACTTGGTAGTGGACAAATTACAAAGGTGCCCGTGTACCCGGTTGGGCCTATAGTAAGGGAAAGAAGCCCAAGCCCAAGCCCAAGCCCAAGCCCAAGTGGCGATGAGGGAAAGAGAAGTAATGTTGTTGAGTGGCTAGACAAGCAAGAAGAAGAGTCTGTGGTGTATGTGTCACTTGGGAGTGGATACACAATGTCATTTGAGGAAATCAAAGAGATGGCTTCGGGGTTGGAGCTGAGTGGAAAAAAATTTGTTTGGTCTGTGCGTCCATCTGTCACCAAAGCTGGCAATGATAACTATCTCACAGCAGGTTAGTTTTTTTTTTTTTTTTATCGACATATATTACTTGTTAATATATTAATTTTTATTAGTGAAAAAATTTAAATTCACGACTTATTCTTTCCTTTCTTCTTCTTTCATCACCAAATCAATCTTATAACTCCATCTCACAGTAGGTTAGTAGGTACAGTGTCACCCATTATTTTTTATTTTTAAGAAAATAATATTTGAACACTTTATTATTTTAAACATCTCATTAACACTTTTTATTTTTCTCTATTTCTCTCTTCCTATCAAATTATATCACCTATCGTAATTATATATTTTTTTTCTCTTTTCTCTCTCTTTCACTAAGTGTTAAATAGTATTTTGAGTGTTCAAATATATTTTTCTTTCTTTCTTTATTATTATTCAGGCAGAGTCGCCTAATTATGCCTACGTTTTTTGAAACTTGTTGCTAGTCTCAATAAATATTGTTAAATGAATTTAACTTCCTTAGTCAACTTGTATAATCTGTTAACCCAATAAGTCAAGGAGCGAATTGAATTAAATTGATTTGTCGGTTAGTATTTTCTTTTTCTAATATTGGACATAATATTTTTTACTATTAAAAACCTTTTATCATGAGTTACATATATGGATGTTTTAATTAATTGATTATATTTTTTCTGCAATTTTTATATTCTCTGATTCTAATGGTGAGTTTTAATTGCAATTTTTATATTTTTTCTGCAATATATCACACTCACCATTAATATTTAAAAAAAAAATAAAACAATAAAATTATTTTTATAAGAATTAAAACAAAAAATTTGCTATATTGCATAAATTAACAAGCATGTTGAACTTTTTTTAATTTTTTTAAAAAATTAGGATAAGGAAAAAAAAAATCACACTCAATATTCTACTTACAGTTACACCCTATTCCATACACATTCCACACACAAATATAGGGATAGCCTTGTAAGACGTCAGTAAAATTTTTGAAGCGTGAAAGAAATAGAAATGTTAAAATAAACATAGTTGACAATTTTAAAATTATTATATAAATGTAAAACATTGAAAGATTTTTTTTTACTATTATAATGTTTTTATTTTGTTTATTAATGTTATTATAGTTTAATATTCCAATAAATATATTATGGTTCCTTCCAGGTGAGGAAGGTGAAACCGGAACTAACCTTGAGTCTAATCCTGAACCATCAAACTCTTTTCCCGATGAGTTCTATCGCATACAAACTAATGGAATTGTGATCACAGATTGGGCACCACAATTGGATATCTTGAGGCACCCATCTATTGGAGGTTTTGTGTCTCACTGTGGATGGAACTCAGTGATGGAGAGTGTTTCATGTGGGGTGCCAATAATTGGATGGCCTCTTTTTGCAGACCAAATGATGAATGTTACAATGTTAGTGGAGGAAGTTGGCAATGCAATTCGAGTAGAGGTGTCGAAGTCTACCAACATGGTTGGAAGGGAGGAGTTAGCAAATGCAATAAGGAAGATAATGGATAAGGAGGACAAAGAAGGATGTATAATAAGGGAAAGGGCTAAAGAGCTCAAACACATAGCTGAAAGAGCTTGGTCTCATGATGGTCCTTCTTATTTAGCACTTTCAAAAATCATTCTCTCAAATGGGATGTGATAACTCATTTGGGGTAGTTAAAATAAGTACTCTCTTTGGTAAAAGAAATTCTATTCTAGAATAAACAATTATTACTATTTTGTTTGAGCTTTAATGATTTAAATTTCTTCCTTAATTAGTCATTTATGGTACCGATAATGAGAGTTAACAATTTAATTTGTTGGTTGTTTTAGATTAATGCTAACTTCTATTTAAATTGTGAAATGTAGGATTAATTGTGTTAATAATAAAATAAAATGCAATCCTAAGTTTGATGTGGAATCCTGGGAACTCTCGCATGGCAGGAGCTAAAAATGTCCAAGTATGTTTATATCACTTCAAATACATGAACTCTTGCACTTACTCTTTAAATGCCAACATTAGATAAAGAGATACAAGGACAATATATATAGAGATCATGTAACACCCCGTTATGTTAGACACAATCCACATTAATATTTATTAAGCATATTTAGAATACAAAAAATATTTTATGAAGAACATGATCTTGTTTTAAATAAGCATAAGTTCATGTTACAAAATAAATACAAAATTTAACAAATATAGGAAAATTATGTGAGCAGTACACAATTTCTACCCTAATCCAAATACAAGAATAAATAAAACTGACCTTTGAATCCTGTGTATCTTCTCGTCAGTCTTGGTAGTCTGTGGAGGCTGTTTGAAATGCTCTGTGTATACTAATTTAGTGATCAATAAGATTTGGTGTTAATACATCAGCATGAAGTTTTATTTGGTCTAAAGCAATTGTCCAGAGTGTTGGATTTGTTTTTGTGTTCTTCCTTGTTTATTGAATTGATTTGACATATTGGCAGACATTTTGAAGGATGGTATTTGGATCTTGGGCTGAAATTGCAGGATCTGACTGAAGCAATGTTGTTGGCAGATCTAGAGCAAGATACGGTTTGTCACTGCTGTTCTTTGCCCTGTGATTTATGTTTTTTTGAATTAATTTAACATCTTAACTGAAGTGCATTTTATGTCTACATCTTCCTGATTACAGGTTGATTCTGTTCCAAATTTTGATAATTTACAGAAAGAACCATCACTTCTACCAGCTCGCCTTCCAACCTTATTGTTGAATGATTCTTCTGGCATTGCGGTGATTTTGGGTTCCCTTTCACATACTTGACACAAGATCTGCTGTTTAATACAAATCATGCATCTACTCATGTGGAGCTGTCCATTTTTTTTTTATCTTCATCAGGTTGGCAACTAATATCCCTCCTCATAATCTTGGGGGAAGTTGTAGATGTGCTCTGTGTGTTGATACATAATCCAGAAGCTGCTGTGAGTGCCAAACTTCTCTCTCTCTGTCTCTCTCTCTTATTTTTGATAAAAAAAAAAAGAAATCTCTTTAAGAATGGAAATACAAAGATACATGGATGCGAAACAATAGTTGTAGAATCCCCCATCTCACGTTGGTGGCATAAATCTTTTCTTGAATGGGAAGTTAAAGGGGAATTGATTCCATATTGGTGTATGTTGACATTATTGTCTTTAAATGATTTGGCATGGTTGAAGGTTATCAATATATATCATTTAAGTGTCCAGCTTTGCAAATTTTTTAGACTCAGTTATGTCATTATAAATATAGGATTGGAGATTTGTGCAACTACTGACGTGTAATATTGTCTTTTAATAATTATTCCTACCCATCCTGTGATAAAAAAAAAAAAAAGGTGCAAGTTTGGAAAAAGACTCGCAAAAGCAGAGAAAATCAGTGCCCCATATGGGCATGACAAACATGAAATGTACGAATAACAGCCAGCCACCTGGCAAGGGATGCAGGAGGGAGAAGTGGGAAAACAGATATAGAAAGAGAAGAATATAAGGGAAAACGAGAGAATGAGTGAATTTGGAAAGACTTAGTGGAAGAGAGAATTGAAAGGGAGAGATGCTGATATATATTTTCTATGTTTTTTTTTTCAGTTAATACTTTGTTGTTTTCTTGTTACTGATGCTGATATCTCATTAATATCAATATCAGCAAAGAGATATTTACCAAATACATATGGCTGCTTCTTGTTCTATAGTCCCAAGAATTGATTGAATTGATAGAATTGGGATTATAATCCCAAGAATTGATAGGATTGAGATAAGGTATGTTCAAAGAGATATTATTTTCTTGATTATTTATATTTGATTTGTTTTTTACTTTATTTATGTATTTCATGTCTTAATTTGAACATACCTTTTTGTCTGATTTCTTTGTAGCATTCTAAATGGACTACCTAAACAAATGGGGCTGAAGGAATTACAGGTGAGTACCTTAGAAGTCTACTGTGTTCACTTCATCTCTTGAATTATTATTTTCAATAAAAAGTTCTTTTTCTTGCCTTCTAGCATAGCATAAAATTGGTTTGATTGTTAAGAACTTATTGATATTCTTTATGAAATTAATGTCTCTATGAGATACAAGCAGTGTTATGAAAACCGGACCGGTCATCGACCCGGTCGAGGTACTGGGTTGATTGGTCAGTGATCGAACCGGTGAGTCACTAATTGACCCGGTTTGACCCGGTATATAATAAAAAATTAAAAATATATATATAATATAGCTAACAAAATATGATCAATCCATAATTCATACTCTAAAATTAAAATAAATCATGATCAAACTATAAATATTACATAATCATTTATTACTATAAATTATTTTATTGGATATTATCATTAAATTACTAAAGAAATTCTTGTTATTTTTCACGGCTAAGTATAAAAGTTGTCGGAGGGCCATGAGCAAGTATGATGAAGATGTATTAAACACATAAATATTAAATCATATCAAGATCAAGATAATAATAATTAGCTATTATATGTTATTATCAACATCAAAATAATATTATAGGAACATATTATTAAATAATTTTAAGCAATTAGCTATTAACAATTTAATTAAAATGTTATAGGAGCATATTATTATATTATATTATACTATTTAGCAATTAACTTTTGTCATGGATTTCAAATGGTACTATGGAAAGAATTCCAAATAACTATATTGTTTACAAGAATTGTTAAAAAAAAAAAAAACTTAGCAAAACCGGTTCAACTCCGGGTCAACCGGGTCCGGGTCACCAGTTTTCTACCAAATCCGGCCGGGTCAAACCGGGTTGATCTGGGTCAAACCGGGTCGATGACATATCCGGTCCGATAGCTGAACCGGACCGGTCAGGTCACCGGTTCCCGGTCGAACCGGTCCGACTGGTCGGTCCGGTCCGATTTTTATAACTATGGATACAAGCCTACATTCATGTACAAATTCATCAATGTGTTAGACTCGTATGTTTGACTCGTATACGCATGGCTTTTATAAATTTCATTTCTAAATAAAAAGAAATTCATTGTTACTAAACTATAATTAAATCCATAAACAATCTTTAAAATTTTTATGCTTAATTGCATTTTTTTCCTTTTATTATGATTAATATGCCATTTTGATCCCATAATATTTTTTTTATTGAATATAATCTCTTGTTTAAAAAAAAATATTTTATTCATGTCCTTTTATCAATTTCTGTCTACATAAAACTCTCAAGTCCTTATTTTCTGGACAAATATTTGAGTATTTAAGATGTGAAATAAAAAATGGTTTGAAATGTTTTGAGGTTAGAAATTTGATCAAATTTGAAGGATTTGTAATATCGGAAGAAATTTGGGTTTTTTCGGTGAACAATGATGTTATGATTGGTGAGCTTTATGGTCCTTGGCCCTTGTAAATGGTTGTTTTATTCTTCTGAAGTTCATATTTTTTTTATTTTTTTGATTCATTGGTTCACGTTCAAATAGGAGACTCCAGGTTTTTTTTTTTTTTAAATTAGAGTCAACTTAGCTGACTCTAACAAGAAATAATTAAATATATATTAAAAATAGAGTCGGCTAAACCGATAAAAATGAAAACACGTTAAAGTCGGCTAAGCCGACTCTAAAAGAAATTTTTTTAAAAATTATCCATGGTAGCGTCGGGTCCTAACTGTGACAGTTTACATGTCAGCTAAGCCGACTCTACTAGCGTACACGTTCCAGAACCGACGCTGGCTGATTAGCTTCGAGGTTTTTATACGACACAGAACCGACGCTAAGGCACTGGTTAGAGTCGGCTTTTGGCCGAATCTAAACGGCTGTTTTCTTGTAGTGGCCTAACCAAAAAGATCAAGGGAAGCCCCTCAATTCCGTTGAGGACATAGGGACAGGCCACCTTCCACAACTTTTATTTTTCTCGGATAGAGTTCCACCGTTTTCCTAAAAATCATGTGGCACGACGGTAGAGACTAAAATAATAGATAATGATTGCATCCATAGATATTGATTTGATAGTGTTTTAAATATAATGACCAAATTAAAAATGTACTATACATATAAAGATCAAATTAAGAATTTGTAAGGGAGTTAACTGTAACATCCTAAATCCGGGTTTATATATATTTTCATTTTTAAACTTATTTTAATTCAATAGGGGCATCTTAACTAATTTTAAATTTTCCAAAAACTGTGAAGTTAATAAAATATAGATCGGAATTTTATCGGATGTTTAAAACTTTTCATTAATTTTGGAAGTTGCGTATCACTGCCTCAATTATAAGTATACTTGAAATAGAGATTTTCATATCCCAAATACTTTTCGGAATAATAGTAATATGTACATTCCCAAATTGTATATCAAATACATAGGGTAATAAAGTACAAAAGCTGAATGTACATACCAAAAATCTGAAACCTAGGTCTACCCATATCCAAATATATAAAAAGAGGAAACCTAGTCTTAGAGCAATCATCACTAACACCCAACCTTGCATGTTAAACCAACCTCTAAACGAAAAGTGACGAAGCTGATGAAGATAACATCTTTATGACATCTACAGGTATTGTCACCGGTTCCTAAAAAAAATTAAATCAGAGGGTGAACTCTCTGCTTCATCAAGCAATACACACAGAACGACTTCACAGTCACATACACAATCCTACTAGCCACCACGATGTGGTTCTCTAGCGTTCACACCCGAAACCTATTCGTTTCCACAACTATTCTTGTAAATTATTTCATACTGGCCAGCTGCCATTGGAACTCCCAGAACTCAGTGGTCTTACACATTTTTTAGTTGGATGACTGTTGGGAGTACACCTCTCACCATGGTACTATGGCGGGCTCTCACCAACCGATGATGTCTCGTATTTTTGTCAGGGTGGCCGAGTCAGCTACTTGATCTATCCTCACAACTCAGTACCTTACCCTCCAAAGTCAACCTGCCTTACGATCATCTCCCAGGTACCAACTGTGGTCATCCATTACTCCGAGGACTGACTCCTCAACACTCTCCTCACAGAGTTTATTTTCTTTCTTTGACGCATGTGGGTTTCCCGCTGCACATGGTATAGGTGCGGACGAATTGACGCCGAACTAAAGGTACCACCTCTACGCTCACATATGCATATATAAATAAGGACTTTGCCTTTATCGCTACATCGTAACGATCTCATAACCTCAAGTGACGCATCATTCGCAATCCGACCTTGGTTCACAGATAACTCGCAGCTGAAATATCCCACGCGACCTTTCACAGGTCTGTGTGAGCTTTTCTACCACAGGTACTCGACGGCGGTCCTCAATCACCATATGTCCTAGACATACAACACGGAGATCAAACTCCCCCACTATCACAGTGGTTAAACATTACAACCCCGTCATCTCACAAGCACAATGCTCACCGTAGATAAAGCCTCCACACGACCTCTCAACACTTGCCCATTTGGCTTCCGGTCACGTAAGATTATCCTTCTAAATCGACGCGTAGCATTTATCTACTACACCAGTCACACGTGACCCCCAACGAAAAGGTTTCCCTTCTCATTCGATCCTCACCAATACAAAACAAGGATCACAGAATTACTTATGCCAACCATCAATTACTAAGTTCACACTCTTTTTATGGATTAATTCATTACTTTCCGTCATTTTTATCACAAAATCACCGTTTTTCACAAATGTGCTCCGCATGGAGTTCATTTGTTCCCACGAAGATTATAAATCCTCGTCCCAACATTCAACATCCAAAACACATCAAAATCATGCGCACACAACTTTTCCACAATGCCCAGGGTTCACACCCCCAGGTCTCAGTCCACAATATACATAATACAGTTAATTTGTATAATGAATCAAGTCTTATAAACACATCACACCAACAAACAATTCACTACAAGATTTAAACTACAGTCAACAGACCGTATCTATCACCAAAATAGAGAAAATCACACTTTCAAATATCAAATACTCAAGGTTTTCCTCCCTAAGACTTGAATGAATCAATCATAATAGTGGTTGTATTCTATCCATTATCTCACAGAATCAAAATATTAATTGAAAATAAAATGGTAAAAATACAAGTGTTAACAATTACATTTGACTATTTAGTCAAATTTTCATTGGCAGTACTGAATGTAAGCTCTTGCTGATACAAGCAAATGACCTCGGAATTTAAAACTTTTTATATCAAATCAAAGCTCTTGAAATCTATTTTATAGAAAAGTATCTCACTTATAAAATCAAAATCTAGAAAATTTTATAAAAATTTTCTAAGTCAGCAGCCCTGAATTTTGAGTGTTCACTGAACATAGCTCAAAGAAATGTAAATTTCTCCCACTTCCCAAATTCGTTTTGAGCTGAAATTTTTACAGTAGAAAGGTAACATCTTTATCTTTCTAAAAAGGTAACCATTGCCTCAAAATTATTTCCCTATTGTTCCCAGTAAATTTGTTTCTAACAGCCTAAGTTTCAGACCCAGAACAGAGCTCAAAAACCCTTGCCCTGTTTCTTTTTAAAAAGTTAATTTAGAAATTGGGAATGATAATTTTTGTAATTTATATGGTTAAAAAGCTTGTTTTGTCTAGTTTTTAGTGGTTCAGAAACGAAAAATAAACATTAAGCACAAAACTAGGAATTTGAGAAAAACCGAGACATGTTCCAACTAAACTTGAAAACAGAACATCCATTTTGAAATCCACGGATGAACTTCAAAACAAGGTTTTCTATCCATGGAGTCAAAATAAAAGTTGTTTCTTTTTGTGTCTATTTTCATTCAAAACAAATTTCATGAAAAACCAACGGTTAGATCTCCCAAAAATCGTAAAACCGTGGGATCTGTCCAGGGACACACGAACTTGACAGCCACTGTTCCATTGTTTTGGAGTTTGTTTTCAACATACAACCTTCATCAATTAATTCTATGAAAATTGGGCATGGATTCCCTTGTTCCAGGGACCTTCCCATTCAGTTTCAAAAGAACAAAACAACACTAAAGCCAGGACATGCACTCACACAACCACTGCCAAGG
Organism: Pueraria montana var. lobata; assembly: GCA_026413185.1. Taxonomy (NCBI): domain Eukaryota; kingdom Viridiplantae; phylum Streptophyta; class Magnoliopsida; order Fabales; family Fabaceae; genus Pueraria; species Pueraria montana. Next base: position 74,447,371 of record CM048653.1, on the reverse strand, counting down.
GTTTCAAACCCATTTCATCAACTTTTTACATTCAACCATTCAAACAAACACACCCAACAGCCAAGAGAGGCATACATGCTGTAGGTAGTTGAGTCCCCTAGCTTTCAACCACCCTTAAACTAAAAATAGAATTCACAAAGAGTCCCCCTCACCTTTGTTGATTTTCAGCCAAGAGTAAGAGGAGAAGATAAGGTAGAGAGGATGTTGGGACAACACTAGGCTTGCATGCGAAGCTTCTAAGCTTTCAAAAATGGCCTCCTCCTCCCTTGTATGCCTCGGCCAGGAGCAGAAAAGAAGAAACAGAAGAGAGCCGCGGGAGAGAAACAAAGATATGAAGAGAAAGAAGCAAACCCCTTCATGTTAATATATGGATAAAATTTGTAATTTTACTATTTGTACCCTTACTTCCTCTAAGGATACCCCCCTTCTCTTATTTTTTTTTCTACAACTTACGGAACTCACATAAAAGTTCCAAAAATCTTACAATAACACCATGACACATAACGAAACATAGAACTAAGTTAATTATTATATCAATCAATATAATTTGAATTTAGTTTGGATATTTCAATATTAATCAATCACTTAATCATATAATTAGGAAAATCACAACGTTACAATTATCCCCAACAAGAAAATTTTCTAATTAAATCTCTCACGTTCATACTTATTGAGTTGTAATTTTTGGGGTGTTACATTAACGATCACTATAGGATCATTAGGGACAATGTCATGACAATAGAGAACAAACTGGTAAAGTTTATACTTTTTTTTATCTGTAAGAATCGTAGGCAAATATCGAGAAGTTTATAACAATTCACATACTGCTAAAGTTTATACAATAATAAGTTTTATGTAAAGAGGTCAAATTAAGAATGCGCTACATATATAAAGACTAAAGACTAAATTATGTTTTAAACCTTTCATTTTTTATTATACCATTTTATATTAATTTTTAAACAATTAAGAAACATATGTGAGCACACATTTTTTTTATATTTTTTAAATAAAAAAATTAATAATACAACGCGTGAGTAGCATGGCGCTGTTATATATATTTCTTTCATCATTTGTCCAAAACACGACATAAGCACGCGATTATAAATATTTGCTCGTGTACATATGTAATGTAAAATGAGGTATTTGCAATTTTTTTGGGTCACAGACATTTGTAAATAGAGAATGTTTATTTAATAAAAAATAACAAAAAGTTGTTTATTTAGTTTTGGAATGTATTTTTAAGATACATGTATATAAAAAAATAAATAAAATAAATAATTAAAAATATGACTTAAATATGTTTTTAGTTCATTTAAGATTCCTATTTTTTCATTTTTAGTCCATGTAAGTTCGCATTTTGGAGACTAAAATTGAAAAAACACAAACTTACATGGACTAAAACTTAACAAAAAGATTTACAGGGACTAAAATTGAAAAAACACAAACTTACATAGACTAAAAATGAACAAAATACTTATAGGAATCCAAAATTAAAAAAGCCTAAACTTAATGAACTAAATTCATATTTAAGCATTAAAAATAATAGACATAATACCACATGCATATCATTTTCAATTATTTATATTCAAATACTCATTGCAAATATAGATAAATTTAGAGAAATATTTTTTAAATTCCTCAATTCTTCAAAGACATAATCAACACTTTTTATTTTTTTTCTTCCTATCATATCATATCATTTATCATACCTATATTTTTCTCTCTTTTATCTCTCATTAATATTTTGGGTGTCCAAAAATATTTTTTTTATAGATTTATAATGCATCGTGCATACTTTAATTATTTCTTTGACTAAAAAGATTCTACTTGCCCTGTGCATAACGAGAAAAGACATCTTCATTTTTTACCTCCATCTCTTCTATCATTAAGCTTTTGGGAAAAAAAGAAGAAGAAATAATACACATTTTGTGGAAAATAACATTTATTTTCTCAAATATTTAGAAATAGAAGAAATGGAGAGAGAAAAAAAAATGGAAAAGATATTTTCCCATGCATAATGTCCAAAGAATCCACTTGAAGTGTAAGTAAAAAAAATAATGATATGTAGATAATGAAAGAGTATACAATTCATTTCTTTCTTTCTTTTCAAAAATGAGTTTATGACACTAAAAAGTCTATTTGACATCAAGTAAGAGAGATAAGAGAAAGAAAAATATACGTATGATAAATGATATAATATGATAAAAAAGAAAGATGGAGAAAAATGATAAATTTTAATTAAGTGTTAAGAAAAGTAAAGTGTCTAAAGACCATTGCTAGCTCTTTTCTTTTTCATTGTGACCACCTGCATATTTTGCACATGAGTATCCATGAATTACAGCAACTCGTGAGGAATTTTTTGGTACCAAATATAGCACTACTGTGTTTTTTTTTTTTTAAATAAAAAAAGGTTAGCTAGTGTCTCTCCACTTAATAATAAATAACTAACACCTCCAATCTCCAACCACATTTCCATGCAATCATTAATTTCCTTTCACTTGAACACTTCTCATATCTAATGGCCATCTCAAACACTCATGCTGTTCTCCTTGCTCAACCAGGAATGGGTCACATAATCCCTGCCCTAGAACTTGCCAAGCGTTTAGTCACTCACCAAATCATTTCCAAACTCACCTTCTTTTATGGTTCAATCAAAACCTCTACTCCCTCCAAAGTAGAAACCCAAGTTCTCCAATTAGCCATGAAGGAAAACCTCTTTGATCTCATCCAACTCCCCCCAATTGACCTCACTAACCTAGTTGGTCCCCATGCCACAATACAAACCAAGATAGCAACCATAATGCATGAAATCCCACCACTCTTTGTGTCCACACTCTCTACCATGAACCTTAACCTAACCATGATCATCACTGACTTCTTCTTATGCCAAGTTCTCCCTCTAGTAGAGAAGCTAATAAAAGTGCCTATGTTTGTTTTCGGACCAACAAACACGTGGCACCTTGCACTTGCTCTTCACACCCCCACTTTAGATAAACAAATACAAGGAGTATATGTGAATGAAATTAGACCAATCTCAATCCCGGGGTTGCGAGCCCTTACATCACCATGATTTGTTTGACGTGTATTGGGACAGGACACATAGGTTGTACCATGAATTTGTTGGCCGTGTGTGAAGGGGCAGCATGGCTGATGGGATCTTTGTGAACACGCTTCATAAGTTGGAAACTACGACACTTGAACATAGTTATTAAACCCGAACCGGACCGGCCGATTGAATCGAAAACCGGACAAATGATCGGTCCGGTTAGCTTATCAGATCGGATTTACATTCAGCCTGATGATGATGTCATCGGCCCGGTATTAAATCGGGTTAAACCTGCTGGGTTTGTGGATTTCTATTGCTGGTTCAAATACTGCACCTGCACACTCCACGCTACATCATACATTACGATGCGCTGCACACTCCACGCTGCCCCTGTTAGCTGCTGCACACTGCACGTTGTGCTATGCTTTGCACAAATCATGCTGCACGCTGCACCCCCTATGCACACAAGCATTAAATTCAAATGTTAATTTAAAAATAAACCATTAATTAAAATGCGCTGCTGCCTGGTATCGAAACCGGGTCCTTATAAAAATGTTAATTTAAAAATAAACCATTAATTAAAATGCGCTGCTGCCTGGTATGGAAAACCGGGTCCTTATAATTATGTTAAGCAAGTGTTACCACTAAAACAGATTAACTATTTAGTATAAGTAAGTGATAAATATAATATATATTATATGTGATATACTAGTATTATTTTTTATATATGATATATTAATAAGAGTTTTTTATAGTAATTTAATAATAATATATAACAAAATAATTTATGATAATACGATTATGTAAATTATAGTTTGTTCAATTTTTCATTAGTTTTTTTTTTTTTTTTACTTTATCATGACAATGATTTTAAATTTAGAGTATGAATTAATCATATTTTGTTAGTTATATTATATTTTTAAATTTTTTTTAATATACACCGAGTCAATTAATGATCCATCGGTTCGACCATTGATCTATCGACCCAATGCCTTGACCAGGTTGATAATTGATCCGATTTTCACAACATTGCACTTAGAAGCACTCGGTAGTGGAAACATCACCAAGGTGCCCGTGTACCCGGTTGGGCCTATAGTAAGGGAAAGAAGCCCAAGCCCAAGTAGCGATGAGGGAAAGAGAAGTGATGTTTTTGAGTGGCTAGACAAGCAAGAAGAAGAGTCTGTGGTGTATGTGTCACTTGGGAGTGGTTACTCAATGTCATGTGAACAGATCATGGAGATGGCTTTGGGGTTGGAACTAACGCTCTGTTTGTTTCCGACGATGGAAACAATAACACGCAGACAGAATTATGCAGGCTATTTGGTAAAGTTGAGATAGATGAGAAATGGTTTTAAATTGAGTGGGTCCCGCATATATTCAGCTTTTGCTGCTGATTTTAAATGACTATGATACCCTTTTGTCCTATTATAAATCTAGTTACTTTCTTGAAAGTATTTATGTAAATTTTGCTATATCCTTAGGTTTTAAAGTAATTTTATATCTTTATAATATTATTTCTACTTTATTTATTACCTATTTCTCATAAATCAAACAACATAATATTTAATTTTATTTCTACTCTATTTCTTCTTTTTCAACTTATTTTTCTTCTATTTCCATCTACTATATTTCTCTCCTCTATACCAAACATAACCTAAGTGGAAAAAAAATTGTTTGGTCTGTGCGCCCACCTGTCACTAAAGCCGGCAATGATCACTATTTCACTGCAGGTGAGTACTAGAATAGAGGCACCTGATCATGCCTATATTTTTTTATGATTAAAATAGAATGTTGGTATTTGATTTTTTTTTTAATTTAAAAGTTTCATTTTAATTTTTTAATTTTTTGAAGTGTTTTTATTAGATCGGATTATTCTTTGTTAGTTTTTTACACGATATCAATTTTGACTAACATAGCATTTCTCTCCGCCTGCTACATGTCACCAAATTGACAACATTAGTATGGTAAACTAATGGAGAGACAAACTTAATCTAAAAGAGACACTTTAGGATATCAAAATGAAATATTTTAATGGTCTTGTTAACCAGTGTTTTTAGAATACTAGTTAAAGAATTAAAAGAATAAAAGTTTTATTGAAAATCATATGGTAGCACAATTAAAAATTAGGCTAAAATGCACTTTTGGCCCTTCTATAATTTTCAACCCGCAATTTTAATCCTCTTATTTTAAAATCAAAACATTTAGTTCTCCAAAATTTCAAAATAAACAACTTTGCGAATTGAGAATTACAAGGAGACCAAAATCATGGATTAAAAATTATAGGGGAAAACGCTTTTCCGTATCCCAATAAAAATCTTTCCCATTTACTTTCTTAACTAATGTCCTTAGGATATTGGTCAGCATATGCCATATTTTAAACTTAGAAAACCAAATTGAAATAAAAAAAAAATTAGAAAAAAATGCCAAAATTCTATTTTAATTAGCCTTTTTTTAGTGATATAGTTTAATATTCCAATAAATACATTATGGTTCTCTCACAGGTGAGGAAAGTGAAATTGGAACTATCCATGTGTCTAATCTTGAAAAGTCAAATTCTTTTCCTCGTGAGTTCCACTGCATACAAACCAATGGGATTGTGATCACAGATTGGGCACCACAATTGGATATTTTGAGGCATCCATCTATTGGTGGGTTTGTGTCTCACTGTGGATGGAACTCCGTGATGGAGAGTGTTTCATGTGGGGTGCCAATAATTGGATTGCCTCTCTTTGCAGAGCAAATGATGAATGCTACAATGCTAGCAGAGGAAGTTGGTAATGCAATTCGAGTAGAAGTGTCACCGTCTACCAACATGGTTGGAAGGAACGAGTTAGCAAAAGCAATAAGAAAGATAATGGATAAGGATGACAAAGAAGGGTGTGTAATGAGGGAAAGGGCTAAAGAGCTCAAACACATAGCAAAAAGAACTTGGTCTCATAATGGTTCTTCTTATTTAGCACTTTCAAAAATCACTCATTCAAATGGGGTGTGATACCTCATATGGGGTAGTTAAAAAAGGTACTATACTCCATGGGGAAATAATTTCTATTTTGGAATAAACAATTATTAAGATTTTGTCTGAGCTTTTATGATTTAAATTTCTTCCTTAGTCGTTTTGTTTGTTTGTTTAGGGTAGGAATGAAATTCAAATAATTGTGCAACTAGATTACATAGTGGTACTGATAATTCACAATTTGTCGGCCAATTTTCTAGTGCTTAATAGATTTTGTGAATAAAATTCCACGCCAAATTAAAGAGGGACAGTTTCTTTTAGAAACATTGCATGAAACTGTTCAGACTTGTAGTTTAACACAAAACTTGTCATCATGCATCCATAGAATTGAATTAATGACGCTTATAAAAAAAATCTGTAGAATGAAATAAAGACCTATTATATGTAGAATACCAGCATCGCAACAAAAAAAAAATACTGAAAACAAGAGTCTGAATCACAATCCCAATTAGAAAGTCACCTTTATTTTATTATGTAGCATACATACGACATTAATGATTCTCTCAATGACGAATATTTTATTCACTGCACTTAAGACAGACATGCAGGAGCAGTTTTAAATGAATTCTTTCACACGTTTTCTGTAATCTCCAATATTTTTTTCCTTAAAAATTTGTTAATTAGTAGCTATTAGATTTAGAGGTCCATTCCGTAACATCTCCATCATAGAGATTGTATGTCACATCGCTCATCCATTATTTATTTTATTATCCAATAGCAAAGATTTTGTTAACTCGTGAACATTAAGCCCATATCTTACTGGCAAGAAAATCATGGGCACAACTAGCAAGTAGCTTGTATGATTCAATTCTTAAGGGGTTTGAATGAGCAATTTTCGCATGTATGATCTCAGATCATGCTCATTGATCCATTTCTACCAGCTAAGCCTTTTCTCTTGTAATTCAACAATAAAGGCAAATAGAGACTCCCATAATTGCAGGTGACATTGAGAAATCAGCAGTATTTGTGTTGAACTCAGAACAAAGAACTAATGGAGGAGTACATGGTTCTTCATACATAGTAGTCCATATATATCAAATTTTGGTTTACAAGCCATTGCTAAAACAGTCTTCATTTCAATAATAATGAAATTCATTGTGATGCTTGCCATTATGCTAAACAAAGGAGATTACCACATCCACTTAGTTCTAGCAAAACCTCTTTCATGATTTCATCTTTGATTTACTAAATATTTTTTTTACTTTGGTAGATGATTATAGCCGATTTACTTGGATAATTTTAATAAATCCGAAGATGAAACACGCAAACACCTTACTCATTTTATTTGATCATATAGAAACTCAATTCAATACCAAACTCAAGTGCTTGAGATCTGAAAATGGACCTGAATTTGCTATTTTTTTTTTCTTTCCATAGGCTATGTGCCTTTAATTTTATACATGTAACCTCAATAACAGCTAACTTATAAGAGATAGCTAACTGAATGCACCAACTAACTAATTGTACTCTTTCCACCTATTTATTTCATGCTATCAAACAGGAGGAAAGGATCCTCTCATGTTGAAAAAATCATGAGGTTGTCCACTAGACTAATCTGACCATTAATTTTATAATAAAATATATTTTATTAACTAAAAAAAATTAAGGATCAGGATACAGACTTTTTTTTCCCAAAATATTCAATTTTTTTCTTTTAATTCCACAAGTGACCCTCCCCATGAAATATTTCCGTGAATGGCCCTCGTTACTGTAGCTGTTTAGAATTAGTTGTTGCCATTCCCGAATTCACAGTGCCTCTTTCTATTTTGTTTTTTAAAAACCGGTTATGAATTTGGGTTTTCCAAACCCGGATTCTAATCTGGTTTTTTTTTTAAATTAAAGTTTTTTTATTAATATTTTTAATTTTTTATGTGTAAAATAAAATAAATTCTTTGGAAAAAATGGAAATTAAATAATAATACATTTAAATAGCTACAAAGAATATATTTATTATTAAAATTAAATAATAATACATAGTCATATTATTTTTAAATATATTTAAAGAATATAACTAAAAATTTAAATTTTCCTATTTAATTAATAATAGATTTAAAAATATTTAAAGAATATATTTATTTATTAAAATTAAATAATAATACTATTAATATTATTTTAAAATATATTTTAAAAAATTTAAAATTTAAAATTTTCCTGTTTAAATTTAATAGGTGGAGATGTTTTATTTACATTTTATATATTAAATTTTCAAATTTTGATAATAAATTAAATTTGCTAGAAGATTTTATTTTATTTATTATTGTTACAATAATAAAAATTAGTATAAAGTTAATTACCAAATGGTGTTTTTTTATATAAAATCTCTTTGTAAATTACAAATATCAAATTCTCATTGTAATTTTTTATATAAAAAGGTTGTTTTGAATTTCGATCTACTTAACATGAATTCAGAGCTTGTTTATGTTTATTACAATGGTAAATGCGGTCTGTTTATAGCTTTGTTTGATGAATCACGTGTGAATAGTAATCAAGTTTGTAACTATAATATTTAATTTTAATAAATAAATATATTCTTTGTAACTATTTAAATATATTATTATTTAATTTCCATTTTTTCATATTAGTGATATTAATTAATATGAACTAGAATATATAATTCTATTATCAATTAGAATGTTTAAATTGTGAATGATTAATTAAATAATCACCTTAATTACTAAAATTGATGTATTTTTATGAATTAAAAATAGAAAAAAATAGATGTGTGTGCTTAATATTTATAATAATAGTTTATGATTTATATTTTAAAATGGAAATTTGAATTTAAATTAGTGTTATCAATTAATATGAATTAAACAATTTAAAATTTCAAATCATAAATATCTTAAAATATTGATCATGTTTAAATTTGAATATGAATTTAAATTAGTGTTATCAATTAATATGAATTAAACAATTTAAAATTTCAAATCATAAATATCTTAAAATATTGATAATGTTCAAATTTTATTATCATCCACACATGTATATATAGATATTATTTAAATTATCAATTGTATATTTGCATTATAAAAATATGAGATAAAAATCTAATTGCACGATTTCTTTATTTTAATTTGTTATAATTTTGAATTTCAATATGAATTTGAATTTAAATTAGTGTTATCAATTAATATAAATTAAACAATTTAAAATTTCAAATCATAAATATCTTAAATTATTGTTATCAATTAAATATGAATTAAACAATTTAAAATTTAAATTTACCATAAAAATAAAATCATTTTCATTTCGATGGAAAAAGAAGCCACGTGACATCAACCTGCGTGACAAAATCTAATTGCACGATTTTTTTTTATTTTAATTTGTTATAATTTTGAATTTGAATTTAAATTAGTGTTATCAATTAATATGAATTAAACAATTTCAAATTTCAAATCATAAATATCTTAAAATATTGATCACGTTCAAATTTGAATATGAATATGAATTTAAATTATTGTTATCAATTAAATATGAATTAAACAATTTAACATTTAAAATTACCATAAAAATAAAACCATATTTATTTCGGAGGAAAAAGAATCAATATGGTGTTGACACGTGGCATCAACCTAGGTGGCAAAACCTTCTTTTATATAATATAATTGATTGATAATTGATATCATAATAATAAAATAATATCACAAATTTATAGTTTCTGCAACAATTAAAATATATATTTATCTTGACTATTTATTACTGAAAAGATTTGTAATAAACAAATTAATCTTTCAAATAATTAATTCAATTGATTTAACTAATTGATTCAAAATTAAATAATTGTTGCAGAAAATCAAAATAAATCAAACAATAAATCAATTGATTTTTCGAATTAATGATTTTTTAACAATTACTATTAACTATATGTATATTTGGTATTTGAATTTAAATTTTGAATTTAAGTTAATAGTTTTAATTAGCATTCTCAAAATTGAAAATTGTTATTTTAATTACGGTAACATTTTTTAATAAGGTTTACACTTAATTGTGATTATTTGATAAGATATATCTTACATAAATTAAGGAAATTTGAAAACCATTTTTGGCTTCTATAAAAACGTTGTAACATATCAATCAATTATCAATTTTGAAGAGGTCGTTTTTTACCACTTTCTTCACGAAGGAGTATAAAATCCCTAGAAACTCTCCTTCTTCTTCTTCTTCCAAATTCTCTATCTCTTCTCCTCCTTCTTTTTCATCCAAAATTATTTGTTACTTCTCTTTACATTTAATTTAGTTCTTGGACATCGATTTGTAATCAATGTAAATTTATAACTTTGTGTTTGAATTTTTTTTTGTTCAACTATATTTCTCTATTTGCTTTAGAAAATTTCTCATTTTCTCCTCCCTACAATAGATTGCAACCATTAAATACTCATTTTTAATTTTGCACCGATAGCTTCATCCTTAAGGTAACTTTTTAATTTTTCTCTAACTTTCTACCTTATACATCTTTAATTCTCTATTTGGTTGAAAATATTTCACTTTTCTCCTCTCCAAAGAATACAACCATCTTTAAAACCAACATAGAGGGAAGTTTCAGAGAGAAAAGAGGAATAGAAGCAGCTTTAGCACATTGCCAGATGTCAAGCAAGTTGTTTTGTTTCGCGTTTTTGTACTTTTATTTTGTTATATTTTTAATTATTGGTGTATATTTTATTTCCTTTTTCATGATTTGGAAAAACATTACTATTATATGTGTTTCAAGAATTTTGGTTGAACGTTCGATGTAGAGAATGAAGACATCTGAAGACAATTGTTTATTCTTTATGTCTTTAGTTTTGATGATGTTGTTTTTATATTGTTTGTAAAGCTCCTTATATGAACTCTAGTCTAGTAAGTTGTGTGTTATAGTTTTTATTGCTTGAATGTGTGTGATTCATGCATCTAGGCTAGAAAGCATTTCGATTTTCTCATGATTGATTTCTAAAGTAAAGATCCATGGCATATATTTGTTTTGGATTGAATCTGGGCAAAATTCTTTTGAAAAGTCATAAGATTTCAATCCAAGAACAAAATAATCGATTATTAGACCAATTTAATCGATTATCTCGAGCCTTTTTTTCAGAATAGCCGCAGATAATCGAATATCCACTTAAGATAATCGATTATTTGACCCTGAAGCAAAATATGAGCTTTCGCAGTTAATCGATTATTTGGAGAAATAATCGACTATTTTGTTCCTCATAATATCCAAGTGATGGCAAGAACGAAATAATCGATTATCGCAAGTAGATAATCGATTATCTCTGTTCTAAGGTCTATAAAATGAAATTTTCGTATTTCTCAAGAGTGACACCAATTTATCTAAAACTACTTAGAATTTTCATAGAGAAAACTCATAGAGGAAAATGGAACCTTCATCAAGCAATCCAAGTATTGCATTGATCTACTTAAAAGATTGGTATGGAAAGTTCTAAGGAGTCAAATACACCAATGGCTACCTCATGCTATCTTGATCCAGATGAGAAAGGTAAACATGTAGATAAAAAAAGATACAGAGGTATGATTGGCTCTTTACTATATCTAACTGCTAGTTGTCCTAATATCATGCATAGTGTTTGTATTTGTGCTAGATTTCAAACAAATCCTAAGGAATCACATCTAGTTGTTGTTAAGAGAATACTTAAGTACATAAAAGGAACTATAAATGTTAGGTTATGGTATCCTAATGGTGCATCTATTATCTTAGTTAGGTATTCAGATTTAGACTTTGCTGGATGTAAGGTAGATAAGAAGAGTACTGGTGGTACATGTGATTTGCTTGGGAGTGCTTTGGTTTCTTGGCACTCTAAGAAATAAATTTGTGTGGCATTATTTATAGCTGATACTGAATATATTATTATTGCTGATAGTTGTTGTGCACAAATCCTTTGGATGAAGCAACAACTAGAAGATTAAGGTATCTTCCTTGATCACATTCCCTTGAAATGTGACAACACAAGTGCTATAAACTTAACTAAAAACCCTGTCAGATTAGACACCATTTTATTAGGGATCATGTTTTGAAAGATGATTGTGAGATTGAGTTTGTAGACACTAGTCACCAATAAGTTGACATATTCACAAAACCTCTGTCCAGAGATAGATTCTATACCGTTAGAAATTAACTAGGCATACTAGATGAAGCTCATGTTGCATAACAAGCACATGCATACTTGTGTATGTTGATTTAATTTTATGTTTTGTTGTTCTTCTCTTTCCCTTTGTGTGTCTTGTATCTCTAGTGTTTTGTGTTATATGCTTTATGAGTATAATTGTTTAGAAGATATATTGAGTGTTTATATGATAAGTATGCTTGATGTATTTGTGAGTTATATATGTGCTCTGTTCGCACCTAATAGATTATTTCTAGTAATAATCGATTATTTCTTGCCTAGCTTGGAATTGAAAAATTCCCGCTTGCGCAAATAATCGATTATCATTAGTGGATAATCGATTATCTTGCATTTGGTAAGGTACCGGTTGTGTAGATAATCGATTATTTCGAACTCTGCGAGTTACATTGCTTGTGTAAATAATCAATTATCTTATGTAATAATCGATTATTTGCAGCAAAACTTGTTTTTGTGAGGTTTATCTACATAATATAATCAATTATCCAATCGATTATTTGAGGAGTTTTGACCTCTTGCCTCCCTTCACATAGTTTTGCACGAAATATTCAAACCTCAACCTCAATCTCCTAATTTCCCACGAGATTTAACTCAGCTCACACCTCCCCAACCACCTAAAACACTCTATAAAAGCCATTCACTTCGTCTTCATCCTTCACAACTCTATACCTCACCTTCTCTCACAACTCTCTCTCTCTCACTCAAACTCATTACCAAATACCTCAACCTCTCCATCATGTCTTCCTCAAACCCCAACAAAAGGCCAAAAGAGCTGCAGGTAAGGCATCAGGAAGAAAAGGAAAGGAAAAAGAAGTAAGCTTGTAACACCCCGTTACATTAGACACAAAACACACTAACGTTTTATTTATTTTAGTTATTATAAAAATGAGGTAAATTTTTTGCGATTAAATGAAACGTTTATTAAGCATACTTAGAATACAGAAAATATTTATAAAGAACCATGATCTTCTTTTAAATAAGCATCAGTTCATATTACAAAATAAATACAGAGAGAAATTATGTACTAGCTAATCCCAACCCATACATCAAATAACCTAGTCAGAGCAGTACACAATTTCTATCCTAACCCAATTACAGTAATAAGTAAAACTGGCCTATAAGTCTCATATCTTCTCATCAGTCTCCGCAATCGCCGTAATAATTGTGTCCGCAAGAGAGCTTAATTGTTGGAAATGACCGTCATCTTCACGTATCCAATCAACAAGTACATACAGAAAATAAAGAGAAAGGAGTGAGACTTGATTCTAACATATATATATATATATATATATATATATATATATATATATATATATATATATATGTGTATTACCAACGGTATAAACTACCATCAAATAATATAATAGCAGGGGAACCTAGTGTCTATCTTGTCATAACAACTCAATCTTCCAAACGCAGTATGGATCCATACTCCATGATTGATCAATCATCAATCACAAGACCACATTCGGGAAGTGATGGGGAGTAAGTATACCTCAACCACTACCACAGTCCCAGACCTGTGCAGCTCCAAAATCCACATGGTACTTGACACCATTTCTGGTGTCGCTCAATATCAATAATCATATATGTACGCGTACTCAAATCATGGGGCAATCTCCCCACGGGGTCACATCCCCGTTACATCACGAGGTATACCATCCGTGTCATCTTGAAGTTGTCTCTGCTCTTATCGAGGTGTTACGAGCTGGCACTGTCAATCTCATAACGTAGGGGGTCGACCTACCCATTGGGACGTCGCACACTCGATGCCTTCCACCCCTTAGACCTTAGCCAAGGTCACGCATGTCAACTCGCAGTGTACCAAACCATAACTTCCTGCTCCATCTACTCCATCTCCCCTCAGGCCTTCCGCCTAACTTGGCTACACCAAGCCATACAACTAAAATACATTCTTGGAATACATTCATAAAGACTTATTCATCTTTCAAGGGTCGTTTTCATCCATATATATATATATATATGTATATATATATATATATATATATATATATATATATATATATATATATATAACATATCTCTACCTCAAAAGGCATAGGTTCGTCATCATAGCATAACAATCATAAAATTAAGAGATATCTCTAGTCTCAGCTACTATGAGCACCAACACAGGATATCAACACATCCGCCTTACAGACATATAAACAATGTTATCAGAGTACAATCATCATATCATACATTAAGTATCTAATATGAGGATTTATATAATATCACAAAATACTTACGCAAGACATTAGATACTTAATTTTTAATTTCACTAATGATTAATTTAACAATTAGTTAATGTTTATCTAATCTATGCTTCTATTAAAATTTTATTAAAAACTTTTAAATTTGTATTATCCTTTCTTCTTGTCTAATTCCTTAACTTAAGTAGTTAAAAAGAACTAATTTTCTAACTAGTTATAAAATATTTCTTTACAAACATAAATATATTCAAATATTGGAAAATTCTTTTTTGATGTGGAAGATCGGGTTAGACTGCAACCGCAGAGCATACTCAGAGTTTTCCATAGATTAATAGTAAGAAAATCTTTTTTCTGATGTGGAAGGTCAGGTAAAACTGCAACCACATAGCATACTCTGAATTTCTCTATTAATTCCAAGAACTTGATTTATTTAAAGACAACTATTTTCTTTCAAGAAATAACTTGATAATTACTACTAGTCAAGTTTTAAGATGTTAAAATAAAATTTTGAATCAATGTTTCTTTACTCTATGTCAAACCCAAGACCAAAATATATAGAAAATAAGATTAAGTTTTTGCTTCAAAACTAAGTGATATGATTAAGTAATAATATAACTAAAAATTTCTCCTTTATTTGTCAAACAAACCCGACTAATTTGGTTATAAAAGGCCAAAATTTTCTTTTCCTCACATATCTTAAAACATTAATAAGAGATTGGGTAAAGCATTGAAAAGTTTTTGTGTTTCTAACCTGGTGCTTTGGCGATGAGACCATGAAGTTTTAAAGGAAATAAAAGCACTTATTTAGTGCTTATCCCTTGGTAAAAATGTGAGGTGTTGGAATCATGTTTATTTCACATAATTCAATACTTAATAAAGTGGAAACAAGGCAAGTAAGCATATGCATAAAGTCTTGTGTATGTGGATTATGAATCTAACTCAACCCTACAAAACCGGCTCATAAGGTGAGGGTTGCCCCCACTTATATACACTAATTTGGCGTAATCACTAGTCGATGTGGGATCTCCAACACACCCCTCTTACGCCGAGGACTGGACATTTCGAGAAGTTTGCAGGATTGGACATCTACGGGTGGTCCGATAGCAGGCCGATAGCAGGTGGCACGATAGGCTCACAACAAGGCACAATAGACCCAACAACAGATCGCTAGGATATGCTCTAATATCATATTAGAAAGTGAGTTTGGGCCTAACTCAACCCTACAAAATCGGCTTGTAAGGTGAGGGTTGTCCCCCACTTATATATACTAACTTGGCCATATCACTAGTCAATGTGAGATCTCCAACACACCCCTCTCACGCCGAGGACTGAACATCTCGAACGTGAAATTTGCAGGACTGGACAACTGTAGGTGGTCCGATAGCGGCCAGATAACGGGTGGCACGATAGGCTCACAACAAGGCACAATAGGCCCAACAACATATCCCACATTACAAGGGGTGTGCTAGAGATCCCACATTGACTAATGATATGGCCAAGTTAGTGTATATAAGTGGAGGACATCAATTTGAATTGGCTACCATACCGTGGTTCTTGAAAGAACAAAATACTTATTTTTGTGAAAAAGATGAAGCATTAAAGGTTAATTATCATTTTTTTTAAATGGTTTGTCTTTCGTGATGTAAAACACTTAATAAATTTTTAAAACAAGACAAACACTCATAAGGAATTTATACATAATATGTGTATTATATTTTATGGCTCTAGCCTGCCAGGAAACGAGCCTAAGGGAGAAATTTTGCTTTCAGATTTGAAATTTATTTCATTCCTATACTTCCTAAAATGTAAATTGGGCTTTTGATGGGCTTTATAATTTTATGGTGATATTGAAGTGAAAATTTTCAATTCCAATCCATTTTTAAACCTCCAGCACCGAACACCTCTTAGTATAGGGAAAACAAAGTTTTAGTTTTAATTTATTGGATCACTACCGAAACCCATACACCCATATTTTGGGATCAAAGAGTTAACTTTAGTCTTAATATCTTCTTTTGACAAAAAGGTCTTTGTCTTTAGATAGAAAAGAGACAACAAACTTTTCTTCTCTCCCTTCCCTTACTTGGGCGAACACTACAGACAGTTTTCTATTACTTCCTGCACCCCTTTGTTTTGCTTCCTGCACCCCCTAAAAATCCCAAACAGACCAAACTACCCTTCCCTCTAACCAAGCCCCACCTCCGCTGAACCACCCAACACCACCGCTACACACAAGCACCACCACCTAACATCGCTGTCGACGACTATGGTGCAAGGAAGAAGACGCGCATCGAGTCTTGGAGGAAGAGAGGAATAAAATTTGACCTCATTCCGGAAAGGCTTTTTCGGAAGTCAAATTTTATTTTAATACTTCTGGAACCCCCTTTCCAGAAAAAAATTCATTCCGGAATACCCTTTCCGAAAAAAAAAATTCATTCCAGAATCCCCTTTCCAGAAAAAAAAATTCATTCTGGAAATTCATTTCTTGAAAAAAAAATTCATTCTAGAATACATTTTCCAGAAAAAAAAAAAACCATTATGGAACTCCTATTCCAGAAAAAAAAAAGGCAGTGCGTAAAGTAAAAAAGGGTGTGCAGGAAGTAAAAGACAAAATAATTTTATGTTGTTTTCCGGAAACTTCTTTCCGGAATGAGTTTTTTTTTTTTTCTGGAAAGGGTGTTCCGGAATATTTTTTTTTTCAGGAAAGGGGGTTTCAGAAGTATTAAAAAAAAATGACTTCCAGAAAAGCCTTTCCAGAATGAAGTCAAATTTTATACCTCTCTTCCTCCAAGCCTCCATGCGCTTCTTCTTCCTTGCTCCATAGTCGTCGTCGACAGCGGTGTTGGGTGGCGGTGCTTGTGTGTAGCAGTGGTGTTGGGTGGTTCGACGGAGGTGGGGCTTGGTTAGAGGAAAGGGTAGTTTGGTCTGTTTGGGGTTTTTAGAGGGTGCAAGAAGCAAAAAAAGGGGTGCAGGAAGTAATAGCCCACACAGTTTGGGTTCTAAAAATTAACTTTTAGTAAAATGGGTTCTGTTATCTAAACTTGAAAAAGATAAATCTTGCTCTCTTTTTGTTTTATCATTAACCGAGCTACACCATCCCATCTGAACAATTGATTCCCAACAAATGAATAAAAAAAAACTCATCTTTCCCTCTTTTACATAAATAAAATTAATGTGAACTTTGTCAGGAAGGCAAAACAAGTTTCGATTTTATTCCACCTTGTAATAAGCCTTTTAAATTTTAGAGTGAAGTAAAACTTAACCCAGTATACAAACCGAAAAAGAAAAACATCTTCCCTTTTCTTTTAAAGAATACTGTGACATGTTTGGGTAAAGAAGAGAAGGAAAATCAAGTTTTCTAGGTATTCAAACCAACACATGAGTAGGCTTAATTCAAGTGATTAGAACTTAAAATTACAACAAAAATTGGACATGGTCTCCCCAAGAGGAGAGACACTTATAGCAGCCACAATAGCAAGGAAAATACAGAGAAATGGAAATAGAACTAGAAATAAACAAGAAATTAAGGGAATACAAGAAAAGAATCAAAAGGGTAAAGCTTATACACCATAAAGATACAAAATAAGACAAATAACAAGTGAATCAAAGCCTCACTCCCCCCTTACCAAGAGAGTGAGTTTCGGATTCAACAAGGAGAGGAGAGGAAGTCCAGAGCTTCAAACTTGTAGCCTTGGTGTTGCTTGCAAGTGAAAGGAGGAGGTTTTGGAAAGCTTGAAAGGTTCAACAATGGAGGCTTTGTGTATTTTTGAGAGGAAGAAGACGAGAGAAGGAGAGAGAATTGAAGAGAGAGGGCTGAAATTGAGAGAGTGGGTCGTGAGAGAAATGAGAGAAATAAAGGGTAAACTACCACTTTAGCTCCTAAAAGTATAATCCACTGTCATTTAGGTTCCTGAAAGTATCAAAATATCATATAAATCCCTGAAATTGCAATTTTTCTACCACTTTAGTCCTATCGTTAAAAAAACTTTCATTGAAGTTAAGATTCGTGTACATTGAATTGCTACGTATTATTACGTGTACACCGTCAATTGTTACATTGATAGATAATATGTCACATGGACACAAATGTTAACTTTAACAAAATGCTTTTTTTAATAACAGGACTAAAGTGACATAAAAATTGTACTTTCAGAAATCTATATGACATTTTAATACTTTCAGGGACCTATATGATAGTGAATTACACATTCAGGAACTAAAGTGACAGTTCACCCAACAAATAAATGAATGTGTTGTGTTGGTGTTGGTGTTGGTGTTGGTTTATAAAAGATAAATTACTATTAAAATAAATGAAAAACTTTGATATTATCAAACTTGCTTCTCACGAAAGTGCAAACTTTCTTTCCAAGCAAAGTCTGACTGCTTTAAGCTTTTATCTGTAAATATTATTATTATTATTATTATTATTATTATTATTATTATTATTATTATTATTATTATTATTATTAATTTTTTTACATCTAATTAGATAATTAATTAAACATCAAATTATTAGCTAAATGTGTTATTGATTTGGGTTTTGTGTGTGGTGACATTTGGGTTTGGGTAGCACGTCCAGCCCACAACGTAA
This sequence comes from Pueraria montana var. lobata, assembly GCA_026413185.1. Taxonomy (NCBI): domain Eukaryota; kingdom Viridiplantae; phylum Streptophyta; class Magnoliopsida; order Fabales; family Fabaceae; genus Pueraria; species Pueraria montana. The sequence continues at coordinate 74,428,395 of CM048653.1, read as the reverse complement.
ACTTTGATTTATAATTTTTTTAATTATTTAATTTATTTGGGTGTTTTTTGTATTTAATTATCAATAATTTCATCTTAACTCTAAAAGTTCTCAAATTTTACTTGAAATTATATTTTTATATGTGTGACTTAAATATGAACTGACTTTGTCAGTTTCATCAAGTTTTGATATTAATCCTATAGTGACTAATTTGTCATTGGTCTGTTTAGAGAGTTTTGTGAAATTTTCTCAGAAGTCTCTAAATTTTTTGAGAAAATTATCCTAACCATTAAGCCTATAAAACATGATCATAAGTTCAAATAATTATTTGACACTTATTCTCACGTTAGTCACAACTATTGATAATTTCGTATAATTGTCGTTTTAATAGTTATTTCAGATTTTGTCGTAAAAAAAATAGTTATTTCACATTTTCATCCAAAATAATTATTAAAATTTTCAATTATATAGAATATAAAATATTGATCACAATATTGTGATATAATATTTTATTATCCTATTTCGGCTTATCAATTCTTAAAAACAAGATTAAGAATAAACAAACAATTAATTGTGGAAAGCGAAAATGAGGGTTTTACAAAGCCCCTCAACTAACCTTGAAGGATGGCTCTCAAATCCTGATGATAGTTCTGACTTTAAGAATTTCTGGAGGGACAAGAAGATCATTCCCCACAAATACCTGTCATTAGATTGGTTCAAAAGCCAACATTTTGGGTTTCAGGAACTGTTGAGGAATTAAGGTCTTCAGACCTTTGTTGAGATGGAAGGTAAACACTACCCTTATTTAGTGAGAGCTTTCTCTGTTGCTGGTAGGGTTAGGGATGGAGAAATCCATTCTGTGGTTAAGGGTGTGGAGATTGTTCTAAATGAAGTTGCATGGGTAGGAATTGTTGGATTTCCCATAAAAGGTCTAAGGGTTACAAGTGGGTTGAAGGATTTTGATAAATTTGTTGTTTACAAGGATTGCTTGAGGAATCTTGGGAACTCCTCAACTTTCAAGCAATTTAAGGCTGGTGGCATGAAGATGGATGAAAGGATGCTAGCTTATGTTATTGCTTGGGTGCTTACACCAAGAGGAGGAAACCATGCACAACTATCTGTGGATGATATGTTATTGATCCATGTTCTGAAGAATGACATTTAGGTTGATTGGGGTGCTATTATTATGGACAACATTCTCAAGGCAAAGAGGCTGGTTGAATATCCCATTCCTTATGTTGTGTTTATCTCTAAGGTGATGGAGCACTATGGAGTTGACTTCAAGGATGAGAAGTACAAGATTCTCTAAAGCTCTAGTAAGATCGATGATTATGCTCTCCATCACATGGGCTTGATTGAGAAATATGACCACTGGTATTGCAAGGATGATGCCCTTGAGCCTGAAGTTGAAGGGATTGAAGCTGCAAGTGCTAGTGAAGAGAAACCCTCTCTCCCATTGAGAGATCCTTTTTGATGAAGATTGATCAAATTTACAATTGGCAAAAGGAACAGAGTGAGTCTCACAATGAGACTTTGGAGCACAAAAATGAGAGGCTGGATAACATTGAGGCTAGGCTTAGGAAGCATCACATTGGTGATGATAGTGATGATAAGTACTAGGAGCCTTAGTCTTTAGTTGCCCTCTGTTTTCTTTAACTCTTGTTGTTTCTTGTTTTTGGTGTTTCTATGTTTTCTGTCTTTGATTAAGTGTTTTGATGTTTAAATTTGAGTCTTTTGATTAATGTGTTTTGTAAAGCCAAGTTATGTGCAGCACTCTTATCATATTGGCAATATATATATATATATATATATATATATATATATATATATATATATATGAAGACATTTTGGTTTATTCTATCTTGTTCCTTTTTATATATTGATCATATACTATACTTGATTCTTTTTTATATGCCCAAAGGAGAAGGAGAAAGTGTATGATGTTTAGAACAGGAATTAGAATCACTGCACTTAAAACTCGGAAAGGACAAAATTTGTGGCTCAACATCCAAGCACAAGAGAATACAAAAGATAGGAACATCATATGGAGCTTGGTCATCATAAAAAAAGGGGAGAATGTAGAGAATGAAGACATATGAGGACAATTATTTATTTTTTATGTCTTTAGTTTTGATGTTGTTGTTTTATAATGTTTGTAAAGCTCTTTATGTGGAATGATCTTTAATTTTCTAACTACTTGTATTCTGTAAAGCAAGCTAGATGTTTCATCTGTGAGGAAAAATGAGAATGAGCAATGGACCAAAAAAAGTAGAAATTTACCAGTTATTAACCTATCATTGTATTTTGATCATTATTTCATATGAGCTCATTGCCTACAAAAACCACAAAAAAAAATTTATACAAATTATTTTACACTACAAACTTACCGTAACATTATATTTGAAATAGACATTCAGGGCTGTCAGAAAACTAACGAAGTGATTATGAAAGTATCGAAATGCTACCAATTTCTACTCTGATATACCTTCACCTCTAAACGATCAAACACTGAGTGCTTAGTGTGCTATTCTTTGCTTAGCAAAGTTATTTCTGTAATTTGTTTTCATTGTAAATCCTCTCATTGAGAGTTATCTGTTTTGATTCACTTGTAATCACTCAAACAGTTGTTTGGAAAGCTAAGAGTAGCTTAGTGATCAAATAATACTTGGGTGTTTATCGATCTCAGGGTGAGATTGTGGGTGTGCTAGAAGTGGCCTAGAGAATACTTGTTGTAAGCTAGGAGTGGCAGATAAGAATATTTGTTTGTAATCTGTTATTGATTAGTAGAACCCTTCTCAAGTTAAAGGAGAACTGGACTAGCTTAAGAGTTTGAGTGAACCAATATAAAAACAAGTGTTCATATTTTTGTTCTTGAGTTTTCATCTGTTTTCTCTTGTTTTCACCTTTGGACACATATGTTCTTTGCAAAATCTCTCTTTTTGATAAAACTATTTTTAGACATGTTGGACGATCCTTGATCAAAATCATTTGTCACATTAGTGTTCATATTTGTTTCGAAAAAGGACTCCATCTTTGCGAAAAGTTTTAAGTTTTATACTAACACACTATTCAACCCCCTTTTAGCATGTTCCATTTATTTTAAACTCACCTTTTTCTTCTATTCATTTTTCGCAAGGAAGACAACGGGAAACTTGAGTTCGATGCCTTAGAGCATCTCAAAAAACCTAATTTCCATGTCAAATCCGTTGTTCTCATGTTGAATCTTCTCATGTTGGATCCTTACTGAACCAACCTCTTCCCCGACACTCTTCTCAATTTTTTGTCTCGATAAGTCAGTCTCTGAACCTCTTTACTTAATTACCTCACAAATAGAAAACCTAATTGTCATTTTTTTTATCTCAAGGACGCAAGAATGAACTCCGTGTTGAAATTTTTTCCAAAATACAGGCTATTTTTCGCTTTGTGACCATGCAGTCGCTCAACAAAAAAATAAGACTGAAGTACTTCACTGTCTCTATAGCTCTCTCGCTTAGCAAATAAAGGAATTTGCTTAGCGAAAACCAAGGTTTCATATTATTTAGTAATAAAAGCCTTCCTTCGCTCAACAACCGTGTAGTTGCTCAACGAGTGGCACGAAAAAGGATTTTTTGCTCAGTGAATTTCACTTGCTCAACGAAATCATGCAGTATAGTTTTGTAGAACCATTCACTTTGTCACCCCCAAACTGTTATTTTTCAAAATTTTCCAACTCAAAATATATGCATTACAATTTCTAAATAGATTTCTATCACCAATAACACATTCATAACAACAAAATGCAACCAAAATCACAACTTTTCATCATCAGTCACTACATATTCAAATTCACATTTCTAAAACCCAAAATCCCAAATCAATCTAGAACACATTTTCAGCAATCCAAGATCATTCCAGTATCATTTCACATCATCACTAATCGACAGAAAAGAAATAGACAAGGTGAGCTTCCTTTACCTTGCTAGGTTCCAAGTTTTGAAATTTTGGGAAGGAAAAGGAAAAAGCAGGGTCCTTTTGAGTCAAGAGAAGAGTAAGTAACAAAGGGATCTTCTAGCTCAAGAGGAGTAGAAAATAACTTTGCTTTGGAGAGAAATTCACACCTTCAATCACTAGAGGAGGAAGAAATGAGAGAGTGACTTGGGAAGGAAGAAAGTGCTTTCAAATTTTGTGCCTTGGGGAAGGGTTTTAGACATAGTTTTAAAAATCAAACCGGTGATCGACCCGGTCAAGGCACTGAGTAACTGAGTCAATGGTCGAACTAGTGGGTCACTAATTGAACCGCATGACCCATTCTATATTAAAAAAATTGAAATTTTCATACCCTGTCATAAAAAAAAGCAAAAAAAAAAAAATCACATCACAAATTAATATAATTCTACAAGCTCATTCTTCAAGTTCAAAGGAAGGGTATGTATTATATAAATGATAAAAGGAGTTAACTAATTAATAACTCACTAATTGAATTAGTAATCCCCAACCTACTATAAAAAAATAGTAATATAATATAAAAAATAATAAATTTACATATTTTTATTCTATTTTAATTATTTTAATTTTATTTTGATCTATCTTTTTTTGGTAGGTCACTAGTTGAATCACATAAGTTGGTATAAATTAAAATAATTAAGGTATAAATATTTTTGTTTGCTTTTTGGTTATCAAAACATCAAGTTGGTGCAGTGGCTAGTGCCTTCCTTTCAACTTGAAGGTTGCGAACCAGACCTTGGGCAGTGAGGACGAGAACCACAAAAAAAAAAAATAATAAAAAGATTGACCCAGTCCGGGTCATTACCCCGATTTGCTGGTTCAACCTGAAACCCGGCCAGGCCGCACCGGGTCAATAGCATGAACCATCCGATAACTAGACTAAACTGGCCAGACCTCCGAGTCACGGTTGAATTGGTTCGACCGGCCGAGTTGGTCCGATTTTTAAAACTATGATTTTAGAAGGGTTTAAGGGTTTTCTTTTTCTTTCTCTAAAGACTTTTCTAACCACACCCACACTTCTCAACTCTCCTTGAGCCCAAGACTTAAGGTCAAAAAAAAAAAAAACTCAGCCCACACACACAAATAACATAAGTTATTCACTTAATTATGTTTTTAACTAATACATAATAAATTTAATTCATTTTGAAGTTTAATTAAAATCACTTAATCATGTATTTAAGAAAACTAATGTTGTTACAAGTTGCAAGAGCTTTTCAAAAAAAAAAAAAAAGTTGCAAGAGGCTTTTGTTCAATATGTTATTTATGGACAAAAATCCCAATAGTTAAAGCTATATTTGGATAAAAGATGGGTATATGTTTTTGGCAATTTCAATGTAAATTCTCGAATTCCAAGACAGTAATTAAAAAAGAAAAAAAAATATACTTTAGAAGTAAAAATATTTTTAAACTCCCTAATTAATATCCAAACATGGACTAAATCATTAGGAGAATATACAACTTGTGTAACTAATAGGAACTATTTATTCCGTCAAAAAAAAAAGGAACTATTTATATTTAACCCATTATGTAACACAACTTCAATATCTTGTAACTTGTCATAACTGCTCGATCTAATTCTTCAATCTCTCAAGGAACTGTTGTTAATCTCCCGTTGTTGCTCGAAGACTAACACCAACTAAGACTTTGGTTTTCTTTATACTCTCTTACAAGACTTTGGTCTCTCGTTCGTGCTCTAATTCAATTAATTGAAAATTTCCTCCAACATCATGACTTAACTCGTGATTATCCCTAATTTTAGATGCCTAAAAATAAGATTCATCTTTCCCTCGTGGCTAGCAATATGTTAGCACGCGCTAGTTCATATTGAAAAGTTCTACATTTTAGATAAAACTTTGTCAACTCAATATTCAAAAGACGTACAAGTATCATTTTCCTCTACCGAATATCCTGAAATATTCCCTAGAATAGGCTCCCTCGTGTAGCACCGAAATCACCTTTGTGAGAAGGCATTGTCTTGTTCTCCACATCCTCACTATCCGTTTTTTCCTTTCTATTTGTTCCAATCTAATATTTTAAAAGAAACAATGAACATTGGTTGTTCCCTCAATTAAAATTTAACCATTCCCATCGTACGGTAGAAAAAGCCATAATTTTTTGTAGGGATTGTAAGGCTAGAGCCAGCTCTTTCAAGGAAACTAGGAACCCAAATAAACCAAACCCAATACGACAAAAAACTGCCAAATCTTGAGCCTTAAAAAGAGGACAATCCAATTGATGATTTTGCCACTCATGCCCAAAAACAAACCCACAATCATGACCCAAAGAACTTGGGTGGTCTCTCATGGTCATGACCCACTTCATGAATATAAATAAAGCATTTTTTTTTTCAAATGCCTTGTGGCTCAAAGATACCCCTCATTTGGTTACTTCCACAATCGCCAAAGTACCATATATTTCTACTTTAATTAATACTCACGAATGCACACTTTTTCTATTCCATGGACGATTCTTAGTAGATTCCGAGGAATCATCCTATCCCCCCACATCCCACATGACAACTTTTTCCACTTCTTCAACCTTTTCATTCTTGACAAATATGCAAGGCAATCTCTTCCTTCTCAATCACGGATCCAACTTTTTCTTTTTTCTTTTTTTCTTTTTCTGTCCGTCTATACGTTATTTTATAAATTGACAATATTCTTTCTCTTAACTTATTAAACTTTTCACCCATATGAAGACGAATACGTAAAATATCAACTTGCAATAAGTTTTTTTTTGCAGCCGAATCTCAGTCATTGATTAGAAGAGAGAAAATGTAATGAATGGTTCAGAGTTTAACTGCAGAGAACATGGTGCTGTAGAGGATTCGGGTTATATATCTTTATATCACAAATCTTGAGTCTTAATTTTTAAATGATAATGTTTTTAGGGATTATTTTTTTTCTTTTTTAAACCGTGTGATTAATCTTAAATTGAGTATCTAATTTTATTTTTATTTATATTTTTATTCTTTTTAAATATTATAATTATTTAATTTATTTCAATTTGATTTATAATTTAAAATTACTTTAAATTTTAAATAGTGATACATTATATCAAATTAAAGATATTTTTTCTTTTTTTAGATCAATGGAAATTTAAGATTATTATAATCTTAGTAAATCTTAATTTAAATAAGTTACAGGTGGAATATTAAAAGTAAATTAAAATAAGTTACAGAAAACTTTTTTTTTTATAAAAGCCTGATAGAATTTATAAATTATAAATAAGCAAAATGATAGTATTTTAAGGATATTTTACTTGCTTATATTTTCAATTTTTTCTGTTTAAGATTGATATATAATTTTAATTTTTTAAAAATTCAATTTAATTTAATTTTTTATATTTTATAAAATTTAAAAAATGGAAATGTTATAAATATGAAAAATCAAAAAAAGAAAGATGTGAAAAACATAAAAAGACTGAAAAATAAAATAAAAATAGAGAGATAACTCAAACGAATCAAAAAGTAAAAACCTAAGAAAATGTCATGATGTGACAACTTTAATGAAACAGCTCATACATGATATATTACATAAAATAATGTTATGAAAATTACAGGACCCACTTCACAAACCCCACTCCCTATTGTTCCCTGGTTACTAAACTCATTCACATTTTGCCACCACCAAGGAAAGAAAGAAGGCAATAAGTTTTTATTTTTCAAAGTCTTGGTCTTAATTACGACCATGAAGTCATATAGTAACCGAATATGCTTCCAAGAATTCTCATGCTCCCTCCAACGACCCTTTTTATACCCTTTTTTCTAACCGCCACTTCATCACGGCAAGCATATGCCTTCTAATATTCTAGCAAACCTTCGCTAATAAATTCCCCTCTTAACCCCCCTTTTTTTTGTACCCTCATCATCATCATCATTTTTTCATATCACACCAACCCATTTTAATTTGCATTTGATCTTCTTCAATTCATAGACATATATACACTACCACACCATTATTTTATTCTCTTTCTTAAAATTTTGGTTGGTTTTGAACGTTATGAAGTTTGGGAAGAGGCTCAAGCAACAAATTCAGGAGTCGTTGCCGGAGTGGAGGGACAAGTATTTGTCGTACAAGGAATTGAAGAAGCTTGTAAGGCTCATATCATCGGCAGTACCAACGTTGTTGAATGGGTCGTTGGAATATTATGGCAAGACTGAGGCTGAGTTTGTGTATTTGTTGAACAATGAAATAGACAAGTTCAATGGCTTCTTCATGGAGAAAGAGGAGGACTTCATTATTCGCCATATGGTAATGTTCTTAGTCACACACTAATATTTTTCACTTTAGAATTTATTATTTTATATTTGTCGTTTTATAGTTTAAATTTTGGATCACCACGATATTAGTGAAAAATATATTTTATAGTTTAAATTTGATTGTGTTACTAAAATTTCTTACACTTAAATAGGAAATCTTTGCATTCTTTTAATATTTAAGATTTCCTTAAATTAAATTATCAATACCCAATATTTATTAATAATGATATTGTTTTTTATGTTGTTGTAGTAAAATTATTGTTTGAATAAAGTTGCTTCGAAATTAAAGAGTCTAAAAATTTAAGTAATTTTTTTAAAAAGTTGTTATAAAGCCTGAAGTCAGATTTGCAGATAAGACAAAGATAAGACAAGTCCACTTGTACTGTGTCTTGTCTGTGTTTTAGTTTTGCACTCCAATTCTTGTTTATGAACGTAATTGTAGGGTCTTGCAGTCACTTCACCGACTGCAAGAAGTCCATATTATAGTTTTTTTTTTTTAATAATAGATAATAGGTAGTTAAATTTAAAAAAATATTGAGATAATTTGAACATTATGATTGTAAGGATCTTGTGGTTTAAAATGTATATAGCATTTAAACGATGTTTGGAAATGCTTGTTTTAACGATGTTTGTGATATAAAACATGTGTTAGGATTCGTGATTTTTTCTTTCTTTCTTTTTCAACACTTTATTTTAAGAATAGTGATATATGGATGTTTATCATAAACACCTATTTCACATTTTTTATTTGTCTTTATTTATTTCTTTTTTATCACATTATATTATTTATTATATCTACCCTTCTTTCTTTTTATTTCTCATGTCGTCAAATAGTATAAGCTGGTGTCTATTAATCTTTATTCTTATTTTAAACGATAGCGCAATTACATGTCATAATTTAGTAGACAAAATTATTCTTTTTTAGAGGGAATTACAGGGACTGGATTTTTTTGTGTGTGTGGTACGTAATTCATTTCATCTTAATCATAATCACGTTGTTTATTCCTTAAGAATATTCTTTTGAATGGTTAGTTAAGAGTAAAAGATTGAAAGTTTTGCATTACCTCTATTGGAAATTATGATTAGAGTCAAGAGTGGAGGTAGTGTTGGCCAGCTGCGAAAACGTAAAGACAAATAAGATACTATTATTTAGACCAAATTATTTATATATTATTATTATTATCAGCTTAATAAGTAGGTGGTCTGCCAGATGAGGAAGCAACTCAATGGTCCAATCGGATAGTTTGAATTACCAACAGCAATGGGTTTTATATGCGAGAGCTTTGGAATTCTTTTATTGTTAATCTTGAGGCTTCATTAGTTAAAAACACAAGTTTTATTTGGTGTTTTATAATTAACAAGATAACCTTATATAACTGAAAAGTGAAATTATTATCACAATTTTACGTGGGATAACTGACACAACTCCATTCACCAAAAAGAAAAAAAAAACATTTAAGGTGAGCATGTCAATCTTTTTTTTTTTTTTTTTTTGAATGCTGAGCATGTCAATCTTTAAAAATATATAAATTTTATTTTAGTCCTTAAAATCAAGAATGATGTACGCTCATATCAGTTCTTTTTAAAAAATTAATGCATTTTACTAAAAGGGACCCATATAACTTAATTGATGAATTTTAAAGATTAATATAAGTCTAGCTCAATTGGTTGATTGGTTGAGCAAGATGTGTGAGTTATTGTAAATTTTTTATACCTATTTTTTATTTCTACAAATAAAAAAAACACAAGTCTTATGTTAAATGTATGAAGTATAAATTTAAATATTTACCCTTTTAATAATTACATTATATGCGATAAAAGTAAAAATTAAAAAAGTTTAAGGGAATCGTGACTCTCCCTCGTCCACAAGAGGATCCGCCACATATGTACATGGGTCAGAATGGAGAAAATAGGGACTATGATGGTTTTTCACGTGGAACACCGTCACCATGTGTTTGTTTAAGCCATAAATTTCTCGAATTTCCCTATCAATTTTGAAAAACAGAAACATCACATTAAAAAATACTCGTCAATTGTTCAATGAATTCAAGTGAGGGGTATTATTATTGGGCCCATTACAAGCACGTTTTGCATTCGACATAATTAATATTTTAAATAAATGCTGAGCATGAAATTTTTTATAATTAGATTTTTATAATTAGATGTTTAGTGCAGGAAGTACAACAGAGAATCAAGAGAGTAGTTGATTTGTGGGGACCAAATGGAAGTCAACCTTCAGAAGCAGATTATAAAGAGGAGATGGCAAAAATCAGAAAAGCTATTGTTGATTTCCACGGTGAAATGGTTCTCTTAGTAAACTACAGCAACATCAATTACACAGGTATTTTTTATTTTTTATTTTTCACTTAAAAGTTCCCAAATAATGATGGAAATTCTAAACCTCATTCAGCTTTTTAGGAGTGTTTCTCAGGTTTTGAATTCCCGGTATGCTTAAGCTATGCACTGTTTATACTCTAATCATATATTACAAGATTTGTCATTTTTATAATAATTACTTTAAAAACTATGTCTAGGAAAAAATATTATATTGTTGAAGACTATCATCTATTCATAGTTCTGGTCAATTTCTACATGACACATAATTGAGTCTTATTAACTTTCTCATAAATTGAAAAACTCAACTTCGTGTCATATAGTAAATTTTTCTATATTTAAGATAACTTCTAACTGGTTGACGAGAATTTATTATATAGTGTAGGACTGCATAGACTTATACAATCTCTACGTGGTACATAACTAAATTTTTAGAAAAATCAGTTATATATTATGTGAAAATTAGTGGGGATCATGAACGTAATAATCCTAAATCATGTAATAATTTCTCCTGTTTCACCCTTAAAACTCTTTACATTGAATGGAAATTAAACTCCATATTGAAACATGGTTGTTTGTTATTGATTAAAAGGCTACAAAATGCATTGCCATAGACTTTAATGCAGCTTTCTCTACACAATTTGTAATTCATTTGATGCTACCTTCAACAAGTGACAACATTGAATTTTGCAACAGGGTTGGCCAAGATTCTGAAGAAATATGACAAGAGGACAGGGGGGCTTCTGCGTCTGCCATTCATCCAGAAAGTGCTGGAGCAGCCCTTTTTCACAACAGATTTGATTTCAAAGCTTGTGAAAGAATGTGAGAGCATAATTGATGCAGTGTTCCCAGCAGAGGAAGAAGCTGAGAGAGCAAAGGAAGCAAAAGAGGCCATAACAGTAGCAGGAGAAGGGATTTTCAGAAACACAGTTGCAGCTTTGCTCACAATGCAAGAGATCAGAAAAGGTAGCTCCACAGAGAGCCCTTTCTCTCTGCCTCCCCTCAACTTGCCAGACTCTGATCTCATCCAATCAATACAGCTCAATGCTGCAGTTCCCATTGTCTAGTGAAACTGATGATCATGTACTAGATGACAACAATAGTTACCACAGTTTGGTCAGAAAAAAATAGATAGTTAATTATAGTGTTACAATGTTATAATGGGATGTAATAGTTTAATACAATTTACTAGTAATTAGTGAGTCAATCTTAATATATATCCTTTTGATAAAGTAACACACATCAGTTACTTGAAATGAGTAACTAGCCATTCCAAGGCTTTTTAGTAATTAATATTGGTTAGGGTATTTAAATTTTATTTCAGTGTGATATGGTCAACATATTGGGGTTTTCTATGTATTAGAAAGGAAATAAAAACAGTTATGTTATGTCAGTGAACTTAGTGGTCAGTTCAGTTGGTATACACACATCAGAAGTGTAGGTTCTCTTTCCAACACTGCCCAAAACATTGTCCCACTAGGCAATTTTATTCTCATGTAATCTTTATGTTTCCCTCGAATACATAAGGACAAGTCAAGCTTTCTCTTTCTCCAATTTTTTTTAATCTCATTGTTAGTGCGAAGTATTTACCGACTTTATCGATAATTAATATTTGATAATTAATCTTCTCTAAAAAAGTAAATCAATTTTTGAACAATTTGAAACAAAAGAGATTTAAGAAAAAGGTATAAAACAATAAAATTCGTTGTGTCTGAGGAGAGATAAACTTTTACTAGCATAAGTTATATTAGTTCTTACACTTTCAATAGCTGTATATAAAATGTGATATTTAATAAACTAATAATTAAATTATAACTATACTAGCTTATTTGTTTGTGTTAAGCTTTATCAAAATTGAACAAAATATAATGAAAGGATTATATTTATATTTTAAAAATATATATTACGATAATTTTAAAGTATATCATCAAGATACTAAATAATTTTGAGTTAACATAACATTTTGTATATATGATTAATATAATAAGATATTGCTATAGAATTATTTAATAAAAAATATTAAATAACGAAAGAGTTAATGTAACATATGTATTTGAATTAGTTTGAGTATTAAGAGATTTCTCTTTAAGTCTTATAAAAAAAACAAAAAGTTTCTCTTTAAGTTGTCTTGTCCGGATCTTATAAATAAAAAAAATTAAACATCAGGCGAGTTCTGTTCTCTTAATCTATTACTTAGTATGTGATCTACATACATTAGTAATATCACCCGAGGTTCTATATTGGATGCTCTGCATTTGTGTGGACACAAAGAAAGAGTATTTATCCATGTTGTATGTCCTCGTACATCATTTAAACTTTAACTATGCTTCTTTTTAACAATTATTTTTAATTATTGTGCTCTTACATAAAATATTGTAAGCATCCACAACAAAAAGCATTGTATATGACCAATTAGTATAGGGACATGTGATGATGGATCCCCGATTCTGAACCATGACTCTTCAGAAATTAATATCTAGCATTATATAAGAACAGAATTTACCAACCACAACCTTGGTTAGCAATTTTGTAGTATAGATCCCTTTATCTTCATGAACTTTTCTTAGCCTCTTGAGGAGCACATGACGTCTTCCGAATAGGAATCACAAGAGATTGCAAACCATCTCTTTCTCAAGTGGCATCACAAAAGCAAGTGGATGAATGGTGGAATGAGTCTTATAATCTGAGTATAATATCTATGATATTGATAGATTTTTTTTTTTACCAAAGATATCTCCCGACCGATAATGGATGACTAATTTCTTTCAAGACAGAGAGATTAACGAAATAGGTTTTGTCTTTCTCAACAAAGTCTTCTTTGAACTCTTGTTAGCATGTTTAAGAAACTTAACTATCTATCAACTGTGTTAGATCTCGTTAGTTATGATATTGATAGAATAGGTGGCCACTATTCTACACTTTCTCCGGTTCTTCCATTTGGTATTAGACTATTTTGCTTACAAAAGGATAACTCTTACGTAAAGGGAAATTTCCTTTTGTACGGAACCAAAATTAAAGCTTAAATATCTGTTCCCTTGACAAAGTCAAAAGGGTAGAAATTTAATTAGAGCAGAAAGGTTGACATTGACAACGTGACACCAAGTTCCATGATATATATAAATGTGGTCCCATATATCATTTTGTTATGACTTTGGTATGATGGACCCAACAACAAACCTTGTTGAGTTTTCATCTCAGAATTTGGAAGCATGTACCAACAGTTTCAGTCAGAACAATCTCATTGGCTTGACACAGTTTGGTAGATTGTATAGAGGCAACCTTGAAGGTCAACATGTAGCAGTGAAGATATGGGATGGTGAAAGAATGGAACAGATAAGTTCCAAGTATAATGATGAGAATTTGATTATCAAAGCAAGTTCTCTCTCTCTATATCTCTTTCACTCTTGAATGACTTTCTTTGTTATCCCTTTTCAAACTTGAATTTTGTTTGTCACTGATTGTGGAAGCTCAATGGTTCTGTTTTTCAGGAGGAAGTAAAATTTTGGACCAATCCAACATTGAAAGGTTACCCCAATTTGGTGAAGTTGATTGGTTATACTTGGGAGAGAGATGTAATGGGACTTGTGTATGATATCAATCCACTTGATACTTTGGATAACGTAATAATGAAAGGTATTAATTACTTTAATTACTAGTACATGCTTTGTTGTTTGTCCCCTTCAAATGTCAACGGTTGAGGGAAAATTTCAAAACTCGTTTTAATTGGAGAAGAAATGAAAGAATCTCTAAGGGGTTGTTGGCCTTTATTGTTATTGACTGACATGTTTCAATAATTATTTTTAGTCCTTAAATTCTTGAAATATTATAGGAGACAAAGATAAATGGTTTACTTTGGTATTCTGATGTTATTTCTTTGCTGAGGCAGATAACCCGAATTGGCTTCAGAGAATAAATGTAATTCATGAACTTGCGAAGGCCCTGAAATTCATTCATGACCAGGAGAAGCAAAACATGGTGTTGAATATCAGTGCATCTCATATACTTCTGGACAAGGTTAGCACATTATTGTGGCAATAATCCTCTTCTGATCTTCTGAAAATTTTATGCATTGATGTTCCTTTTTCATTTGCACTTTCTCTGTTTTGTCTTTCAACATGAACACTCATTTCTGGTGCAGGATTACAAGCCAAAATTATTTGATTTGCTGTTGCTTAGCGAAGTGGAGATGCTAAAGGAACAATTAACAATGTCAACTAGCTACACCGATCCTTATTTTTCCCTAAGGGGTAATTTTTTTTATCTGCATAGAAAATGTTTCCTTTAAATTTGTTCTGAAACTATAATAATCTATAATATGTTATTACTCATTTATTAGGACAAAATTTAGGTGTAGTATTGTAGGTATTTTTAATGCTATTCTCTAATTGAAATCAGAGTTTTACTTCATTAAAAGGTGATATTAAAGATTGACATTAGTTATTGAGATAAAAGTCTAATTTTAATTGAAGAATTTAGGTGTAGAATAAAGTCAATAAGCATTTAACAAACTGTACTATTTTTTTCTTTTTATTATTAAGGGAAAAGGACTTGTTTTTTGTCTACATGCCGAATATGCCGCATTAGTGTGCTTAAACCAAAATTTCCACTCCTGTCTCGTGAAAATCTTTGAAGTTACATCTGATATTTTAATTGTTTGAGGTTTTATACCACCACATGTTTTTCATCCCCTTTAATCTTTACGTAACACGTATTCGACTTCTTTAATCTACGAGAAAGAATTAATAATACAATTATATCTCATGTGAAGATTAGATGAGACCTTGATAATCCTAAACCATGTAATAATTTCTTCCTTCATCCAATATGTGATGTATTCATTGAAGCCTATGCTTGTAATTATTACAATATGGCAGGTGGTGAATGGGATAGAAGCTGTGAAGTGTTTTCATTTGGTATTGTTTTGCTTGAACTAATAACCAAAAGAGTTTCAGTCATTGGGAAGAGTGAACATGCAAACTTAAACTTAGATAGTGTGGTACATATTTGGGCCAAGAAGGAATACAAGCCAAATTGTTCTCTTGTCCACAAAACTTTGCAGGAAGATTGGTGTTACTGTGCAGAAGATGGTGTTGCAATAACTCTACTGGCATTGCAATGCATAGAATTTTTTCCAGCAAACCGTCCAACAATGAGGGATGTCTTGCACAGGCTAGAAAATCTTTTGGTGTTACAACGTTTGGCTGATGCTAGAGCAACAAAAAGGGAAAAGCAACTCGTTTCTTCCTGATACAAATTTAGTTTTTGCATGCCAAAAATGTGTACATAGAAGTTAACAGTTTTTCCTAACTTTACTGCATTGATATTAGAATGAAAAAGAATTCCTAGAGGGAGTATATTATTATTGAAGCAGTTTGAGATTTCTTCAAATGTTTTAAATTCTACCATTTCTCTTCTTCTCCCTATTTCATCTGAACCTCTCTTTCCTTCCATTAATTCATTTGACAGTAGTCACAGTACTAGTAAAGTTTCCAATAAAACACATTCCAAAAATTGTCTCTTACCCTCATCATTCGGGGAGTAAACAATATATACAATGAAACATGGAGTTTCTAATGTCATGTTCCTTTTACACCAATGAAATCAATATTAGAGAACGAATAAATCATTTTGAAGGTCCATTTCCTCTAAATACACAACAGACCTCTAACTTTATTGTTAACTGGTTTATCCACCCATCCATGACCTCATATGATTTCACAAGTCTTCTTTTCTAGCTGTAGCAATATGATATGATTTGATTTGGTCCATTTAATGTTGCTATATTTTCTCCTATTTCCTAGTTTCCTGTTTTTTGTTCTTACTTTAATTAGGATTGTAATAAATCTGCTTCAGTATCAGATTGACATCTGATCAGATATTAGGAGTTTATTATATAGATTAGTTTCCCTAAATAGGACTAATTCTACTTTTAAATATGTTGCCGTATCAATTGTTTACAATATGAGAAAATAAACATCAGCATATTCCTCTTTCTGTTCTTGTATGGTATCAGAGCTTCGTGCTCTGAACCTTGCCATCTTCATGCTTGCGAGATGTCCTCCATCAGTGAGGAAGACAACAGTGGGCCTGTGCGGTCCCAAACCAATGCAAGCGATAACCTATCCAAGCCCTGAATCTCCAACTCACAGTACACAAACTGAATGGTAAAAATTACCTTGAGTGGGCACAGTCTGTGAAGCTGACAATGGAGGGGAGAAGCAGACTGGGTTATTTGACTGGAGAAATTAAACAACCAGAAAAAGATAACCCCACATGGAAGAAGTGGAAGGCTGAGAACTCTCTCATCATGTCATGGATGATCAACTGCATGGAACCTTTGATTGGAAAACCCTACCTCTTCTTATCAACTGCCCAAGAAGTCTGGGAAGCTGTGAAAGATTGCTACTCAGATTTGGAAAATTCCTCTCAGATCTATGATCTGAAAACTCGGCTGTGGCAATCCAAGCAAGGAGACAAAAATGTCACCACCTACTATAATATGTTGCTAGCCTTATGGCAAGAGCTAGATCAATGTTATGAAGAAGATTGGGAGAACCATAGAGACGCTACACGGTTTAAAAAAAAGGGAGGAGAATGACCGTGTGTATATGTTCCTTGCTGGTTTGGATCTAAGACTAGATGAAGTAAGAGGAAGGATCCTGGCTCGAAGACCTCTACCATCCATCCGAGAGGTGTTTTCAGAAGTTAGACGTGAGGAAGCCAGAAGATGGGTAATGCTACAGGTTCCATAATCATCCATCACACCACCAGTGGAAGGATCAGCCCTTGCTACAAAACGGTTTGATTCTGACGGAGATAGAAAAAAAAAGACCATGGTGTGAACAAGTGAACGTGAAAAACCGGTCATCGATCTGGTCGAGACAGTGGGTTAATAAGTTAGTGAACAAATTGGTGGATCACTAATTGACCCGATTTGACTCAGTATATATTAAAAAATTAAAAAATATATATATAATATATCTAATAAAATGTGATCAACCATAATTCATACTCTAAAATTAAAATCAATCATGATCAAACTATAAATTTTACATAATCATTTATTAAAATTATTTTGTTGGATATTATCATTAAATTACTAAGAAAACTCTTGTTATTTTTCAGGCTAAGGATAAAAGTTGTCTAATATGATAAAGATGAATAAAACACATAAGTATTAAATTATATCAAGATTAAAATAATAATAATTAGTTATTATATATTATTGTCAACATCAAAATAATATTATAGAATCATATTATTATATACTATTCAGTAATTAACTATTAACAATTTAATTAAAATGTTATAGGAGTATATTATTATATTATATTATATACTATTTAGAAATTAGCTTTTGTTATGGTTTCAAATTTTAAATGGTATTATAAAAAGAATTCCAAATAACAACATTGTTACAAGAATTGTAAAAAAAAAAACAAAAAAACTCAAACAAAGCCGGGTCAACCCGGTTCGGGTCACCGGTTTTGACCAAAACTGACCGGATCAATGACATTTTCGGTCTGATAGCTAAACCGGATCGGACAGGGCACTGGCTCCCGGTCGAACCAGTCCGACCGGGCGGTCTGGTCCGATTTTTATAACTATGGTGTGAACATTGTAAAAAACCATGGCATACAAAAGAAACTTGCTGGAAACTTCATGGAAAACCAGCAAACTTCAAGAAGAAATTCAACAGAGAGGGCAATGCTTTTCAGACTACCACTGAGGAGGCCAAGGAGTCTTCATCTTCAGCTGAAACAAACCCTTTCACTGAGGAACAATTGGAGCACCTACACAAACTTCTCTCCCCTATATTGACAACTAATCCTTCTTGCACTTTGGCCCAAAAAGGTACTCACCCTATTGCTTCCTTTTGTCATAGTGATAATACCCTAAACCCTTTTGGATCATAGATTCTGGGACTATTGACAATACAACATTTTTTATTTTAGATCACACTTTCTTTTCAACAGTCAAAAAATCGTGGTTGAAACATCGAATAGGCCACAATTTTATACCTGTAGTAATAAGCGTGGCCTATTTATATTAGATAATATTTTTTAAACCGTTGATTTAAATAGACCACATTTTTCCAACCGTGAATATATTAGATCACATTTTTAAAACGGTTGATCTAGAATAAACCATGGTTTTCTAACCGTGGATGTATTAGACCACAATTAAATACCTGTAGCTTATAAAATCATGATCTATTTATATTAAGCCACGATTTTACAATTGTTGACTACACGTGTAAAACCATGGGAATCTTAAATCACAACAAAATAATTGTGGCTATAGATCATTGAACTAAGTCTGTGAACCATTGGCTGGAGTCACTAATTAAAAAGTTAAAAAATGGTACTCTTAATGAAAAACACTTATTTTCTTAATGCTCAAATTTTAAATTTTTCTGAAATTAAAAATATTAATTTTTTCTAAAAAATTAAAAGTACTAATTAGTTTAAGAAAAATAAGATTTGAAAAAAGTTAATGCAAAAAATATTAACAGTAATTAGTAATTTATTTTTTAAAACTAAAAAGGTGCTAAATAATATTAAACTCAAACATGTCAACAAGAAAAAGAAAATTCAACAAATAATATCTTTATTCTCAAGAATATCAATTCATATTTATAATATGAAAGCCGATAACATTAGTACATTACTAATCAATTAGCATTTTGATAATTCTTAATTTTTGAAGGTTGTTTTGAATTCACCCAGAAGCAACTTTGCAACCTTGCGCATCTCTTCCTCAAACCCTATGTCTTCTCCCAAACACTCGCGAACCCAAAGCGCTTCAGAGTTCAGAACCGCCCATGCCCCCAACATCTCCCTCCTTATATTTTGTGTTTCCGTACCACACACAACGTATTTTGTTTCTGTTTCCTCGCTTTTCCCTTTTCTGCATTCTCTGATATCTGGTGGTGAGAAGAGACAACAGAAGGAGAACTAAAAAGAGCTCTTTCTCTTTCTCCGTCAGGCATTTCGAGATCACAGACTTGGTGTTGCAAACCCTCCGAGCCTTGGTGGAGAGCGCCGACGGGAAGCTCGCTAGGGTTCATGAAGTGTCGTGTATGGCGGCGTGAGTCAGAGCCATGCATTCCACGAGGAGAACGATGGGTATGGAAGTACCAATAAGAGAATCGTGGGAAGCTAGTTCAGTGTGGCCTGAAGCGGTGGGAAAAGGTACAAGGATCCTTATTGGGTAATGCATTGTTTTTTCTTATGAATTTTTTTTTTTGCGTTTTACAGAGATATCTGTTTCTAGCTTAATTTTTTAATTTGAGTGTATCTATTGTCATTTCTTCTCGCAAAGAGGTTTAATTGCCCTTTTTTAATTTCTATTCTGATAAGCGCTTGCAATGCTTTTCCTACTCTTAAGGTCAAATTGGATACGAGGATAAAGGTATATATTCTATATCCCAATTATTTGTAGACATGATTGGTTTTTGTGATTCAGGATATTTGTAGTCACACACTAAACTTAAGCTATAAATAGTTCATCCACTGGCTAATAGTATTAAGTTAATGTAAAATTCTTGAGTGTGTACTGTGTCACATGAGAAATGTTATGTTACAGTTATTTAAGAATTAGTTTTCATGGCTTTATGTGGTGACTCATTTATAAATATGTTACAGTTATTTAAGAATTAGTTTGTAATCTTGTCTGTGTAGGTTCTGTTTTACTTCATGAGTTGAAATTTCAATTCATTTGCATATTTGAATAGCTCTTCCACACGTATCAAATCTTTGCAAGTGAACAAGAGAGGGATTACATGTCTAGGAGCCTTCAAGAAACTGAGGAATGGCTTTATAAGGATGGTGTAGATAAAATTTACATGCTTATTCTTCAAAAGTGGAAGATCTGAAAGTCTTTTACTTATATTACCAAATCCCTTTCCGTACTTCATGTTTACAATCTATGTATTCTTGTAGCTGGTAGATCCAATTGTGAAATTAGTACGAAAGAGTGCAAACTATAGGGAGATTTCTCAAATTGCATTTAAGAGCACAACAGATATGCAAAATTCCCTTCCACCCCAAGATAAAGAACCATTTCTTCTATCTTTTTCCTTATTTTCTAACTGATGTAATTAGTGCATTCTATTTTGTTTTTAGTTTTATTAGGAGCTTAAATGGATATGCACTCTGCATCTTGTCTCATCTATAATTGAACACTATATTTTGTTAAAAAAATTAGCATGTCTATATCTTTTTTCTATTGAAGACAATGGAGGAATGTTAGATTATGATTGAATTGAATGACTAGTTTATGGGCGAGAGATGCTATACTCTGTGTTAGCTCTAAGTGACCTAGCAATTAGCATTAGAATCAAAATAGTCAAATCATGTCAGCCGTGAACAAAAACTTATTCCAATAATATAAGTAGCCTTCAACTGATTTATTTCTCCTAATTAACCAAACAAATAGATTATGTCCATTTTTTTTTCTCCATTATCCTTTCTCTCATGCAACAATATTTTCATGAAAAACAAAAGGTGCTTAAAAATCTGTTGATCTTTGTTTTCATTCTTATAAAAGGCTTTGATATTCTTTAAACTTTAATATCCTTTAAACTTAAAAAGCCTTTATATTATAATCTAATTCTTTAAATATATACCTATTGAAGTTACAATAAAAAAAAATCTATATGGGAGATTTCCTTGATTTTCCTAAGTTAGCATGAATCACCAGTAATTTTATTTTGCAATTAGTGGTGGATATGTAATTTATGATTTCTATTTATTTCAGGTGATTAACTTGGAGTCTCGAAGGGATTTAAGATGTTCTTCCACATCAAGTGCCTAAAGATCAAGGACCGTCATGTTTATGTTATGAACATTCAAAACTTTAGTCATGTTTCATTAATTTTGTACCTAGTTGAACAAATTAGCACTATATGTATTTACACATTGTATAACTCATTGATTTATTTATGAATTAGTTTTAATAATAATTTACTTGTATTTTTTTATTTTTTATTTAATTTTGCTCAGAAGTTTAATCAATAATCAAATTTTTAATATTAAAGAATGCCAAATTTAAAAATAAATTAAATGCAGTGAAAATTTGTGGTTGAGTCACTTGTGTTGTCTAAAATACATGACCACTCTTTTATAATTATGGCTTAAACAAATAACATGTATGACAACACTAAAAAAACCATGGCCTAAATGTTTAGACAACAGTTATAGAGTCATACTTTAAACGTTGCAATTGTTGCTTATTGTATTTGTCCACAGTGAAAAATTCGTGGTCTTAAATGTATGACAACATCTAAAAAAGTGTGGTCTTTTTCATTATTTAAGGCCGCGGTTATTTCTGTAGTGTGGCCAAAAGTCAAAAAACCGTGGACTATTAGTAAATACCACAACCACTTAGAGCACACTTGAAAAACCATGGTTTAAACTTTAGGCCACAATTTTTATGCATCTGACCACACTTTTTTGTTGTGGCCTAAAGCAAAAAATGTTGTAGTGTGACCATATGATAGACTGTTCAAAACTCTTTTCTTTCTATAGTCCTTGTGCAGGTAACACAAAAATCAAGGTTGCAGATGGTTCTTTTTCTGCAATTGCTGGCATAGGATCCATCTCTCTATCTTCCTCCTTAACCTTACATAATGTCCTTCATGTGCCCAATTTATCTTGTAATCTGCTCTCAGTGTGCAAAATCACTATTGATTTAAATTGTCGTGTCATATTTGACTCTTTCAATTGTAAATTGCAGGAATTGAATTCGGGGAGGATGATTGGCAATGGTAGAGAATTCAATGGACTCTATTTGTTTGAAGATAATAAGGATTTGGGAAAACAAAGTCAAAGCTCCTGTCTTTATTCTAGCCTTACTTCTAAAGAAAATGAAGTTATGTTATGGCACTATAGGTTAGGCCATCCTAGTTTCAATTATATGAAACATTTGTTTCCTAATTTTTTCAGAAATAAAAATCTGTCTTCTTTTACTTGTGAAACATGTCAATTGGCTAAACATCATCGTTCCCCTTATCCCTCTCAATCTTACAAATCATCAAACCCCTTCTCAGTCATCCATAGTGATGTTTGGGGTCCTAGCAGGCATCCAACACCATCGGGTAAACGGTGGTTTGTCACCTTTATTGATGACCACACTAGGATTACCTGAGTGTATTTGATGAAAGAGAAATATGAAGTTGAGTCTATTGTAAAGACTTTTTTTTACAAATGAAGACAAAACAATTTCAAAAAGAGGTTCAAATACTTCGAAGTGATAATGGAAAAGAATATTTTAATAAGAATTTAAACAATTTTTTTTACAAGAAAATGGTATTGTGCATCAAAGTTCTTATGTAAACACACTCCAACAAAATGGGGTGGCAGAAAGAAAAAATAAGCATTTGTTGGAAGTGGCTCGGTCTCTTCTTTTTCAGAATTGTATACCTAAATATCTTTGGGGAGAAGCTGTCCTAACAGCAGCATATTTAATTAACCGCATGCCTAGCAAAGTCTTGGGTTTTAAGACTCCTATGGAAGTTTTTTTTGGAAAGTTTTCCTAAAAATAGGTTGTTGTCCACTGTTCCCCTAAAGGTATTTGGGTGTACTATTTTTGTTCATAACAATGAACCCAACCAAAGCAAACTAAGTCTTCAAGCCAAGAAATGTGTTTTCATTGGGTATTCCCCTACACAAAAGGGATACAAGTGTTTAGACCCAAGTTCTAACAAAATTTTTGTCACCATGGATGCAACCTTTTTGAGTCACAGCCTTTCTTTAAGACTCATCTTCAAAGGGGGAACATAGGTGAAGATTCGTCTCAGATATTTCAAATTGGTTTTCCAATTGACTGTATTTTATCTGAAAATGATTGTGAAAATACTTGTGAAAAATTGGTATGTGGAAATGGGAATGGAGGAGCTGAGGCTGAGGCCAGCAATGACTCGCCCAACAATGGACATGAAACTGAATGTTGTGAAGACAACATTAGAAAAAATGAAGGAAACAATGAATAATTAGAAATGGGCATAATTGAGAAAGGAGCATTTGACAAAGGCATAAAACCCTTTGACATTGTCCACTCAAGAAAAAAAAGGGACAAGAAATCTGTGTTCAAAGAACAACTCTTACTTTGCCAAGAATCCGAGGACCCAAGAGAAAAAACAATTCCTGAAATTATTGATACTGCTAAAACAGTTGATGATTCTCATCTTCCCATTGCCATTCGAAAAGGTGTAAGGTCATGTACCAAACATCCTCTATCTAACTTTGTTTCATATGAAAAACTCTCACCTTCTTTTCGAGCTTTTATCTCACAGTTGTCATGCAGGGAGGTTCCAAACAATATACATGATGCTTTAAGAGTTCCCGAGTACTGGAAGGGAGCTGTTTTAGAAGAAATGAAGGCTCTTGAAAAAAACCAGACATGGGAGGTAGTAGAGCTACCAAAAGGAAAAAATACAGTGGGATGCAAATGGGTGTTCACCATTAAGTATAACGCTGATGGCACTCTTGAAAGATATAAAGCTCGGCTAGTAGCTAAGGGATACACACAAACTCATGGGATTGACTACTCTGAAACCTGTGTACCGGTGGCAAAGCTTGATACCATTCTGGTTCTCCTCTCTTTAGCAGCAAACCTTGACTAGCCCTTACAACAGCTAGATGTGAAGAATGCGTTTCTGAACGGAAACTTAGAAGAAGAAGTTTACATGGATGCACCACCTAGTTTTGAACAAGGGTGTTATCCAAAGGTATGCAAGTTGAAGAAGGCCTTGTATGGACTAAAACAGTCCCCTAGGGCTTGGTTCGAGAGGTTCACTCAGTTTGTCAAGGGGAAAGGTTACTCCCAAGGATAGACTGATTATACAATGTTTGTGAAAAAATCAAATGAGGGAAAGATTGTTGTTCTTATCGTCTATGTGGATGATATAATCCTAATTGGAGATGACTTGCAAGAGATGAAAAAACTCAAAGAAACTCTTTCTGCAGAATTTGAAATAAAAGATTTGGGGTCGTTAAGGTATTTTCTTGGAATGGAAGTAGCAAGGTCAAGACAAGGAATTGTCCTCTCACAAACGAACTATATCTTGGACCTCTTGAAGGAGACTGGTATGAGTGGGTGTAGACCAGTCGAGACACCTATAAACCCAAATAAAAAACTTGGAGATGGCAAGGAAGGGGATCCTGTGGACACTATGTTAAGTTCTAAGACTTTGGACGATGTCCAACCCCTCAAATTTCGGTTTTGATGATAACAATTAAAGGATAAATTTTGGAAGTATCTAATGGTCTTGTTTGAGTACTATAGGGTTAACGTCGTCAAATGCCGCAATGGTAATGTATCTCTCAAACTTAGACTTTGTGTTTCAATAAGAAAGGCGTCCAAATATGTTTTGAAAAGAACAACAGTCAACGTCCAATGTTTATGCAAAGCAGCGTCCAATGACTATATAACCTACACTTTGTTTTGTATCTTAAAACTGGCATAATGTGACAATGCGTTTTAGATGATGATTCTCTGGAAGGAAACGATTATTCTCTCTCATTCTAACATGTCATTCTATTTGAATTTTCGAAAAGTATTGAACAGGAAAAGAGAAGCTTCTCTCTGTAGAAAAAGTACAAGTAGCAGAGGCGCTACATGTACGGCTGTCTCCTCTAACTCTCCACCCCAAGTCGAAATGTGACAACGGTCACATGTTTTGGAGAGAACTGCTTTTGGAAAAGGAACAGATCCCACAACGGATACTTTACTCAAAGTTGTCTATAAATAGAGGAACCAGCTCATGCATCAGAAGTGACAAAAACATTGATAAAGAGCCGAAACTCTGTCAAAACGATTGGACGATCAACACTTAAGCAAAAAGAGCTTTCTACTTAGCTTTGCTAAGCGATTCTGTGTATTCGTGTTTATTGTAATATCCTCTTTGTGAGAGTTACTCTTTCTTTCTATACTCAAACATTTCTGTTTGGAAAGCCAGGAGTGGCTTAGTGTTAAAGAATACTTGGGTTTGTTTTAATCTCAGGGGGAGATTAAAGGTGTGCCAGGAGTGGCCTAGAGAATACTTGTAGCCAGAAGTGGCAAGGTTAGAATACTTGTTAGTAATCAGATTCTGATTAGTTGAACCCTTCAAAAGTTTTTGAAGGAGAACTGGACGTAGCTCAGTTTGAGTGAACTAGTATAAAACTAAGTGTTTTATTCTCTCGCTTCCTAGCTTACTTGCATATCTCTTAAGTTATCTCTTCAACAAACCACGAAAGTGTTTCTTTACACAGTTTATCTACAAAAATTCTTTACGTGTGTTCTGACGAAAAATCAGAAAAAGCAGTTTCATTAAACTGTTGCTTTTGAACCACTGGACGATAGCATAATCTTTTGTTTCACTAAGTTCCTGTAAAACTTAAGATATACTTTCTTCATATTTGTTAAAGGAAACTGAAGAAAATATAAACACCCTATTCAACCCCCCCTTCTAGTGTGTTTCTCTGTATTTCAGTTGGCATCAGAGCTCGGCCTCTTGGGTTGAGTACTTAGCAGTACAGAGGAAAGATCCTAAGAAAGATGAAAAACGAGGGACAAGCTGTGAACAGACCACCACTCTTCAAGGGTGTCAAATATGATTACTGGAAACAAAGAATGATAGCATTCTTTGAATCTAGCCATATTGACATGTGGGACGTTGTAGAGATGGGCGACTACATTCCACTTGATGCGAACCTCATCAAAATCCCAAAGACTGGATGGACAGAGGAGCAGAAACAAAGATTTCATCTCAACTCCAGAGCTAGAAACATCATCATGTGTGCACTAAGCAAACAAGAATACAATAAGGTGCACAGTCTCAAAAGCGCAAAACAAATGTGGGACACTTTTGCGTTAACGTATGAGGGTTCCACCCAGGTAAAACGTAACAAACTCAGTCTCCTTACTCGTCAATATGAATTGTTTGGTATGGAAGAAAATGAGGACATACAAGGTATGTTTGGACGGTTTCAAACCATACTAAATGAACTCAGAGCTCATGGTAAAGATTATAATAACTATGAACATATTGACAAAATTCTAAGAAGTTTGCCTAGGCAATGGAGACCACAGGTTACAGCCCTGAGAGCAACAAAAGAACTGGATGATATGTCCCTAGAAGAACTTGTGGGAATTCTCAAAGTGCATGAACTAGAACTGCATCAAGATGGTGATGGTAAGAAAAACAAGTCTATGGCGCTCAGCGTCCAGAAGCCAAGGAAAGCACCATCATCCAAAGCCATGCAAGTTGAAACATCATCAGACGAACAATATGAAGATAATGACTCAGACGAGAATGATGAATTATCCTTCATATCCAAAAGGATACATGCTATGTGGAAGAAGAAAGGTGGATCCAGATGGAGAAACCTAAACAGGAAAGGCCTCAAAGAAAAGAAGGAGAAGAGTCCAATCGTATGCTACGAATGCAAAAAGCCAGGACACTTCAAATCAGAATGCCCAGATCTCGACAAGAGCAAGGACAAGAAGAAGAAATTCTTCAGCAAAGGGAAGGGCAAGAAAGTTCTGATGTCCACATGGGAAGACCTGGACGATGACTCATCATCGGACGACGAAGAAGAAGAGGAAGCACATATATGTCTTATGGCAGACACTTCAACAGATTCTTCTGAACCAGAAGAAGAAGATGAGGTAGACTTTAATGACATAGATTCACTTCAAGAAGCTTATCATGAACTACTTTCAAACTCTTCTATTATGTCAAAAGCCTACAGAACTTTAAAGAAATCGTCCAAATCACTTTAAAAAGAAAAAGAAGTTTTAGAGAAAAGAGTCAAACAACTTGAAAGTGAAAAGGAGGATTTACAGAAAAAGTTTACAGAGCTCTCAGAGCAAAATGAAATTACAAATGCGGAGAGACGAACTCTCTAGAATGATGCTGCTCGAGCCCATAAATCCTGTGAGGATTTAAGGACTAGAGAAAGGAATCTTTCCATAGAAATTCGAAATCTCAACGCAGAAAACAAAAGGCTAGTTGAGAAGCTTCTGAAAGTTGAAGCAGATACTTCCTTAAGAGGTCAACCACATGATGTTGTAAAACTTCATGAAGAAATTAACAGTCTAAAGAAGGATCTGTCAAACTTTGTTAAGGGCTCTGACAACCTTAAAAAGCTTTTAAAATATGAAGGTTGTAAGAGACCAAATGACAGGTCAGGACATGGATATAAGGGAAAGAAATATATTCATGATGATGAAACAGATATTTGCTACTTCTGTGGGAAACTGGGACATATAACGTCCAAATGCCGACACCTGCCTAAGAAGGGAGCGTCCAATGCCCTTCAAGCTAACAAAAAAGGACCCAAGTCAATCTAGGTACCTAAGGATAAAATTGTTCCTGTTGCAGACATGCTTAACAGAAGGAAAGAAACTCCAATCATGGTACCTGGACAGTGGGTGCTCACATCACATGACAGGAGAAAGGTGTATGTTCCAAAGCCTCCTACCCAAAACTGGTGGGACAGTCACTTTTGGAGGGAATCAGAAAAGGATGATAGCTGGCGTAGGTAAGATTGGTATACCACCCTATCCTTGTATTGATAGAGTTCTTTATGTTAAAGGTCTTAAACACAATCTACTTAGCATAAGCCAATTGTGTGACAGTGGATATGATGTTACCTTTAACAAAGGAGAATGTACAGTCAAAAACTCTGATGGATCCCTTCTCTTTACTGCAAAGAGGTAAGGTAATCTGTATAAGATTAAACTTGGGGAACTATCAAGTCAAAATGTATCTTGCCTAGTTTCAGTACAAGAAAATCATTGGTTATGGCATAAAAGACTTGGTCATGTGAGCTTGAGGTTAATCTCAAAGCTGAATAGGCACAACCTTGTAAGAGGACTACCAAGTATGTCATATAAAGATGATCTTCTTTGTGAAGCTTGTCAGAAAGGGAAACAAGTGAAAAGTTCTTTTCAAAGTAAAAACATTGTTTTCACTTCTAGACCTCTTGAGCTATTGCATATTGATCTATTTGGACCCACAAGAACAGCCTTAGTAAGTGGTACAAGATACGGATTGGTTATAGTGGACGACTATACTAGATGGACATGGGTCATATTCCTATCCCACAAAGATGAGTCCTTCAAGGCTTTTTATAACCTCTGCAAAAGAGTTCAAAATGAAAAAGGAGTATGCATTACTTCTGTCCGAAGTGATCATGGGGAGAATTCGAAAACAAAAGTTTTCAAAGGTTCTGTGAGGATAATGGTATCCTTCACAACTTCTCAACACCCAGAACACCACAACATAATGGTGTAGTTGAGAGGAAAAATAGGTCACTCCAGGAGATGGCCAGAACCATGTTGAATGATAATTCAACCCCTAAACACTTCTGGGCTGAAGCAGTGAATACTGCCTGTTATTTACAAAATAGAATCTATATAAGGCCGATATGGAAAAAGACTCCATATGAATTGTGGAAGGGAAGAAGACCCAACATATCCTACTTCCATCCATTTGGATGTCAATGTTTCATTCTAAACACTAAGGATAACTTGGGAAAATTTGATTCTAAGTGTGATGAGGGAATATTGCTTGGATGTTCTGAAACTTCAAAGGCATACAGAGTTCATAACTCTAGAACCTTAGTTGTTGAAGAAGCTATTTATGTGAAGTTTAATGACAACAAGCCTGATAAGGAATTATCAGAGCTGGATAAATCATTTACAGATCTCAGATTGGACGATGCAAGGAAGTCATCAGATTCGTCCAACCATGATGCCTCAGTTGAAAAGTCCAATGCACCACTGGACGGTCCAGTAGTAGAACAAAGAGAACCAACTAGACGCAACTTGCAAATGAAGAAACATCATCCAGAGGAGCAAATCATCGGAGATCCAAAAGATAGAGTCAAAACCAGATCTTCACTTCAACGACAAGAAGGTCACGCAGCACTCATATCTCAAATAGAACCTAAGACTGTGGACGATGCCTTAGAAGATGAGAGCTGGGTCAAAGCAATGCAGGAAGAACTTGACCAATTTCAAAAGAACAATGTCTGGAAGCTAGTAGAACCTCCCAACGACAAAGAAGCTGTAGGAGCAAAGTGGGTGTTCAGAAACAAGCTGGACGAAGCAGGTAATGTTGTGAGAAACAAAGTGAGGTTGGTAGCAAAAGGTTACTCACAACAGGAAGGTATAGACTATACTAAAACTTATGCTCCTGTTGCACGTCTAGAGGCAATTCGCATTTTACTGTCATTTGCAGCTCATAGCAATATGAAGCTATATCAAATGGACGTAAAAAGTGCATTCCTAAATGGACTCATAAAGGAAGAAGTCTATGTGGAACAACCCCCAGGATTTGAAAGTGATGCTTTTCCAAATCATGTTTTCAAACTTAACAAAGCTTTATATGGGTTGAAACAAGCCCCTAGAGCTTGGTATGAAAAACTCAGCTTATTTCTGTCAGAAAATGGTTTTTCAAGAGGAAAAGTAGACACTATATTATTTCGCAAGGACTACTCTTCTGATTTTATTATTGCACAAATATATGTTGATGATATCATATTTGGTGCAACTAATGAGTCTCTCTGTGAAGAATTTGCCAAATTAATGCAAACAGAGTTTGAAATGAGCATGATGGGTGAGCTGAAATTCTTCCGTGGACTTCAAATCAAACAAACTGAAAAGGGCATATACATACATGAAACTAAGTATGTCAAAGAGCTGCTAAAGAAGTACAAGTTGGACGATGCAAAACCAATGAAAACTCGTATGCATCCAACAACAGTACTTGGACTGGACGACAACTCAAAGAAAGTAGATAACACTCTATACAGAGGAATGATAGGATCACTCCTATACCTCACAGCGTCCAGACCTGATACCATGTTCAGTGTATGCTTATGTGGCAGATTTCAATCTGACCCAAGGAAAGTTCATTTGACTGCTGTTAAAAGAATATTTCGATATCTTGCTGGAACCATTAATCTTGGTTTATATTTCAAAAGGCAGAAAGATTTCAGGCTAATAGGATACTGTGATGCTGATTATGCCGGAGATAGAATTGAAAGAAAAAGCACCAGTGGAGGGTGTCACTTCATCGGTGGTAATCTAGTCTCCTGGACATGCAAGAAGCAAGGAACCATTGCTCTGTCCACTGCTGAAGCAGAGTATATTTCAGCTGCAAAATGCTGTTCTCAAATCTTGTGGATCAAACATCAACTTGAGGACTACAACATATATGAGAGTAACATTCCTATTTTCTGTGATAGTAAAGCTGCCATAGATCTCTCTAAACATCCCATATTGCATTCAAGGGCTAAACATATAGAGATCAAACATCACTTTATAAGAGACCATGTTCAGAAGGGTATTGTGGAACTACACTTTGTAACCACAGATAATCAGCTTGTTGATATATTCACTAAACCACTTACTGAAGACAAGTTAATCCTTCTAAGGAATAAACTTGGTATGGACTCTGTAAAGGAATGATTAACATCTACATGGTGCGTCCAATAAAACCTTAGCGTCCAATGGACATATCGTCCAATGATCACTAAGCCCTGCACGTGGATTTCATATGTTACACTTAAGTCGAATATCTGGACGATGTTTTTATCATAGCTTTTTGGTTTTGTTCAAATGGCCAAAACGGTTCGTTTCAGAGTAAGTATGAGTTAATACTCTATGCTGAGTCACCAAAATGTTTGTAACCATACACAGTTACCTACAATCTTCGCATGCCTCATCATGGCGGGTTTTATGGCGTCATCACCATTTCAAATATTCAAAAAGCCCAAAACCGTTTCATATTCTCCAAACAAAGCCCAAATATACACTTATCAAATCGTCACAGAAAATCACCACCGTACCCATCTTCTCTGAGATTATCATCACCCTTAAGCTCTCTCTCTCTCTCTCTGAAACTCAAAACCCTCTCAGAAAACCTAAAAATCCAAACTTTTCTACCATGTCGAACTCTGCAAGCTCAAGCAACTCTGAACTCAACGTCCACACCTACCCTGAGACCATGGTGGTGTGTCAAGGTGCTGCTACAGTGGACATTGAACATTTCTTCGACAATGAAAAACTGGAGGAACTGGGCCTGAACCTGAACGAGAGCCTTCTGAAGTGTGGAATCAGAGGCTACTTCAATGAAAACCAGAAGATATTTCCTGAGTTGATCAGGATGTTCTGGAGAAATGCCAAGTTCCAGAGCACAAGACAACTCGTGGCCACTGTTCTTGGACGAGAGGTGACACTGTCCATTGAGTCCATTGCAAAGGTAATTGGTTGCATTAGGGAGCAGAACCAGTACAGAACAGACTGGGCCAAGCAGTACGGTAATCACGTTGCAAACGTGCTTTGCAAGACCAAATCCACCGCCTCAATAAAGATTGAGTACAAGAACCTGTGTGAGGAAGCAAAAATCTGGCAGCAGGTGTGCAACAAGAGTATCCTGCACAAAGCTGGGTCTAAGGACTCAGTCACGGACTTACACAAGTTTGTGATATTCCATATTATGGAAGGTATTCCCTTCAACCTCCCTCACACCATTTACGTCAATATCGTGAGAATGATGAAGTCTGTTGGTGGCAATGATGACATTTTCTACGTCGCTCTGCTGAACAAGATCTTCTGGGACCAGAAGGTCTATCAACGCTTCTTTGATGAACTGGAAGAAAATGTTCACGAAGCTATTGTGAAGAAAGGGCAAATGGTAGCAACACAACAACCATTTGGTGAGTCCAACATAAAGCCTATGAAGATCAAGCTGACAGCCAAGGTCTTAAGGGACCTGGACGAAGATACCATCAACAAGCAACGACATGAATAGAGCATAATTATCTCCAATGATGATGCATAGGAGATTGATCTTCTTGGTATTGGTAAAAAGATCAAAAGATTGATGAAGGAACAAGGGAGCAGAAAGATAACACGTCAAATGTCTCAGAAGCATGAGGAAGATGCTGAAAAGGAGAGAAGAACCAAGAAAAGACATGCTGATACCTCCACTGCTCAGTCCCCTGTAGAGAAGCGTCCAAGGACTGATGCGTCCAGACCTGCTCAAGCTGAGCAACGTCCAAAGGCAGCTCCAGTAAAGCCTGCTCCAGAAAAGTCAAAGGTTCGGAAGCTTCAACTACTGGACGACTCTGATGATGATGACCAGATCCCAATTGGTCAAATCATGAAGAAAGCAGAGGAGACGGAGGACCCTCAGCAAAAGAAGCAGAAGGTACAACCTGCTAAACCAATTTCCTTTCCTTCTAACGTGCCGCGACGAGTCAAGACTCAGGCATCAAGGCCAAGGAGAATTGCAGTTCTACCACCTTCCTCTCAAGACACTGACAACATATCCACCAGCACCCTACTACCAGCAACATCCAGTGCTCCATCCATATCAATAACCCAGCATCCACATCTTCACTTGGACCTGTCCAAGTTTGTGCATCCAAGGGATGCATAGAGGGATACCTGGTCCCCATGGACTATACCCCCCAAGCAGAAAACCAAAGAAGAAGAAGACAGGGAATGCTTCCCTATTGCATTCCTTAAACGGAATGAACAAAATTACAGTAAGAGGCGCGATGTGATACGGAGGCCTCTACAAGAACCTTTGGAGAGGCATCTGTCTATTGCCACAGCACCAGAGTGGACGAGGTATGATTATGCTCATGATCCTTCAGCTGACTATGCTGCAATGCCAGAAGGAGCAATAATTAGCAACCCCTTACCCACTTGGACGAGAGAAGTGTATCCACACTTGATCCGAATGACTCAATCTTACTCTTGTCCAACTGGAACCCAACAAAGGGTGCGTCCAGCAGCAGAAGATCTGCATAAACCAGAGGTGGAGGTTGCTTCGAAATTCACAAAGATGGTTGCGGAGCAAAAAGGGAAGGCTCCAAGAAAGAAGAAGGCACCGTCTAAGAAGCCCCCTGTTAGCAGGGATATTGAACTGGCCACAGAATTGAAGTTGGCCATTAAAGAAAGCCTGGACCCTTCCAAGTCGAAGCAACGTCCATACGTACAATGGGTCAAGGATATTCGCATCTGGACTCCCATTACAAAGTTCCAGCCTCTACCTGCTGGAACTCCAGTGCTTAATTTCTAGCCAAGCGACTATGATGATCTTGGCAAACTTCTTCAACAGATGTATATACCAAACCAAGCCATTGCCTATCCACCAAAACTTCACATCAACCGCGCCACAGAAATAAAGTTTGTACCAGACAGGGTGTGTCCTAGACTACCCGTATATGATGCTGGTCGAAAGAAAGGCTATAAATTTTATGGCATTGAGATGCCAAACAGGGAAGAAAAAGTTGAAGCCCTGCAACAATCCTCTCATACCTGGGGTCATCTGTTTGATAAGACTAGTAAGCTTACACGTTCACTTGGAACTTTTGATTCCATGACCTTTTGGCGCCAGATCTTATGGAACGACTTCCAGAAGGCCTCCTCCTCCGGCAGCTCCAAGGATGATTTTGTTCACCCCCCTCATGGTCTTGAGGTGCTGCGTCCAGTGAAGACTCATCACTTCACAGACACTTTTGCTTACTTTGTGAGAGATTCAGATGACTACCTGGACTTCATGAAGACATTGCCTATCATCAGGAGCAACAAAGTGTTTGATATTCGATTACTGGATCGCACATAGTTTGTGGAGGAACTCCAAACTCTGCATGAGGAGTACAAGGCAGAAGAGGCCAGAGCTGCAGAACAAGCTCGTCTAGAGCAGCTGGTTCTTGAGCAAGCTGAGGCTACAACCACTGACAAGGAAGATCAGGTTGCCAAGTCGAAAGCTACACAAGCAGAGTTGGATGAAGCATCTGCCAAGGTCACAAAGGTGTTAGCCCATCTTGACTTGGACCCATCCGAACCAGTAGACGTAGAACACTTTGTCACTTCACATGAAGAACCTACCGTCCAATCTGGAAAGTCCAAGGATGATGAAGAGCCTATTGTTGAAGCATCCAAGCCCATGGAATCAACTACAGAAAGGCCTCCTGCTGAAGATATAACCAGCTTCCCCATTGTTGATGCGTCTACTGAAGCTCACTCGGGTACACGTCAACTGGTTCCCACAGGATCTTCAAGTCCAAGGGGCATCCATCCCTTGCGATTTGCTGAACCTCAAGGGGTCTCAGAAGATCGTGTTCACGAGATAGTGCAACAGGCTCTGAGGCAACAACAACTGGAAACCGAAGCAGCTCTTCAAGCATTTCAGCAAAGGCAACAGGTTGAGGCTGCTCAACATCGTCTGATGCTACAGAATGCTATCACTGAACAGTTTATGAGCCTCTCCCAGACGCTTGTGAACCAAATTCAAAATTCAACAGCCACCCTGCTTAGACAAGTTGCTCATGCCGTTCCACCCGTCCAACCACAACAAATCCAACAAGCAGCACCACCCGTCCGACCACAACCTCATCAACCCGCACCACCTACACAAGCACCACCAGAACAACCACCACCGCCACCACAAGAACCACCTCCACAGCCATAGGTGACCATGATGGTCAAGTCATTTTTCCATCTTTCAAACCCATTTTTGTTAATGACAAATGGGGAGAAATTGGAATTTTGATGTCATAGAAGTATAACTCTGTGAATATATTGGCTATTTTATCAAAACATCTTTAATACATGAGGTGTTTATTTCATAAATTCCGCATCCATATCCTTGATATGTTTTTACACTCTGATATCTATTATATCTGATATATTCTTGCTATTTATTATACACTGTTATCAGATGCATAAGAAATGTTGAACTCCAGGGGAGTACTTCATTTCACATTTATTAACAATGTCAACATACACTAGCATAACATAATCATCTCTGACATGATTTATTGTATTCATATATGATTATGTGCCTGTTAACTTCAAAATTTACCATTATTTGTCATCATCAAAAAGGGGGAGATTGTTAAGTTCTAAGACTTTGGACGATGTCCAACCCCTCAAATTTCGGTTTTGATGATAACAATTAAAGGATAAATTTTGGAAGTATCTAATGGTCTTGTTTGAGTATTATAGGGTTTACGTCGTCAAATGCCGCAATGGTAATGTATCTCTCAAACTTAGATTTTGTGTTTCAATAAGAAAGGTGTCCAAATATGTTTTGAAAAGAACAACAGTCAGCGTCTAATGTTTATGCAAAGCAGCGTCCAATGACTATATAACCTACACTCTGTTTTGTATCTTAAAACTGACATAATGTGACAATGCGTTTTAGATGATGATTCTCTGGAACGAAACGATTATTCTCTCTTATTCTAACATGTCATTCTATTTGAATTTTCGAAAAGTATTGAACAGGAAAAGAGAAGCTTCTCTCTACAGAAAAAGTACAAGTAGCAGAGGTGCTACATGTACGACTGTCTCCTCTAACTCTCCACCCCAAGTCGAAACGTGACAACGGTCACATGTTTTGGAGAGAACTGCTTTTGGAAAAGGAACAGATCCCACAACGGATACTTTACTCCAAGTTTTCTATAAATAGAGGAACCAGCTCATGCATCAGAAGTGACAAAAACATTGATAAAGAGCTGAAACTCTGTCAAAACGACTGGACGATCAACACTTAAGCAAAAAGAGCTTTCTACTTAGCTTTGCTAAGCGATTCTGTGTATTCGTGTTTATTGTAATATCCTCTCTTTGAGAGTTACTCTTTCTTTCTATACTCAAACATTTCTGTTTGGAAAGCCAGGAGTGGCTTAGTGTTAAAGAATTCTTGGGTTTGTTTTAATCTCAGGGGGAGATTAAAGGTGTGCCAGGAGTGGCCTAGAGAATACTTGTAGCCAGAAGTGGCAAGGTTAGAATACTTGTTAGTAATCAGATTCTGATTAGTTGAACCCTTCAAAAGTTTTTGAAGGAGAACTGGACGTAGCTCAGTTTGAGTGAACCAGTATAAAACTAAGTGTTCTATTCTCTCGCTTCCTAGCTTACTTGCATATGTCTTAAGTTATCTTTTCAACAAACCACGAAAGTGTTTCTTTACACAGTTTATCTACAAAAATTCTTTACGTGTGTTCTGACGAAAAACGAAAAAAGCAGTTTCATTAAACTGTTGCTTTTGAACCACTGGACGATAGCATAATCTTTTGTTTCACTAAGTTCCTGTAAAACTTAAGATATACTTTCTTCATATTTGTTAAAGGAAACTGAAGAAAATATAAACACCCTATTCAACCCCCCCTTCTAGTGTGTTTCTCTGTATTTCACACTACACGCTACCAAAGACTGGTTGGGAAACTTATCTACTTGTCTCACACAAGGCCAGATATTGCATTCTCAGTAAATCTTGTAAGTCAATTTATCAAGTCTCCCTATGAAGAACATCTGGATGCTATTTATAGAATTCTAAGGTACTTGAAGAGTACTCCTGGGAAAGGACTGTTGTTCAGAAAAAATGCTCAACAATCTATTGAATCATACAATGATGCTGATTGGGCTGGCTCAATCACGGATAGAAGATCAACATCAGGGTATTGCACCTTTGTATGGGGTAATCTTATTACTTGGAGAAGCAAAAAGCAAAGTGTGGTTGCTAAAAGCAGTGCAGAAGTAGAGTACAGGTCAATGGCACAAGGTATTTGCGAGATGGTGTGGTTAAAAAATGTCCTTAAAGAGCTAGGAATGACTTTCACTCTTCCAATGAAGTTGTACTACGATAACAAGGCTGCAATCAGCATTGCTCAAAACCCAGTACAACATGACAGAACCAAGCATGTGGAGATTGATCGAGATTTCATCAAAGAAAAGATAGAAAATGGAACAGTTTGCATGCCATTTGTTCCTACCTCTCAGCAAGTGGCAGATATTCTTACTAAAGGGTTGTCTAGAAACAATTTTGAAATCCTTGTAAGCAAGTTGGGCATGATAGATATCTATGCACCAACTTGAGGGGGGGGGGGGGGGGGGGGGGTTTAGCAATATGATATGATTTGATTTGGTCCATTTAATGTTGCTATATTTTCTCCTATTTCCTAGTTTCCTGTTTTTTGTTCTTACTTTAATTAGGATTGTAATAAATTTGCTTCAGTATCAGATTGATATCTGATTAGATATTAGGAGTTTATTTTCCTGTTTTATTATGTAGATTAGTTTCCCTAAATAGGACTAATTCTACTTTTAAATATGTTGTTGTATCAATTGTTTACAATATGAGAAAATAAACATCAACATATTCCTCTCTCAGTTCTTGTACTAGCCTTCCTATTTTTGTCTCTTGGATATATAAAAATTTAATTTCTTAGCTTCCACTATTTTCCTAATTGCCTCATTTTGTAGTTTCCCCCTAAACCTCTTTTACTGTAAGTCCCTCTCTTTATTGATCAACTAACTGCTAACACTTTCTTTGTAACATTAGAATTTGCCACCCACATTAATGTTTCGGTTATCATTATTCTACCACGACATTATCACTCTATGTGCCACCATCATAAATTTACAATTAATTGAACCTCTTCATCTTCTAAACGTTAATGTCCATTCATTGTAAGATTCTATCTCTCATGACTTCTATGATAAATATTTAATTAGAAACAATGCACATTCCAACATATAATACTCCCTCCATCTCAAAATAAGTGTCGTCCTAGGTTTTTTTATACAGACAAAGAAAAGCTAATACTCCCTCTGGTCCTTATTATAAGGTCCAAACTAAAAGTGCGACTTGGTCCTTTTTATAAGGTTCAATCTAAAATGTCTCATGCATTAATTACTTTTTCACAAAAATACCCTTCATTAAAGTCGGTTCTAGGATGACGTGACAGAGAGAGAAACATATCTCATTAATGTTTGTTAGTTATGTTCACAAGGATAGTTTTGGAAAAATAATATCAATTTAAGAAAAATTTAATGCCCTCAACTAAATTAACCAAATTCCTTAATCCTGATGAATTAGTTAATTGGACCTTATAATAAGGACCAGAGAGAGTACTACCCTTTGTTCCTTAACTCTTGATGTTTTAGCTTCTTGTTTTTGTTCTAAAACTCTTGTTGTTTTACATATTCCAAGTCTCATTAATTATTTTTTCCATATGTACCCCTATTTAACATGATCTAAATTTTCACTTTTCCATCATAGATATTAAATGAGGATATTTTAAACTAAAAGTATTATTTGTGAGTAGTAGTATTAAATGTTTCTTAAGCTGTGTATATTAACCTTAAACATCAAAAGTGTAGGAACGGAGGTAATAAATAGATAAAAGAGTAGTAATTTTACAAAACTAACCTTATTATTAACTTTTTCCTTTTTATTCTCCATACGCCCGTCCCTTATATGCCTTTTGTTATTGCTTGTGCATATGTGACATTTTTCCTTGTTAACCTGAAGACTTCCAGTTACTTCCTCTCTTGGATATCACTCCATGTGTGAAAATCTGGTCTCTTGATTACACCATTCATCATTCGTCCTCATAGGTTTCTCATAGGTCTCTCCGGATTTAATTATCTCGAGGGTTTCTCTCATAGTTTTGCTGTTATTTGCAATACATTCTTCTTGTTTTTAATGCAGGTTTTTTTTCATATGTGTTAGTTATATAATTTCATTTTGGCTTAAATATCTTGTTCCTCTTGTCAATTTATATTAGAAATGGTCTTTGTAAATTTTTTTTTAGTTTTGATTATGTTATTTTAGTTCATGTAATATATTAAAATTTTCATTTTAGTCCCTATAACATTTGGTTTATATTAAGTTAGTCCTTGTAAAAAAAAATTAATAGGGATTAAAAGCAAAGTATCCACATATTGCAATATCAAAAACTAAAAGAAATGAATATAGTACATGGATTAAAACAAAATATAACGAGTAAAAAAAAAATTACAAGGTCATTTAAAAGAACTGCAAGAACAAAAAATTAAAAAATCTATAATTGCAGAAACAAAATATATTTAAGCTTTTAATTTTTTAATGCAAGTTTTTTCTTCTCTGTTTTATATATTTTTCTCTCTAAAGAATGTTTCCTATTCTTAGTAATCACGAGCATTATGATTATAAACTTTATGGTATAGTTTTTTTTTGGTTAAATCTTTAATATTTGTCATGTATAGTGCTCTGTTTTGCCAAAACATTTATCATTGACATTGTGTTCTTCATTTTTTTTATTTATACATTTTCTTCTTTTTTTTGTTCATATAATTCGAAATGTTCATTATTATCTTGAACTTGTTTCAAAATTTATTAGAAATCGTATCGTTGTATGTATATAAATTTAGTAATATTTTCAGAAAGCTATTTAACTAACAAGTAAGGTTTTGCTGTAAAAAAAAAGAGTAAGATTTTGGTCATTAAAAAATCTTTAAGGCTAACAAACTGTATTATTTTTTATACAATAGAAAAAAAAAAAAAAGACAAAGCAAGAAAATGAGACAAGAAGCACTAGAGACTATATCCAAAGTCACAAAAGCATCTACCTTTGAAGAGAACCAATCAAATAAAGAGAGACTATTCAAAATCTTGTCAAACAAGCATCTATCTTTGAAGAGAGATACCAATGCAACGACACTAAATGAACTGACCAATGTTGACAGCTCAGTAAATTATTAATCCCAATAAGACGTGAAGTAAATATTCCATATTCTCAGCACCTAGGAAAAATGCTTAATAGATCACATTATAGACATAATTTTTTATACTTTGTCTATCTTTAAGAATTTAAATATATATTTTAAAAGTTACATATATTTTTTATTATTATTTATTTATTTATTTACTATGTAATTAACGAAAATCTCAATTAAAACAAAAAAAAAGAGATAATAGAAATTAATTAAAACAAAAAAAAGATATCAAAAAGTTATAGAGCATGTTGTAATAGATCGAATGTACAACATTAATGGAATGTATTAAACGTTCCAAGGGGGCAATGTTCTATTTGTGCTGGGATGTTTACGGGCTTGTTTTGGAGTTATCCAAGTTGCATATGGGTCTGTAATGCTTTCTTTTTTCTGCTATTTTGGTGCCTTTCTCCTGGTTAGTGACCATTTATCTCCATATATGGGTCATAAATGTCACCTAACCAGTAGAATCCGGTGGCTGTTATGTTGTTTTACATTGGTACTGCTGGTACCCTCAATAAAATTGTTTTTGGCCGATAAAAAAAAAAAAAAAACATTAATGGAATACCAAGACAGTAGATCAAGATGATTTATTTTATATTTTACTTTACCTTTGGCCTTCTTTAGTAACTTTTAATCTTATTTTGTATTTTTGGGCTTTTATTAAAGACCTTTTTATTTTATTTTTTGATTCGTACAAATCAAAGACAAGTACTGGAACTTCACAACAACCCACACACTCTGCTCAATCAACTGAGTTAGAGTACCTCGTTAAAGACCTTTTTATTTGCATTATGTATTAGGCACAGTTCCAAAATCCTAATTATGAGAGACTTAATTTTTGTCATTTTCCCCCTTGAGATGATTAGGTCAAAACTCTCTCTATCTCTTTCTCTTTTTGTTTTCTTCTAGTTTTTTTTTTCCTACTTTTGTTTTTTTGTGGCTCCCATGAGAAACTAAACATCTTTTTCTAGTCTAAGGTTAGTTATTTATGGTTTGTTGTGATAAGGTCTAATTGTTCTTAATCTGTTTCTAACTTTTGGTCATTTCTGTGCAAAGATTTATAGCTTTTCATTTAAATACTTTAGTTGATTTCCTTTAAACTTTCGCATTTACTTTTGAAGTTCTTTTACATTTCTGAAATTAGCATGCTTTATTTGCATTTTGTCATTGATTAATTTTTTGTTTAAATATATTTTTAGTCCTTGTAATTTAGCACTTTTTTACTTTTCGTCCTTGCAAAAAAAATGATTTTAGTCATTGCAAATTATGTTTGTTTTATTTTCCGTCTTTACAGTACTTTAGATAGCATTTTTTCCACTGTTAAAAGCGTTATCTAAACCGTTTTAAGGACGAAAAACAAAACAAATATAATTTGCAATGACTAAAACAAAAAAAAAATTTGCAATGACGAAAAACAAAAAAATGCTAAATTATAAGGACTAAAAAAATATTAAGCCTTAATTTTTATTGCATTTTGTTTAAGTTTTATTTTCAATTTCTGTAATTAAGTTTCCTTTGAAACTTTGCAATTCTTGACTTTGTCAATTTTATCAAATATCAAATTGACATTTGTTCGATTTATTGCAGAGACTAAATCTAAGTTAATTAATGTTTTATACACAAGTACGTATACTTCTTTAAAACAAAGTTAAATTCTTGATAGAATTTGATTGTTCCTTAAACAAAACGAATTTAATTACTTGTTTCTGCATCAAAGTCATAACCAAAATATTGAATTAATAAAATTTTGACTCGCATTCAACTATAAAAGTTAAACATTGCTGACTTACTTGAACCCAAAATGGATTTGATTCTAAGTCCCCAATAATTAGGCATATTCATGGTTGAATTCAACATAAAAAAACTGAACCAAACCGCAAAATTGGTTTGCCTAAACTGAACCCAACTTGAAAAAGGTTCGCCTACACTAAACCAAATTGAATTATTTCTTTGGTTTGAGGCACTATTGAAAATGTTTTAGTCTATTAATTCTCGATTCAGTTTAATTCATGGTTCAGTTTGGTGCATCGATACTTTTTGAACAATCATGGTCTAATTCAGTACAAAAAATCAAATTGAAAGGAAACTATTCACCGAACCAAATGGAAACATTCTTCCCAAACCAAACTGAACTGAAAAATAATTTGCCCAAACCAAACTGAATTGTTTCTTTGATTCAGTGTACTGTTGAAAATGGTTTGATTTTTAAACTTTCAGTTCAGTTTGGTTCATGATTAAGTTTAATTCACTAGCACTTTTTGAACAGCCCTACCGATAATATATATCATTAAAAATCAAATAGTGTGATAAGATGACGTGTATATATAAGAAGACTTTGAAGACCAACTAGATGCATGAATAAAAAAGTTGGCCGAAAGTATATAGTGGATCCCACTTTGCAAGTTTCAGGTATAGGGCTTCTCTTTTATGGGCCAATGGTGGACTTGGAAATGAGTGTGGATGTAGCTAGGGCGTTGATTATAGTCGCTTTTAATCTTTAGATTCATTATAGTCACAATAAAATATGTGTTGTACATGTTCCTTATTGGGGTTACATTTTGAGAATGGCTTGATTCAGATGGTAAAAGAAAGACCCTAGCTATTTTATCTATAAAAGAAATAGAGTAATAGACCTACATTGATCCTCTGTTATGGATGCGTCTAAGGAATATATTGATGAACTGGGAGGGGAAGCTGCCCAGGATGTTAGTCTCTCAATATGCAGAACAAAACCCAGAAGAGTTAAAGTGGCTAAGAAAGTAATA
The DNA here is from genome assembly GCA_026413185.1 of Pueraria montana var. lobata. Classification (NCBI taxonomy): domain Eukaryota; kingdom Viridiplantae; phylum Streptophyta; class Magnoliopsida; order Fabales; family Fabaceae; genus Pueraria; species Pueraria montana. The sequence goes on along the minus strand of CM048653.1, from coordinate 74,385,519 downwards.
AACCAAAGGAAATCAAAGCTTATGGGTTGCACATGCCGTCTGAAATGTAATCCAGCAAGGTTAGTCTGTAGGTTAATGTTTGATTAATTCTTCTCTACTTGTTATTATATCCTCTTCTTGTTGTTTTTATGTGAAGTCCAAATATAGATATAAAGCATCAAACCTAATTATTTTATTTGATTCTCTAATTTCGCAAGAATAAAATAAGATTGACTCGAAGTGTTATTATAATTATCATTACGTCCTATATATTTTGGCACTTTATGTGGTCTGTCCAAATTTATGTTTTGCCATTTTGTAGTCATACATCAGCAGGAGGGGGTCTTTTGATTTACACTTTTTCTTCTTTTCTTAAACTTCGTATCAGACCTATTGTATGGTTTAGTGGCATTTCTTATGCTACGGTCCAGTTTCCTTTTTTAATATGAATTCCTTTTTGCCTATCAAAAAATAAAAAATACATTAGTCTGGTTTGTTTCTTTTGTATTTATTTTTTTCATTTTTAATTGTACTTTCTTTCATTTTTAACTGCAAACTTTCAAACTTGGGGATTTTGGGTGTTGTGTGGACCTGTTTTACGTTTTCATTTATTTTCCACCCTATTCTCAGATGTTGTATAGGCTACCTTTGGCACTTCTTGTGCTTCAGTGAGCCTTTTTATAATTTAATATATTAATTTGCCTATAAAAAAGTTTAATTGGTTAGGTTCAACAAATCCCAAGCCGAGCATATTAAAATCTACTTTATCTTGCATCACGGCAAGAAATTCTTCTCATTAATAATTAACTTCAATTAGTAGCATACTTTTATCATATATGCATGCGGTAGTGGTTAGGGCAACCTCAAAAGATTCAAAATCAATATATGGAATTCTTTTTATGAGGCTTTCTTGCAACTTTTTGAGATTTTATTTATTTTTGTTAAAAAGTGGGGTTAAAACCCTAGCTAATTAACTTGCAAAGGTTCAATTTCATATTAACTAAGAGTAAGACACGTTTTCTTTGGACTTAATTTGTAGCCTCTCAACTACTCCAAACGACCAAGACTTCATCCCTATAATCCCTTGGCATGCCATCTTTGAGTTTCTTGTCCCAATACTCCTTGGAGTGCTGCAAATTGAGTATCAAAACAAGAAAGAATCCCCCTTTGATACACACCCATTTCAGAAGCATACCTTCTTGACAGCCATATGCGTCTATGGGGCGTTACTAGGAATCAATTTTCACACAAAGACAACTCATGGTGGCTACTTGGAAAAGATTCTCAGCTATGGTCTTCTTCTCTCCGGCGCGCTTTCTTCGCTGTCCCTACTCTCCATCCTATTGCAGCAACATCTTTTGTGGATTATGCTTATCATGTGGGGTTCTATACCACTAATACTGGCTCGTCACACACTCAAAAGTTCAGCGTGTTGGGTAATGCAAATGTTGGCCAAGTTTACATGGGATGTTTGTAAGCACTCTTCAGCTGGTGGAAATATTTGTCCAAGAGTTGAAGGTATTTAAGGATCTGTGTCTAAAGGGTACGTAGGATTCTCAGCTAAGCTTTAAAAGCGTGCTTAATTTTGGAATCTTATAAGTGAATAAATTCACTTTTCTTGTAACAATAAAATGATTGAAAACATTTCGAACTCGTCGGATATTTTCATCAAATAGGGTTTAATTTGGATTTTGGGGCTTTGATTTAGCACTTTGAACTGACTAGTGCATGATCACTCTGAAACAAAGTTAAGTGTATGTTAGGACTGCCATAAAGTTTAATGTGGTACTTAAGTAATGAGAGTTTCATATCTTTAATAAACTGGTCTTTTGGGTTGGACTCTCTTCTTGTACTTAAGTCATAATAATATATGATCGGTTTGTTTGAAGTCCACTAATGATTTTCAAGAAAATGTATAGGCTAAATTGCAATTTTAGTCTCCATTTAATTTATGATCAACAATTTTGGTCCCTCTATTTATTTTTTTTCATGATTTTAGTATACACATTTTAGAAAATTTACAATTTTGATCAAATTCTTAATTATGTTTATTTTAGTTCAATTGAATCTTAAACTTAACATATTCATTTAAGATACAATCAAGAAATAATTTAATCAATTAAAATGTAAAAAAATTTAAAGAAATAAATATATGCAAAATTGTATATTGGACTAAATTACAGATTTTCTAAAATGGGGGAGACTAAAATAGCGGGAAAAAAAAAGGAAAATCAAAATCGTTGATAAAAAATTAATAGGGGACCAAAATTATAATTTAACCAAATGCATATTATTACAGAACCAACTGTCCATTATTTCTACTTTAACCACTGAACAGTGCTTGTGTAATTTTTAATTTTGCCGAGAAACGACAACGCACACAATTTTTAAAGTGTAGCGATCGGATTAGGTTTGACAATTAACTAATTTAACAATTTAAATTTAATTATTTTACTATATATGTTGCTTTGTGAGGTGTAATGCATGCAGCATATATTTTAGAAGTTCCTCTGACGATAAGTCTAAGTTGCACCAGTGCAACGTCTATATTTTATTTTTAAGGTTGTTGAAATTATATTGACATTGGTGGAATATATATATATAAGTTGCACCAGTGCAACGTCTATTTTATTTTTAGGGTTGTTGAAATTATATTGAGATTGGTGGAATATATATATATATATATATATATATATATATATATATATGTGTGTGTGTGTGTGTGTGTGTGTGTGTGTGCGAGTTTTCTGTCTGGCTCAAACTAAAAAATATCCCACCTATAATTATTGAACCGTTTAATTTGTGTTTTGAATATCTTCAATAATTACATAACTACATAAGTAAATATCAAGTTTTAAGATTATCATTTTTCTTTACCAACGTTGTTTGGTACAAGTCGTAACGGTTTGTGTCCCTTAACCAAGTTGTCTAAGGTTCAAATCCTATGGAATAGACTATGTAAGGAGAGAAATACCCACTTGTGGCCTCACGGTAAAGAAAACTCTACTGTCATTAATGATAGTAACCCAAGTAGGATAGGTTAAATTCAAAACAAATTAATTGATATATATATATATATATATATATATATATATATATATATATATATCATTTTTTTTATCCTAAACCTTGCATATATGCAATATTGACCTCATTTAAAGCGAGACAATTGTTATTTACATCTCAGTTTTACTAATATTTCTCTTTTTTTATATTTTTTTCAAAAATATTCTTTTTTGAAAAATACTTTACATAATAGGTTAAAATTTCAATATATTCTTGAAAGAGGATTATGTTCCTTATAAAGATAAATTATGATCTTTATTTACTTAGGAATACATTACTTTCTTTAATTCAAAAAAATATCACCTTCTTTATTTGCTTCTTTTCTTTATTTGCAAGATCTTTAAATAGGAATTTAATTTTTGTAATGTTTTATGATTATGATTATGTTTTATAAAGATTTTTGAATGAGGTTTTAATTTAATTACTATTGTATTTTTAATCAATATTTTATTTATCAAATTTTCATAATTAATTAAAGTGTGGATAACCGATACAAGTATTTTTTTTTTTATCTGTAAGAATCGAATACAGTATCAAAAGATTTATAATACTCAGACACCCTATTCAACCAACTGAGCTAGCTCCTTTAGTCAAGTATGGGCATTGGGCATTTAGGTATCAACAAGAAAGGACAAGTATTAAACCTACTATCCACGTGGGTATGGATCCAAGAAGAGGGATTTTTAAAAGTGCGGGTACCCAGACCCTGACCATGACCCTAAAAATAATGTTAAGCCCATCTGTAAGAAAATGGTGTGAAACATTGTTTTTTTTAACTCAGGTACAACTTTGGATGGAATTATGCACAATAGGATACCAACACTAGCTAATTCAATATCCTTATATGATGAGTCCATATATTCTGATATTTTATGATGTAATCGGAAATTTCTCCTGAATCATGAAGGCTCTATTGCATCTAAGGTGTGGTCTTTAGTAAGGACTGGGGGTTGAAGGCATTGAGAAGGATGAAGTATATATAGATTGTATTCGAGAAAATGGAAGATACAGAAAGTGAGGCCAAAGTTCTTTGGAGGGAAGAAATATGTTAATCCATGAAGATTCTAACGTTGTTGGATTAAGCATAAAGAGTTCAATTCCTTGGTAGTTGGCTATTAGAACGAAACGAACTCAAGGTAGATGGTTGGAGAATTTTTGCCTTCGAAGAAAAGTTGAAGTTATTAAGGGAGAAAAGTGGTGGAATCGTGAAGTTTTTGGAATTTTGGATCTGAAAATTGATAAAACTGTTGAGGAAATTAATTAATTGCCTTAATGACATGGCAACTAATGATACACTAGTTGATATTGAACGCAAAAACTCCTATATATGTACTCAATTCTGGCAGCAAATTCTGTTTAAGGACAACTTGATCTTACCCCCTTCGTTTTTCCTCTCCTAGGGTTTAGTGAGACTTTTGGTCTTACTAGGTTTTAGGGGTGGCTGCGTAAGGGTTTTGTAACCCCAAGAGTTTCGTCTTCTCGTTTTCTCCTCCCCGGGTCTTCCTTCCTGGTCTCCTCGTGTCTCCTTTTTTTCTTATACCCCTCTTCTTGTCTTTCTATTAGTGCTACGAGAGAAAGCTTTCTCTTGGGTTTCTGTCTTTATGGAAAAATGGAAAAATATCCAATTCGAGGGTGAAGAGGAAGTTATCATTCACATAAAGGAGGATGAAATCAATCAGAGCTAGGATAGTACAGACTACTGGCTGGTTGGACGTATCCTGACGAAGGGAGTGGTTAACAACAAAGCTTTCAAATCGACTATAGCACAAGCCTGGAACGTCAAGAACGGGGTGGAAATAAGGGATGTGGCAAGGAACTTATTCACCTTTCGATTTTTTGACGAGAGGGACAGACAAAACGTTCTCAATATGAGCCCATGGAATTTCGATAAAAGGTTGGTGGTTGTTTCGGAGCTGGCGAAAGACATCAACCCCGAGGATGCATATCTCACAAAATGCCCCTTCTGGATACAAGTTCTGGACTTACCACTGGGGTTACGTTCGGAAAATGTTGCAAAGATAATCGGAAACTATATCGGGTCCTTTGCGACCTGGGACCCTAGAGACGAAAGCAGATATGGCAAGGCCATGCGAGTAAGAGCTTTTGTAGATGTTACGAAACCTCTGAAAAGAGGGATGCTGCTAAAAATGGGGGAAAAACAAACATAAAAAATCTTCTTCCAGTATGAACGCCTAGCAAACTTCTGCTATGGTTGTGGGGGACTTGATCATCTCCTAAAGGAATGCGATGTCAATGATGGGGATGGGATAGAAGATGACGGCCATAACTTGAGTTTTGGGCCTTGGATGAGGGCTGTAACCCAAAGACAAATGGTGGTTACGGCGGTCAGAAAGGAGGTATATGTAACACCCTAAAAATTACAACTCAATAAATATATATTTGTGTGATTGAGTTATGATTTAATTGGAATTTATTTCTTTTAAATAAGAAAATATATGTTTGAGTAATTAAAATATAGTTAGTATTATTGTGAGATTTTCGAAACTTTTACGTGAGTTCCGTAAGTTGTAGGAAAAAAAAAAGAGAAGAGGGGTGTCCTTAGAGGAAGGGTGGGTGCAAATAGCAAAATATCAAATTTTATGAACAACTTGGCTTCTTTCTTTCATTTTTTTCATTTCCTTTCATCCGGTGTCTTCTCCCTGTTCCTTCTCTGTAAATATTCTGCATCTTCTCTCTAATATTTGAGCCTTCAAATCAAAGTTTCTACCGATTAATCTTGGATATATCATAGAGAGAGACTAAAGCTTCAAAACCCACCGATTGGATTTCAATTTCGTCGAGGTATGGAGGGGTTTCTTTTTTTTCCCTAAGCTATTTTCTTGTTTTCTTGTTAAATATGGATTGTGGCTGTTGTTGATAGTCTGTAAATACCATGGTTATTTTGAAAAACCCGAAATAAGCTAGTTGTGATTTGTGTCCTGTGACTGTGTGGATTTTTCGTTTCCATTTTTGTGCATGTTTTTGAGGATATAAACACATTTTCCTATGTTTTGATGCCTCTGGATATCGTGGTATTTTTTCAGATTTTTTTTTAGCACTGTAACTATTTTTACCGGAATTATTTTCGAAAACTGTTGATTCTGAGAATGGGACTGTTTTGATTTTTACAAGAATTTTGGGACGTAATTTTGGAAAACTGGAACCATGAGTTCATTTTATGTATCATGAGGGTCATCTCTAAATTTTTTTAAGGTCAGAAAAGCCTGGAAAGTATTTTTAGTAATTTAATGTTGGAAAAACCGAATAGCTGGACAGCAGAGAAATTAAATGTAGAAAATTACTTTTTGTGAGAATTTGATCTTGAGAAAATTTAGTAATACTGTTTTGACCATGTGGAATATCTATGGATTTTATCAGAATTTTGTAAGGACCTTTTGTAATTATTTATATTTTCTTATTGAAAATTCTGTTCTGGAGCAATAATGATTTGGAAATTCAAAAAGGGTATTTTTGGTGGATTTTTGGTACTGAGGAAATTATATGTGATGGTCCACATGTTGGAGATATTCTCTGTAAAATTTCACATAAAACGTTTTCTAAAAATATGGAATTGTGTTTTACAGAGTATGTCCAGCCACTGTTTTTAATTCAAAAATAATATTTGGGGGTTGAATTTTCGTGAAATAAATTTATATGATGAAATATGAATGATGTATAGTTTCTCTGTAAAATCTCATGAAATTTAAAATTGATATGATGTATCAAATAATTTTTGGTGTATGTGTACAGCTCTATGTGTCCACATGAAATTTAATTGTATTAATTGTGTATTTGGTTTTAATGCCTTTAATTGTACTTGTTAAGGAATAATTTCACCTAAAAAGGGAAGTTTCCATAGAAATATGAATGCAATGATTTGTGATGGATTGAGTTTGAGTTATTGGATTATTGGTTATTAATGATTGTTCTATTATTAACTGTGAATTGGAGACCGGGAGGAATGTAATCCTCGGGCAAAGAGTGCTGGGATTTGTTTGTGCATGTGAATTGCTTGTATCAGTGAGATCTCATATTCAGTAGTGTTAAAGAGAAATATTTGGGAGAAAAATCCTAAAATTTCAAGAAGACAAAGGAGAAAGGGAGAAAAGGGATTCAAAGATTTCTCCATCAAACTAAGGATTCTAGGTAAGGATCATGGCATTTAATTTCATTTTAGACCATTTGGAATGTAGAAAAACATGTTGTTAAGTTTAGATTCAAGATTTGATCAAGAACTATGAAAAGATGAAATTGATTTTGGATTTTTATATAATTGATATTAGAAGCTTGAAATAATTGTTTGGAACCATGTTTGATTGATTGGATGATGTGTTGTGATGGATTGAAATTGATTGGTTGGTTTGTTGTTGGATTGAAATTGCTTGATTGAGCTTGATTGTGTTGTGAATGATGTTGGAAATTGTTGAATGTTTATATTTTTGTAGGTGATTGTTTAAAATTACTTATTTAATTGTGATTATTAACATATTGCATATGCATGAGTCTTGTTGGGGGATTTATAAAGATTCAAGTGAAAAATAATTGATGTTGGCTAACCGGGACTGCGGTAGCCATGAAATGAAAAAGAAAGAAAAGAAAAGAAAAGAAAGAATAAATGTTGACTAACCGGGACTGCAGTAGTCATAAGAAACGAGTTGATATATGAGAAATGATTTTGTTGACTAACCGGGACTGCGGTAGTCATGTGAAATGAATATGATTTGAGAATTGAATCTTTGGGGTGAGCAGAATAAGTTAGACAGGGCTGTATAGTCTGTGATTATATAGTCTGTGGGGTGAAGGATATTGGCAATTCCACATGTGGCTGGAAACTGGACTGAGTTGCGGTCGTGGTGGCCTTCCGGGTATCCTGATCTCCTAATTCTGTTTAGCTTATTCGCGTTTAGTAGGGGCTGATAGCTGAATTGCAGTGCGTAATGGTAGGCCAGTTTCTTACTAAACACTCAAAGGGGAAGTCTCCATGGAGTAGGGTCAAAATGATTTTGAGTCAAAACTTCATTTGCATAAATCATACTGCATTTGTTTATATATGTGATTGATTAATTGTTATATGAAATGTACATGTTTGATATTGTTTCTAATTGTATGAGAAATTAAATGTCTGATCCGGTAATTTTGTCCCCAGATTCTAGGGGAGTATGAATTGCAGGTATTTTGAAGATTAATAAGAAGTTAAAGATGTAGATATTTTCCAGAGCATATAGGAGGGGACTATTTTGGGTAGACAATAATTGTATGACTTATAATTATTTTGTATTAGTGTTTTTATAAATTTTAATGATGTAAATTATAGAACATATTTTGGATTGTAAGAGAACGTATCAGAACTTTGAAATAAATATATAAAATAAATTAAATAGTTAAATTATGTTTTATAAGAAAGGGGGGTTACAGTATCCATGGGAAGCATGAGGAAACAACTAAAAAATCAGGAGAGTCCCAAACCAAGGAGGGAACAGTATACACAGCAACCGGAAGTGATGGATTAGATGACTAAGGCCCTCACAGGGGTCCAAATCACACAACCAGAAGACCAAAGACCTCCACAGGAGCAAGGAAGGGCATTACAGAGCACAAAAGATAGTTTTGAGCCAACAGAACTACCAGACAAGGCCATTCACAAGCAGGATGAAAACAAAGAGGAAATGGGCGAATTGACTCCGACAGAGACAGATGAAACTAGCTCCTTAGCTATAGCAGGTAAAACTCAGAACCAAACCAATATTAAATCATGGAAATGTGTAGCAAGACAAACAGGGGAAAAGGCAGAACATACTGGGAGTGTTATTGGAAAAAGAAGAGATAGGGAGGAAGTGGTAGATATGGAGACTGAGCAGTATGATCTAGGAAGGAAAAACAAGATCTCAGCTTGCACATCGGCAGAGGTTGCTAGTCAGCCCCGCCGGATACAATGAGGCTCATCAGTTAGAACTGTCGGGGGCTTGGGAACCAACCGGCAGTTCGAGCTCTCAAGAAGCTCCTTGCTACAAAAGGTCCCGACGTTGTTTTCCTTATGGAAACACGTAAGTCCCAATCTGAGTTACATTGTCTGAGGAATATTGCTGGTTTAAGCAACATGTTTGTGGTGGATTGCCAAGGAGTTGGAAGAAGTAGATCAGGGGGTTTGGCAATTCTCTGGAATGCTAATATGGAGATTGAGTTTCTTTCATGGAACTTGCAGCATGTCCATATGAATGTCACTATCAGAAGCACAGGTGTCTCCTTTCTCTTATCAGGTATCTATGGCTATCCACAAAGTCACATGAAACATCTCACTGGTGTCTTGCTGCAACAATTAAAGCCAATGGATTCCACTCCTTGGCTGACTATAGGAGACTATAACCAAATTTTGGATCCACAGGATAAACTAGGGGGACTACCCCCTGACCTAGATCAAATATCTGACTTCTGTGAGGCTATACAATGTCGTGGACTCTCTGAAATTGCTTTTGCAGGTTCTAGGTACACTTGGACAAATAAGAGGAGTAATGCCCAACATGTGCAAGAGCGCCTTGATAGAGCTTTTGGAAATATGAAGTGGATTAGGCTCTGGGACGAATCTCTTGTGACAAATCTACCTCGTCATAAATCGAATCACAATCCCCTGTTACTTATCTATGGGAATGGACAAAGGCAAAGAAGAAGGAAAAAAGAAAGGATATATCGTTTTGAAAAATTCTAGGTCCAAGACAGCGAATGTGGAGATATTATTGATCACTCATGGATCAGAGGAGGTGATGTGTTGGCAAATGTTACCCAATCAGCTGAAAATTTAAAGGAGTGGGGGTCTGACAAATTCGAAAAATTAAATAAACAGATCAAGGTGGAAAGAGAAAAGCTCAAGAAATTAAATGAGGGTATTCAGGACGATGACACAATGTTCAGAGCAAATGAAGTGGAACAAAAGCTGGATATGCTGCTTGAAAAGGAAGAATCCTACTAAGCCCAAAGATCCAGAGCATCATGGCTTTCCGAAGGAGACAGAAACACTAAATTTTACCACCACAAGGCTTCCTAGAGAAGAAGAACAAATCACATCCAAAGGCTGAAAGATGATACTGGACAAGTTTTCACTGAAGAGGAACAAATTGGAGATGTTTTGACTCATTACTTTGCTGACTTATTCTCCACCCCCATTGACATGGAGGCCTTAACCCAACTCGTCCAAGGAAAGGTAGATGATCAAACCAGGAAAGATTTAGAAAGGGACTTCAAAGCAGAAGAGGTGAAGACGGCTCTCTTTCAGATGCATCCTACCAAGGCCCCGGGACCTGATGGGACACTGGCTCTGTTTTACCAAAGGTATTGGGACACAATTAGGGAAGACGTTACTCGTTTAGCCTTGGACATTCTCAATGGGAACAAAGATCCGTCGGATATCAATAAAACCTGGATTGTTCTCATCCCCAAGAGCAAAAATCCTGATCATGCTTCTGGGTTTCGACCCATTAGCCTGTGCAACGTTATCTTCAAAGTGGTAACCAAAGCAATAGCAAATAGGATGAAACCTGTTCTGCCAAACATCATCAGTGAGAATCAATGTGCCTTTGTCCACAATAGGCAGTTCAATGACAATGCTATCATAGCCTTTGAAGCCTTCCATTGGATGAAAAACAAGAAAAAAGGAAGAGAGGGAATTATGGCTTTGAAAGTTGACATGGCTAAGGCCTATGATAGGATCGAATGGCTGTTTCTTCAATCGATCTTATAGTACATGGGGTTCCCAAGGAATCTGATCAACACTATAATGAGATGTACCACCACAGTATCCTTTTCCGTTATGCTCAACGGTCAACCTCACACAGAGTTCAAACCAGCGAGAGGGCTAAGACAGGGAGATCCCCTATCTCCCTATCTTTTCATCCTGTGTGCCGAAACTCTTTCAAGCCTGATAAAGAGAGCAGTGGAAACAAAATGTCTTCATGGCATTAAGATATGTCCTAGGGCCCCAGAGATATCCCATCTCTTCTTTGCAGATGACAGCATAATATTTGCAAAAGCTACTGTTCAGGAAGCTGCATACCTGAGCATGATTCTTAGAAAATATGAAGAAGCTTTAGGGCAGAAGATTAATCTCCACAAATCCGAGTTATCCTGCAGCCGAAACGTGCCTAGTCCCAGACAAATAGAGCTTCAAAGGCTCCTTGGTGTTAAGGCTATGGAAACCTCGATGACATACCTGGGCCTCCCCACCATTGTGGGCAGATCCAAATCACATGTCTTTCAGTTTGTGAGAGAAAGAGTTTGGAAAAAACTCAAGGGGTGGAAGGAGCGATTCCTATCTCAGGCCGGAAGAGAAACTCTCATTAAAGCGGTGGTTCAAGCAATCCCCTCATATGTCATGGGGTGCTTCAGACTCCCCTTCTCGTTGTGCAAGCAGATTGAGGCAATTTCCGCGAAGTTCTTCTGGGGGGGAAGTGCAGAGGATAGGAAAATACATTGGATCAACTGGGAAAAGTTGTCAAACCCAAAGAAACACGGTGGTATGGGATTCAAAACTATATCATGCTTCAATAGGGCTCTTTTAGCCAAACAATGGTGGAGGATCTTATCAAATCCGAACACTCTTATGGCAAGACTGCTGAAGGCTAAATATTACCCTTTTGTCAGGCCACTGGATGCCACCATGAGCCACTCACCGAGCTATACCTGGGCCAGTATCTTTCACGCCAAGAGTATTATGGAAGAAAGGGCTCTCTGGAAGGTGGGGAATGGGATGAATATAAGAGTGTGGCAAGACAAATGGATCCCAACTGGTTTTAACAACAAAGTCACAGGCCAACCCCCCAATGGTATGGACAACCAAATGTCGGTTTTTGAACTTATTGACCATCAAAATAGAACTTGGAAAGAAGATCTTCGGAATTATCTTTCACATGAAGAAGCCCAGAACGTTCTAGCTATTCCTTTGACTTTGCTCCCGGACCAAGACAGGATGATTTGGAAGTTCACAGAAGATGGAGAATATACTGTCAAATCCGGGTACCATGTGGCTTTGCAGAATCAGAACACCCCTCAACCCTCCTCCAGTTCCGAATCTGGTTCTTTCTGGAAACAGATATGGAATGTTAATGTTGCCCCCAAATGCAGAAACTTGGTATGGAGAATTTGCAAACAGATTGTCCCGGTGCGGAAAGTACTCCAAAAGAAAATCCAGGATTTAGACCCTGTGTGTCCTTGTTGTGGGGAAGCTGAAGAAACAATTGAACATTGTTTCTTGACTTGTAAAGAAGTGGTACCTATTTGGTTTGCTAGCCAGATTGGGGGAAGGATCCATACCCAACAGATCACTTTTAACATTTGGCTAGCGGGCTTTCTAGAAGCAAGTGATATGGATTTTCTGCAACAACTGTTTGGTATGTTATGGTCGATATGGAGAAGAAGGAATTCATGGACTTTTGAGCAGAAGAGAACTCCTCTCAAGGTAGTGTTGGACCGTGTGTTTTGGATCATTTGCCCGGATAAGGAGGGTCCAAACCATGCAGATGATGTCCACCAAAATTTGTGGAAGCCACCCACACATGCACAGATGGTCAAAATCAACTTTGATGCAGCTTGTAAGAAGGAGATTGGGACTGGAATGGGGGTTGTTTGTCGAGACCATGAAGGAAACATTTTAGCCTCTGCCACAAATTTCATACCACACTGCTATACCCCAAAGATTGCTGAAGTTATAACCATGAGATGGGCAATTCAACTTGCAAAAAATCTTCTTTTCCCAGCTTTTATAATGGAGACGGACTGCCTACAGCTAGGACAAGCCTGGAAAGCAAAAGTGAAGGACCCCACTTCCTATTTTGAAGGAATCTTAGCTGACTGCAAACATCTTGTGCAGGGTGTGGTCAACTTTGATGTCAATTTTGTGAAAAGACAAGGAAATAGAGTAGCTGATAGCATGACCAATATGGCCTTTTCTTCCTTATATAGAGTGTGGATAGAAGATACACCACATCAAGTTTATCCTCTTATACTTGCTGATGTAAGCAACCTTTCAGATGTTTAATGAAATTCAGTCTTTACCGTAAAAAAAAAATATAATAATAATGGTGTTTGTATCAATTTACAGTTTCCAAAAAGTCAACTCAGGATAGGTCATGCTATTGCAATGTCGTCTTTCTTGTCCCCTTGCATTCCATCCAATCCAAGAATTGGTACGCGATTCGCGGTTCGCAAAGAAATTGATGAATTATGATGCTATGCTGCATCTTACCTTGCACGTGTCTGAGAGAAAAAGAGAGTGCTCTGCAAGGTTATTACCACAGGTTGGGTGTAAGAGGAAGACAAATATATTACTATCATAAATCATGCATTTTGTACGTACACATGCAATAATTTCGCACTCGGAAAAAATCCGCTGAGGATACGAGCCAAATCGTTATAGTTAATTATACATATAAATATGATTAATTTTATTTTTGGTTAAAAATAAATAAATATATATATATATATATATATATATATATATATATATATATAATTATTAATATAAGATTGATGGTGTCATGAAATTATAGACCATCATACATGCTTAATTAATTTTGTTTTATAGCTAGTTAATAATGTCATAGGATTATTAATTATCACACATAGTTAACTATATATATAAATATGATTAATTTTATTTCACAAGTGATTAATAATATTATGAAAATTTTGTTTATCACATGTGATTAACTACATATTCCTTCTCAACCTAAATATAAACAGCAAAAAAATCTTGTTTAGACTCAAATATAAGCAAATTTTAACTATTTTAGGAATACTATCTCAAAAATACCCTTCAATTAATTGAAATTTGATTTCCAATTATTCTTTTTTATTCTTGATATCAAAGTTCCATGAAGAGCACTTAAAAAAAAAGTTTGTTTCTTAAATGTAAATAGTAGAATTAAATGATATTAATTAACTTTCTTAATTAACGTAAAAGGTGGTTAATTTTGCTTATATTTATGTCTAGAGGGAGTATATAAATATAATTAATCTTGCCTCACATGTGGTTAAAAGTAAATAAATGTGGTTGTATTGATTATTGTTTGTGTGGTTAATAATATCATAAGGTTATTGAAATGTTTATTAGTGGTTAATTTCATCCCATAAGTGGTTAATCATATTAAGAAGTTATTGAAATGTTTAATATTACCTTCGTTCCTTATCTCTTGATGTTTAAGGTTAATGCACACAGCTTAAGAAACATTTAATACTAGTCACAAACAATGCATTTAGTCTAAAATACCCTCATTTAATATTTATGATGGAAGAAGTTGTGAAAATCTAAGTCATGTTAAATAGGGATACATGTGGAAAAATAATAATTAATGAGACTTGGAATATGTAAAACATAAGGAGTTTTGAAACAAAAATAAGAAGCTAAAACATCAAAAGATAAGGAACGGAGGTAGTAGTAGTTAGAGAAGTGTTAGGAACACACTAACATATTCCTTCAAACACACTCTCTCTAATTGGTCAAAATTTATTAAAAACTATAAAATCAGCATATAGAATCAGTAAATATGATGTGAGATCCACAAAATTGTCATTTTCAATAAATTTTAACCATTAAAAAATAGTGTGTTTAAAAGAATGTGTTCATAGCATTTTTTGTATAGTAGTTAACCACCTGCGAAATATAATTAATCATATTTATATACGCAATTAACCACAACACTAGGTGGACACTAGATGTATATTTTGAGTGAAATTAATATTGAAACCGTTCTTGCTCTGCAAACCCATATTGTCTCGAAGAAAAAAGAGGACACCTAGAGCTTCAAACAAAAACTCAAAATAAATCATCTCCTTTATTTTATTTTTATCGACAAACGATAGTTATTAGTTTTTATTAGTGAAAATATTCGAATCTATGATTTCTCCCCCCTCTTTTCTCCTTTCACCACTAAGCTAACCTTTTTTTCCATAATAACTTTTCTTTTTCTTCTCTTAATTTATTTTTTTCGCTTTTTTTTTATGTTTTTGTAAGAGAAACAAAATAAATTAAAAATAAAATAGAATAAAATCTAAAATTAAAGGCATTAAACAGACCTTTTTTTTTTCCAGCTGCAAGACAGTAGTAAATATATTAGATAAGAGGTACAAAGTACCCCGACCCTTGTAAGATATACACAAACCTGCCAGCTCTTAAACAGAATAGAGAAAAAAGAGTCCTTCACACAATTCACAGACCCAAGGCTTGCCAACCTTTACATCCTACTGCAAGCTAAAAAACCTACATATCCTTCAGGTATATCATAGGATTCATTAGAGACCCAACAAAAAAATTAACAACCAAGCTCTTGTATCTTTTTTTCCAAACAAACCACAAATGTATTGCAGACAGTTGCTTTTGCATGGCTGTCACTCATCACCTGTGGTGTCTTGGTTTTGCCTTACATTAATAAATATACATTTTGCTTATAATTAAAAAAAAAACAATTAAAAATATTAAAGAGAGCATTTCCAATTTCTTAAATTAAACACGATTCCCATCACTGCCGCATGCATTTCTCAAATTAAAGAGAGTACTCCAAGTCGTCCGTGTCCACAAACCAAATTGAATTAGATTGCCTCCAAGTCGGAAAGGCGAAGTCATTATAGTTGTCACACTACCACAAACCTTTAACTACAGTTGATTTTTGAGAAAGTGATGAGCCAGAATTAGTGGTATATATATCCCTATTATGACATAGAGAAACCAAAAATGCTGGCCTGGTTGGAAGATGCACAACAAGGAGGCTGAAGAAAGTGATCCCAAGACAAGAAGAACATGTTCGAGCATCATAGCAAAGTGGCCAATAGGGGCTATTTTGACTTTGAATGCAAGAACCACACAGTAAAAGCATATGGAAGTTAGGAAAACCCACATGTGAATTGGGTGTGTCTCAAAGGGCAATTTGGTCTTGTTTTGATACTCAACTTGCATGACTCTCCAAGAATTTGTTGATTCAGAAACATTAAGATTTCATTTTTTATTTTTTTCATCAAATGTTAGTGGTTAATTATTAGTTTTTGTTAGTGAAAAAACTCAAATTCACTATGTCTTTTCTCTTTCTTTCTCCCTCTATCACCAAAGCAACTTATAACTCCAAAAACATTAAGATTTCATGAAAAGGGAATGCAGCAGCAACCAGCCGTTGGTCCTTCTTGGTCGTTGTGCTGCTACAAAAAGAGAAGACATAATGATGTCCCTCTGAACTGAAAAATCTTAACAAGACATTAAAGTAAAAAGCCACAAGTATTTCTTCCGTTTCAAAATTCTTTATGTTTAAAGTTAATGCATATATTTTAAAAAACATTTAATAGTATTTATAAATAATATATTTAATTTAAAATATTTTCATTTAATATCAATGATGAAAGTAGTTGTGAAAATCTAAAATATGATAAATAAGAGTATGTATATGTGAAAGAAAATAATTAAATAAGACTTGTTTTATCTTTTTTTTTTTATATATTTTCTCTCATCTCAATCAAATAATTTAAAAATCATTTCAATCTCTTTTTTTTCTCTCAGTTTCTCTTCTAAGTTAAACTCCCTTGAGAAGATGTTAAAAGCCACATGTGATTGGGGTCTTCCCCCCACGTGTTAAAAAAAAAAAAAAACCTGTGAGACTATCCATGTGAGAGAATCCTGAAACAGCACATAGCTGTATTTTAAAAAAGTTTGAGGACCACCCAAAAATAATTCAGAAACACAAACAGACAACACCAACCGTGACATGAGCCCTTCGAAGTTCCATGAATTGAACTGCAACAGTGCAAAATAATTACAAACGAAAGGACAGGACAATCAAGAATATGCCCATCGTTTCGGAGAGAATGAGAAACCAAAGAAAGCCCCTGCTCAGCTCCGAGACAGACAGCAGAAGAAGATAAGATACTATAATTTCAATTTCAGACATGTATACCAACTTTCACGGCACCTAAACCTCTGAGTTAGTCTAATTTGGCAATAATTAAAGTTAGTACTTTTGGATTTAGGAGTTTGGTTTTGGAAGGAAAAAAAAAGATAAGGAGTATAAAATAATTATTTTTAATAAATATTTTGATATATTTTTAAATTACTTTATTAAAAAAGAAATTGTCATCCATTCTCTTTTTCGCCAAAAATCTACTCCAAAACATACCCTAAAGTAATGTTAAAAAACTTGTTGGAGGACAACTTGAAATTGTATATTTTCAGATTTAGACACTACATGTGGTTTTATTGGTGACCTTGTGATCACTAAAATGGCATTACTCGCTCATAACAAGATTGGATGACCTATTACAAGTCACTAAACAATGATCATTTGAGTTAGCCTCGAAGTTATATACTTTTTGCGTGTGACATTGGTGGCAGTTATCTCAACATTGCATAGACCAAAGAGATTATTGGAACTCTTTATTTGAGTTTTCTTTTTAAACTAGTTTTTTAGTTCGGACATTATACAAGTCAAATCTAATATATAGTCAATTTTATTATTATAATTAATTATCATATAAAATATGAAAACTAATCATCTTATATAATTAAAGTAAATATTTGTCAAATGATCTAGACAAAATTTAATGACTTTCTTTATAGAAAAATATTATGTTCATCTTCAAAAAGAGGTTTTTTGTGAAAAATGTGTTGTTATAAGATTTAATTTGAATCTTCTATCCACAAGAATGGTTGAGTTACAACTGTGAGCAGGGACACGACCAGAATTTTGAGATAAGGGGTCATGAACAAAAAGTGTAATTGAGTAAAAAAATTCACATTTATGCAAGAAAATTAATATATAACTAATATTTTTTTTTTATAGATAAAAGAAATATATAGTTGTATTGAGTATAATAGGTACTTAGACATTATAGTTCTTGCAACCATTAACAGTTGATTTTTGAGAAAGTGATGAGCCAGCATTAGTGATATATACATCCCTATGACTTAGAGAAACAAAAAATGTTGGCCTGGTTGGAAGATTCACCATAAGCCAGGACAAGTAGAACATGTTTGAGGATAAAAGCAAAGTGGCCACTGCGAGCTTTTAGGTTGATTTTGAATGCAAGAATCACACTGTAAAAGCATATGGAAATTAGGAAAGTCCACATGTGAAATGAGGTGTTGCAATGAGGGGTGTTGACAATGAAAGAAAGGTTTGCATAAAGGGTGTTGACAATGAGGTGTTGCAAAATTCTATGAAAGGGATTCCAATGCTAATTGACAATGAATTTCAACAGGTTTTGCAAGTGGATAAGAAATTTAATCCTTATGACTTAAAAAAAACATTTAAAATTTTACATGCATGACATGTATAAGAAATTTAATATATATAACTGATATTTTCTTATAGTAAAAGAAATATATAATTGTGTTAAGCATAAGAGAAATATTAATCAACAAGTGTAACTAACACATAAGTGCCCAAAGACCAGTAGCAAAAGAAGATGAAAGTAGAAAAAAATTCAGTTAAATTAATTGAAAATAAATGTGCATTATAGTAAAAGCATATTATTCAAAAAATTTCAAGAATAGATAATTGAGTCACTCGTGAAAAATACTTAAAAAATATGTGGATAAATGAATCACACATGATAAATACTTTGATAAGTTAACTAAGCATAAATGTATCATATAGTTAAAAAAACCTATAAATCTAAAAAATATAAATGTATCATTAATAAAAGATAGAAACTATAAATCTAAAAAAACATTACTAAAAGAAACCAGTTGTTTTATGTGTCAAAGCTGGTGTTTCTATAAGTTAATCATTTTATTAAAAGTATTGAGTTATTTTAAGTATTTTATTGCTATTTGTGGCCATGCTTAAGCAAATGTGGGATTTTGAGTGAGATCCATAATCCTATTACTATCGGCAATAGTCCAATAAATATGAAAGAAAGTTAATAGGCTTAATTACTGTTTTAGTCCTTAAATTTGAGAGTTCTACTCTTTTTAGTCCTTGAAATTTAAAAATGCTTTTTTTAATTCCTGAAATTTTGAAAATTACTCTTTTTAGTCCTTTTTTCATGATAAAGTGGCAATCTGTTGCGATTTTTAGCTGCCATAATTTAATTTTTAACCACTAAAATTTGCATTTTATAAAGTGTCAGTTTATCACGGGAGGGACTAAAAATTAAATTATGGCAGCTAAAAATCGCCATAGATTACCAATTTATCATAGAAAATGACTAAAAAGAGTCATTTTCAAAATTTCAGGTACTAAAAAAAATATTTTTAAATTTCTGAAACTAAAAAAAGCAGAACCCCTAAATTCAAGGACTAAAACAATAATTAAGCCAAGTTAATAAGTAAAAATGTGAAAAAATAGAAAAAGAATAAAGAATGCTTACAATAATGGAATGCAATGCAAAATCCTTTTTTTTTTTTTTTTTCTCTTGGTGAATCAATGCGAAAGCCTTTAATACACATTAAAAAGAAACAACGGACAGAATGCAAGAAAAAATAACGAACATGTGAGATGCAATTGCAAAGCCAATAATTATAACTAGATGTTTAGACAATTAATAATAAAGAAAAAAAAAACATGCAGGATAAAAATAAAATAGGAAGAGCAACAACCAATGGGGAAAGCACAAGTGCACAACTGACACTGGTGATTAGTAAAGAGAGCAAGAACAAGAGTAATTGATCATTTTCGGTTATTTTTATAAACAAAATACCAATATTAGTATGTTCTAAAACTATTTATTGTCATGGGTTTGTTTTAACCATTGATTGGTCAAAATTAAAAATTTGACCAATAGATTTAAAAAAAAAACGTCATGTTTTTTGACACGTGTTATGTTCTCCTTAAACTTGTTGGTCAAACTTTTAATTTTGACCAATCAATGGTCAAAACAAATTCATGCTGGTAAATAGTTTTAGAACATATCTATATTGATATTTTGTTTATAAAAATAACAAAAAATAATCAATCAGCCTTGTTGGTTAGGTGGGGAAAGCTTAGCTACCATGTTTCCTAGACTTTTTCTCAATTCTAATTAACAATTATGTACTGTTAGTGAAATGGGATTTTGGGAGGGACAATCATGGACTTGGAATTTTGGGTGGCGTAGGGACTGGTTTCTGTGGGAGGAAAATTTGGTTGATGCATTCCATAATTTGCTTCACACTATAATGCTTAAATTTGACTCACAAGATTATTGGTGGTGGTCACATGGAAACTCTGGAACCTATTCTACTCATTCAGTATACAGGGTGAGACAAGACTCGGGATCTCTTGCACAAAATGAAGAAATTTTTTCTATGATTTGGGACTTGCAAGTACCACCGAAAGTGGCTGTCTTGATTTGGAGGATTATATTGAATAAGCTGCCAACGCGGGACAACTTGCTATGCAGGAATATCAACTTGATGACAAATGAGGAAGCTTGTCCGTTCTGCAATCTACAACAGGAATCTGTGCAACATATCCTGTTCACGTGTGGACTGTCACAAGATGTCTGGAAAGCTTGTTTCTCTTGGATTGGAGTTTTGATGTCTGTATCTCAGGATCCCTTGATTAATGTTGTACAGCATGATCTTATTTGTCGCACAAAAAGGGAATCACAGAGATGGAGTGTGATTTGGGGGGCAGTGGTATGGATCTTATGGAGATGTAGGAATGCCTGCATTTTTTAGGGTTTGTTGGTTAACAAAGAAAACATTATGAAAGACATTGTCTTTTACTCGTGGGCATGGCTAAAAAGTTTCTCAAAAGATTTTGATTGTTCCTTTGCTACTTGGCAATGCAACCCTGGGGTATGTATCTTTTCTAGGACGTTGTCGGTCTGAAAGCTGCTGAGTTTGTTGAAACAGAGGTCTACAATTAATATGACTGGTGAATATTACACTATGAGACTGTGGTGGGTTTGGATTTACTAGATTGCTGCTTTTACTTCTTCCGTTCCAAATTATATGACGTTTTAGAGAAAAAAATTTGTTTTAAAATAGATGTCGTTTTACAAAATCAATGCTGCATTAAATATCTTTTTTCAAGACTATTCTTAATTAATACTTAATGGAAATAATATACTATGAGTAATTAATTAGAAAGATAAAAGGTATATTAGGAAGTTATCTAATATTTTTTAAAAAATTTAACAAATTAATTATATTTCTTAATATCTATGCTAAAATTTTAAACGCCATATAATTTGGAACGGAAAAAATATTACTATGGCATGCAGTTTTTTGGGTTGAAGGTGGGCTTCGAGCTGCTACACAATGATTGGTTTGATGCACCTAGACTTTTCATCTACAGGATACGTTTTTTCATATTTATTGACCCTTGTATTCTCTGGTTTTTCTTTATACTGGGCACGAAAACATGTGGGGGGCTGTTTATTGAATGTAAGGCTGATTGGTTAAATGGTATTTATGTATTCAGTCATAAATGCTATTTTACCAATTGTGGGGGAATTACATTAGTCAGGAGGTGTATATTGCAATACTTTTTGTATACATTTCTTGGTACCACTGCTATCTATATATAATATTATATCTTCTTTTACTGATAAAAAAAAAATTATATAACATTATGAAAGTTTAAAAACATTGGAGAGGTCATGGCCCCAATGGGCCCCCGCTGCCTCTGTTCCTAACTAAAATGGCATTACTCGCTCATAATCATAACAAGATTGGATGACTTATTACAAGTCACCCACAATGATCATTTGAGCTAGCCTCCAAGTAAGTGCTATATAGTTGTATTGAGTACAAGAGGTACTTATCCATAAGTGCAACTAGCGTACATGTGTCTATAGTGTATAAAACATAACCAATGGCATATTGTTTGGTAAATGGTAACAGCAACACAAACTCTGTAAATAGATACTTCCTCCGTTCCAAATTATATAACGTTTTAGAGGAAAAAATTTGTTCCAAAATAGATGTCGTTTTACAAAATCAATGCTACATTAAATGTCTTTTTTCAGGACTACCCTTGATTAATACTTAGTGGGAGTAGTGTACTATGAGTAATTAATTAGAGAGATAAAGGGTATATTAGGAACTTACCTAATATTTTCTAGGAAATTCAACAAATTAATTGCATTCCTTAATACCTGTGCCAAAACCTTAAACGTCATATAATTTGAAACGGAGGGAGTAAAGGCATAAATAAAATGACAAATATAGATAATAGTATAAGCATAAAATGGGAAATGGGGAATGGGTAGTATACTAACACAATAAATAATGATACATATACATTCATTTATTTTAAACATCTTATTAATATTTCTTATTTTTTTTTATTTTTCACTTTTTATTACATCATAAATTTTATAATATTTTTTTTTTTTTCTCTCTTTCTAAATGTCTCATAACATAATAGATATTTATGAAACATATTTCGGAGTAATAATATCCATCTCCATCCCCATCCCCATCTCTGTCATTTCTTTTCTTTTAGCAGTAGCAATAGCACGCCATAGAAATGCCAAAAGAGTTAAGCGGAAACGAGTCAAACGACGGAAGTAATAATCTCGATCTTCATCATCATCATTTCCTTTCTTTATGTAGAAGTAGAATGTAATAGAAACGCCAAAAATAGAGACAACTGCAACAACTGCGACTGTGACCTTTTTGTTGAGTGAGAAACGAAAGCGAAAATCAGCATTCGATTTGTTCACTGCGGCTGGAGGTTTGTTGCTCCCCGGATTGATTGAACTGCATGAAAATTCAATTAACAAAGTTAAAATAAACTATCATTTATTTTTTTAAAAATAAAACAGAAAAAGTGAAGGAACAGTGGTGTTCCTCAGTATGGAAGAAGACCTTGTGGTTGTGGGGCAGAAAGTGATGATATAACCAGCAGCAGACGCACAAGTGAAGGAGCTGTGATCATTAGAATAGACCCGAGCGGAAGGGCATGCAGTCTGGAAAAACTGTGAATTAAAGCATGGCTCAGCTTGGCACGCGCTCTTGCACGCGACGCCCTCTCCGTCTGCAATAATAACCTTCAGGTCTGTCGGGCACTCTACGTTCAAGTCCACCGCACAACCAGTCTCCTTGCAGTTCCCGTCTACACCTCCCGTTCCGCCCAACGGCTCCACCGCCATGGGAAGGTTGAAGCCATAAACGAGGCTCACACCATAGAAGTCGAGCCAGCCGTTGCCGTTCAGAGCGAACTCCGCCAGAGTAACCGGCGGGGCGATCTTGCCGTCGGGGCACTCCACAGTGGACGAGCTGCAATCGCCGGTGATGCAGGAGAACTTTCCAGTGGAGTCTTGTGTGCAGAGGGTCCGGCCAAATACGTTGCCAGACCAGGCGCGTGACACTACCACGACCTTGGACTCGCCGGGCAGTAGAGTGAAGCCGGTGGAGGATGGCGGTGAGGCTCCTGCGGCAGATAAAATGCCTGGCCAAACAGTCTGACTGCACTTGTTGCTGATTGTGAATATTAATGTCGCTGAATTCGAACCTGTACACATCAACAGACACTTAACCCTTCTTAAAACAAAACACTAGCTGCTTGCTTATAAACATGTAATGCAACAATCAATAATAGTCACCTGAGAATAACAGGAAGAAAACTAAACTAAACATAGCTATGAACGAACTTGGAGTAAAAGAAGCCATGAATGATATCTAAAGCAAGAAAGCAATCGCAATGTTTTCTTACTACAATTCGGTGTGGACTGTGGAGTGAAACTATATAGTATATATAGATATATAGAGAGAGAGAGAGATGAACACAATTAGCACGCAACTTAATCTTCCTCTTTCTACCATTATTAAACCAAAGTTTGAATTGTAGTTCTCTTTATGGATTTGGGTTGTAAACTTCAGTTTTAGGCCCATCCACATTCTACATTTGTCTTTTTCCTTCCTCTTCCATTTTGTTCACCAGTAAATAACAAGCATTATAGAAGGCCTAACCCATTGAAAATCCTTAGTTTAATAATATTTATTTATTATAAAATTTAATGATATAAAATAAATATTTATTATGTATATAAATTAAATTAACCTATGTATAAATTAATTTTAACTGCAAAAAAAATTAAATTTATCTTTTTATTTTATTTTGCTATAAGTATTTACCAAAATGTTTATTTAAATGTATAAAACTGAATCAACTTAAGAAGCTTATAAAAACCATGAAACAAAATAGATGAAGGGGGTTAGATGTTTTTATGAATGAAAACAGTGAGAAAATCAGGAGAGAAATCAAAGTAAGAGCTTGGGTGAAAAAAAAAAAAAAAAACTGCTTCAATTCAGAGAAAGGAAAATTACAGGCAGCATTAAGGGCAGGTATATTAACCTTGCATATTCATTTTTTGCATTGAGAAACACCCACCCTTGGCTGATCAAACGCTCCATTAGCCCAAAATTACAGCCGATTAACACCCTGACCCTGATCAAGCCCAACAACAGGGAATCAAAACCCGGTAGCCATGGTTCCTGCAATCCAACTGGAAGCATATATAGGAAAACAGAGAAGAAAATGGCTATAGAACAGTAGATGAAAAAGAAACAAAAATCATCATCAAAAAGAGACAGAAAGAGAGGAAAAGAACTACAGAAAAAGAAAAAGAAAAAGAAAAAAAAAGAACCAAAAGTAATGAAGTACGTGTTTGGATGAGTTTTGGTAAAATTGATTTTGAATAGAATTGATTTTGTAAAATTGATTTTGAAGTGATGTAATTTATGTATGGATATTTTTATTATAAAATCAAGTTAGGAGTAAAATTTAGTATAAAATTTTGGATCCAACATAAAAACTATTCAAAGTTGCTTTTACTCAGAATCAATTCTAAACTCTGAATCAATTCTAAATTCTCTTATAACGAACATGTCAAAATTTATTCAAAATTAATTCTCCAACTAAACTAGACATGCACGAAGAGAGCTAGGGGGAAAGAAAGCAAACTCGCAGGCCGCGGGGCCACAACCTCCATTTTCTTTCTTTCTTTCCTTCGCTGTTTCTCCCTTTCCCTACTTCAGTCCCTATCTTCTCTCCATTGTCCTTTCTCCTCTCTCTATCCCCACCACAGCCACGATCCAGGCTGGCTTCTCCAGCTGCAACGGCAGTGACCATTCATCTTTTTTTTTTCTATCAGGCAAAGAAACAACTTTATTAATAAGCCCAAGATGTCCCCGGCATGACAAGGTACAAGTTGGTAAAT
Source organism: Pueraria montana var. lobata (assembly GCA_026413185.1). Classification (NCBI taxonomy): domain Eukaryota; kingdom Viridiplantae; phylum Streptophyta; class Magnoliopsida; order Fabales; family Fabaceae; genus Pueraria; species Pueraria montana. The sequence goes on along the minus strand of CM048653.1, from coordinate 74,360,355 downwards.
GACATTACAACAAAACATGACATATAGTACATAAAATGATATATTTATGTTTTATTTAATTCTTGTTAAAATATTAAAAATATATTGTAAAGTGATTTAAAAGTATTGTACTGGTAAGAAGTTGAATGAATAAATAATACTAACCCAAATATTACTTAAGTAATAGTATTAAGTTTGAGTCTTTTAAAATGCAAGGTTGTTAAAATTTGGTAGAGAACTCTACCGTCATTAATGATACTAACCCAAGTAGGATAGCTTAAAATCAAAATAATTTTTTTTAGTGATTAAATTCAAAACAAATTTTCTGTCAAAAAAAAAAATCAAAACAAATTAATTGATATATATCAATTTTTTTTAATCCTTGGATATTTGCAATATTTTAGCTTTATACATAAATAAATTGTATGAGAGAGAAATGTGAATGCGTTAAATATGACAACAATTATATTAATGACAATTTTTTTTTTTGGAGAAATATTAATGACAGAATTATGAATAAGATAATTGTCTTAATTTTATAGGTCATTTAAGATGGGGTCAATTAGACAAACCAAAAATGTATTGAAGATCATAATGTACTGAATGGGTTTGACCCTGCTGCAGGAACCCTATGGGGACAATTGCTATTACACTTCCCTTTCTGTGATTTTTATAATTTTTTTTAAATGTTTATTTCCAAAAATTACTTTCCGATGCTACAATTTCATCACATTCCAGAAAGAGTATTGCTATTTGGTACGAAACGAAAATGTACGAATCTACGTGGCATGTGTTAACAAGGAAGAAACGGAAATCATGAATTGGATAAAATGTATAAATCAGTAAGTAACTTAACATAAAAGGGGGTGAATTGCTTTTCGTATATATTATTTGACGAAATATATATATATATATATATATATATAATATTATCCTTCTAGGAATATCTAAATGTGCTAAAATTTTAACACTTTCCGTACATTTCCCGAAGCAAATTTCAACTTATCCCAAAACCAATTTGCCTTTGCAATTCAAAAAATAACTAATAAAACTATTTGTTTCTCTTCTCAAATTTTAATTTTAAAAACTGTTTTTTGAAAAGTATTATTAGTGTTTGAAAAGTATTGTTAATATTTAAAATTAGCCATAAGTACTAATGTTATCAAAACAAAGACTTAAAGTGTAATATTAACATAAAATTGTCTATAATAATAATAATAACAACAAAAATAACTAAAAATTACTTTCAGTTAAAGTGTATATCCATTCAATAACTTAAAATCATAGGATTCATTAACCATTCGAGAAAGGAAAAGGGAAAGGCCTTCATTTTGTTGATCAACCATGATCATGATCTAAACTTCATCAACTCAAAAACATACTCATGTCAAGTTTTTCATTTCTATAAAATAATGTTATTTTCTATGTAACCTTAAAGATTAAACACTAAACAGCGACGTACCAAACAAACAATAACCAAGCTCTTGTAACTTTTTTGTCCCATACAAACCACAATTAAGTTGTAAGAAGTGGATCCTGTGAGTCCTAAAAAAACAAATAAAAATATTAAAGAGAGCATTTCTTATGTTAAGCACGAGTCCGGTCACTGCCGTACGCATTCCTTATGACATAGAGAAACCAATAATGTTGGCCTGGTTGGAAGATGCACAATAAGCCAAGACAAGAAGAACATGTTTGAGGATAAAAGCAAAGTGGCCACTGCGAGCTTTTAGGTTAATTTTGAATGCAAGAATCACACTGTAAAAGCATGTGGAAATTAGGAAAGTCCACATGTGAAATGAGGTGTTGCAATGAGGGGTCTTGACAATGAGGTGTTGGAAAATTCTATGAAACGGAATCCAATGCTAATTGAGAATGAATTTGAACAGGTTTTGGAAGTGAATGCGGTGTGAAGGGTTGTGATGGTTACATTTTTGGACTTACCCAAAGACCTACATGGCCCATTTCTAAGGAAAACTAAGACTTTTTTTTATTCATTAAACTGCACTAAATGGAAGTGGGTACTCTCAGAGAGAGAGCTTTGAGTTATGCAAAAGCCACACTCTCTTGGATGCTTGCTAAGACAAATCTTTCTGGAAAAGTAGAGGGATTCTTTCATACTTTGATTACTCAAACATTGAAGTAGCACAAAGGAAAAAATGACACTAAGATTTGTGGAAAATGAGAATGAGAAATGCAAAAGACAGAGAAACGTACCAGTGAAATGTTGGGATTTTGTGTTCTGAAGCAGGAGAGACATATTGCAACTTTCATTTACTGCGATTAGACGGCGCGCCAAAGGTTCTCGTCTATAGTCTACTGAATGAATGGTTAGTCAATTTGCAAAAAAGTATTAACAATATATTTATTTTCTTGCATAATATGGAAATTTAAATTGTTTTTACCCTGTTATATAGTAGTATTTTTACTCTTGCATAATAATAAAATTGTTTTATGATGTGTTTTACCCAACATCAGAAAGGAATAATGGAGCTTCTTGGGCCCTGGGGTGATGTGATGGGGTACATGCATTATGTCCGCAAGATTCAAGAAGAGGACGTTTTGGGTTCTGATGGTTTGCAAGTGGGAATTAATGGAGGGGAGGGACGGTCACAAAGTGTTCGTACAAATGGTTGGTGGTGTGCATGTGATCCATGGAAGGTGGCGAAGCTTTCCAACATAGATATGGATAGCAAAAAACAACAGACAGAAGAGAGATATAAAACACTCTACACGGCTGCTTGATGAAATTAACTCTTGGTTACATTTTTTTCTCACTTGGGGATCTGTAAGCGCAGCAATAGTCTTATAGCTAGAGTTCCATTGGGTACACCTTGTACGTGCTGCAGTGTCTTAATAAATTAATTAGCTTTAAAACAAAAAAGAAGGGGAAAGGATAAAATTATTATTTTTCATAAATAATATGATATATTTCTAAAATAAAATAAATAAATGATATGTTTATATTAATGTAATGTTCTAAACTATTATTTATTTTTATAAATATTATATAATTTACTTTATTAAAAAAAATTGTCCTCCTTTCTCTTTTTAGAGAAAAAGGATTATGTACTGGCAGTGTAAAATTATTTTACATAGTCACCAAATTACAAATTACCATTTATGGTAAGATTGTTGACTTATACAAAATTACCTTAAAAGTCATGTAAACAGTGATTTGTGATTTGATGATGGTGTAAAACAGTACATTATCATTAAACTCAAGTGCATCACCATTAAGCTCCTCTTGAGTTTAATTGTGATGTACTAAAATAGTTTTATACTATCATCCAATAACAAATCATCGTTAATATGTCTTTTGAGATAATTTTATAAAAGTCATCAAATTTACCATACATGACGAGTTGTGATTGGATGACAGTGTGGAATTATTTTACACTGTCAATACATAGTCATTTTCTTATTAAACATTGAATCAAAATTATTAATTTTTGAAAACTTGAAACTAAATATATATTTTTTAAATAAAATGACCAAAATTGCTTATTAGACAAAATATGGTAACGAAAATTATATTTTAGCGTGTTAATACGTAGGTGCAGAAAGCATCCTTGCTAGAAGCGACATGGAATTTTCCCCCTTGCTTCCATTGCCTTCCCTTGAAAGTGAAAGTCCCCTCTATATATCCTATCTCTTCGTTGAGAAGTGAACGTCACAATAATTAAAATTGGATATCGAGATGGTTTTATCAAAATAACTTTTAGGGTCATTATTATTTTATTTTTAACGGCAAAAAAAATATTTATTAAGTAGCTCAATTGGAACACAAACAGTGTCCAAGATATATGCCAACAATGTACAAGCTAAAAGACATACCATGCTACAGCCTCAGATGAAAGAAAGAGTACATGACTAATGCAATAGTGGACCATTTATTACGCTTGTTCACGGTAGAATCGTCCAGACAAAAATGTGTCTCCCAACAAACCTATTAATGAAATTAATGAATATACAAACTTCCGCCAAAATGTAGTGACCGCCGCTTGCCTGCAATAAGTCCTCAAATCTGATTCTGAGAATCTGAGCTCATGTACGGACCTCGTAAGACAATAGTAGCATGCATACAGAATCAGAGGGGTCCACATAAGCACAAAAGCATTGCATCATGAATATGCGCAGAGAATGCCCTGTCAATTGTCATGTTCTGAAAATCACAATATTTACGCTGCATTATAACGGCTGCAACAGAGTCATAAAAACCTATCCTTCCACCAATCATGTAACATGCATCAATCACTTTTACTTTTATGCTATGATTGGTAGAGTGAATAGAAATAAAAAGGATAAAAATAAAAAAAATATTTAAATTAAAATAAAATATAAAAAGTCTCAAACTCATAAAATTTATATTATTTTTTTTCTATTTCTCTTTCCCTCTCCTTTATTTTTTTCCTATCAAACATAACACTAAGGTGAGGAAGTTTTAAACTTTCCTTATAATAAGGACTTTGACTTTCCAGGCTATTTGAGGTTGAATTGAATCTAGTTACTGAGATTTACTTATTCACCTCAGAAAAATTGAAAATTACATATTGAAAAATTATACATGTACTCCAACCCTTTTCCAATAGTAGAACCATAGTGTAATTTAAATTAAGTAAAAAACATTGTATAACCAAAATTAATATTCCCTCTAGATTTAAATATAAGTAAACAAAAAACTATTTCACACTCATTAAGAAAGTTGGTTAATAATATTTAATTACACCAATCTCAATTAAAAAGTAAATTATTTTCCTAAACTGTTTTTCATTGAAATTTGATATCAAGAATAAGAATGAGTCATTGGAATTAAAACCTCTATTAAATGAAAGATATTTTGGAAATAGTCTCAAACTAAAGTTAGTTGAGATTTACTTATATTTAAATCTAAGACTAAAGTATTTCTTTTGCTTATATTTGAAGCTGGAAGGAGTAGAGCCTATTTTCTCCGCTTCTAGTCCAGCAAATTCTTAACATGAATAACGTTGGATAAGTGTTCATTTGGAATAGACTGTATCTTGTGACAGAAGATTTTGATTATTTTTCCTCTAATTTTTTTTGTCGTATTTACCTAGAAGTTATAGATGCATTTTATATTAAGAAGTTCAATTATTAAGAATATTATATAAAAAAAAGTGTTTAAAAAGATATAAATATTGAGAAAAAAGGATTATGCATTGACAATGTAAAACTATTTTACACAGTCATCCAATTACAAACTACCATTTATGGTAAGTTTGTTGACTTTTACAAAATTACCTTGAAAGTCATGCAAACGGTGATTTGTGATTAGATGACAGTGTAAAACTATTTTACATTGTCAGTGCATCACCGTTGTTGTTGATAAATTAGTGAATTTTGTTGAGTCCCAAATAATTTTTTTCTTTGCGTTGAGTCCCTAATAAAACAAAAGTTTTGTTTTTGATCAGTGTTATTTTGTTTTAGTCCTTCTAATATACTACCTTCGTCCCTTTTTATAAGACATTGCTTTGAAATTTTCTTGTCCTTTTTTTATAAAACTTTATTCTAATTGTTCTTTGAATTAATTATTTTTTGACCAAAATATCCTTAATTATTTCAATCCATAAATAATAATAAATGCTATGATTGTCTCTTTCTCTCTCTCATGAGGATTGGAGAATTAAAGAGTTTACTTTTAAAAATTAAAACTCCACTACTATTATTCTCTCTCCATGCATTAATTATTTAAGGGTAAATTTGAAAATATTATAATTACAGACAAATTTAATGATAATATTTAGATTAACCAATTTTCTTAATAAGCGTAAATTAGTCAACAACGTCTTATAAATAAGGACGGAGGTAATATCTATTTTTTTCGTTTTTGTCCCTAAAATATGTAGATAATTTGTTATGAGTCCCTATTAAATATTTTTCAAAGGGACTAATACAAAATAAAAAAAATATTATAAGGACTCAAATGAAAAAATAGATATATTAGAAAGACTAAAATAAAATAACAAGGATCAAAAACAAAATTTTTATTTTATTAGGGACTCAACTCCAAAAAAAAAATTGTTAGAGACCCAAAACAAAATTCGCTAGTTTATCATGGACTTGAAACATATTTAAGCAAAAAAATTATGAAAATTAATTTGAGTTCAACTTCTCTAAAGTAAAATTGTAATTATTGGCTCATATTACAATTAAATCATAGAACTGACCACACTTTATTCATTTTTTTATGTACATCCACATTGTTTCCATTTCATTGTAAAACATAACTCTAAATTTCATCATAATTCATATAATATAAATTTTTAATTTTTAATTTTTAATTTTAAGAATGAAATAAATTCTTTATATTTTCTCTTTCTTGTATAGTCATATTATTCTTATTTTATGATATGTATTTTATAAATTAAGTGTCCATTGGGCCTAATTCTTTGGGCCCGTAACAGCTTGGCGCCATTTCTTCAAGTGTCCACATGCATCATGAGTAAATACAAGAATAACATTAACCAACATAGCATGGCATATCTTAGAGAAATCTTTGACTAAATTTCCAATGATTATGATTTTGATATTATGTCATATAAGTTTATGTTTGCTATGTTATTTGATGTGTATGTTATGTGTAATTAAACATTAGACCTAAGGGATCTAACCCCTAAACCGCCTTCTCTAAAAGGAGTACAAATAGATTTCCAAGCCACTGTCACTAGTTTATGCTTAAAAATGTCACCAGACCAAATAAAATTCTAAATCCAGGAGTCCAAAGAGTTAATCAAGCTAATTGGTCAGCGATAGATTCGAAAATTATAAAGAAGCATGCCTTGGAGTTGCATAACCGAGTTCACTAGCTGAACCCGACCCATTGCCGAAAGGAGAGGCCTTTTCCTAGCTGCAAGCTTTTCATTAGGGTCAATTTGATTTACTAAAATTATGGTACTGAACAGGACAAATATTTTTATTCCATTTTTGATTTGAAAAAAGAATATGGAAAAACATAAATTAAACAAACGAGGACAAGACAAAAATTCAAATTTTTGTTACTAAAAAAATCATGGGACAACTTTTTATCCCAAGTACAAGGTATTCAAAAGACACGCATGTCCCTGCATTTGAATTTGAATAACTACATTTGAATTTCCATTATTTGCTAGCTGCAACCATCTTATCATGTCATAAGTTTTGAATTCACATTATCTACTAGCTAGCTTATTTGTATATATTTTGTATTTTGAATTCACATAATATATAATAATAATGCAAATTATATTAAGATAATTAATATTAAAAAAGTATTTAAGTAAATTTTATATTATTTTGCTTGTATTGTCCATTGTTCATTAAACAATGTACATGATAAAAAATTGTCGTGTAACTCAAGTATTTATTTTGTGTTGTTCTCTTTATCCTATATCGTAGTGTATATTAAACTCACCCTTAATTTTATCAACAACAATGGGAAGCAGCAGATGTGCACGGTTTATCTTACCATAGAATATTGGAACACCAAGATACGAGAAGGGAAGAGATCCCACGGAGAAACCCAGCAAATCACGAATAGCATTAACACGATTGGTGGCAAGTACACCATGGAAAAACATTGACTTTTAATTGAGGACTAAGGAATTGCCCAGATGAGACACCATAAAGTCGAAGGGTGTGTTTGGTTTGCAGTTGGGTTGGCCAAAACGGCCATTGAATGGAGAAGTAACAAATTATTACTTCTCCATTTTGTGCATTGGAATGCGCAAACGGACATTTGGTGCCTCTCAAACGGTAATCCAAACACACTCGAAATAAGTGTAAAAGCATTTATTACATAAATAAAATCACAATATTAAATTAAGAGATAAATAAATATAAAAAGAGCCAACTAAATGTACTTGCTATAATGGTCTTATTCTTCTTTGCATATGACATTAATGTTGTAGTTGTTGTTGATCGCGATAAATGAAAAAAAAAAACTTTAATTATATCTTCATTAAAATAAAATAATAATAAAATGAATGAATAGTAGGAAAGGCTTTAATGATTGTATAAGTTATAAATGTTCTAAAGGTACTAATTAAGGAAATAAAAAAAAATATCTTTTTTTTAAGTGTAAAAATATACTTTTCTATTATTTTTAAATGTACTCCTATATAATTTCTAATAAAAACTTTCTCTTTTTAATTCATTTAGCAAAACTCAAAAGAATATATGGAAGCATCCAACGCATATTGAATATAATGCACTATTATGTATCCTCACTGATAGGAATATAAACAAAGTAATCAAACTGATAATAATCATTTGATTCGAGAATATCTTTGTCTTCCTTCATCAATTCCATCACAAAAATTCCTTGTACCCATAATATGTAGCAGGCCGACAGCAAGAAGAATGACCAAAATAGAGACAAATAGAAGAATTGTTTTCCGTAGAGAGTACCAGTAGTCTGCATAAACGGCTGCTGTTTAATTGTTTAATGTACTCTAATAAGAACTTGACTTCCTTCAGTCATTTTGGACCACTTTGTTTAAAGTTGAAAATAGTTATTTTTAAAGAACAAATAGGATTTGTTTCTTAAAAAAAATATATAAAACTATTTTTTTTTAAAAGAATAGTTTAGACAATTATATTAAAAAAACAAAAAACTGCTTATTTTATATATTAAAAAACACTTTATTTAAAAAAATAAACTTAAACAAACAGCTCTTTATTGATTGAAAACTTGGGTCTTATATAATTTTGTTCCGGTTCGGAAAATCATTCTTATAAACAAGAGCATTATAACCATCTTGGTCACTCCCAATGTATATATATTGAGAACGCTTTACCGTTCAAAAGTTGACTGTTAATGGCGAAGGTGTCCTTTTTGATGGACCACGCAGTAATATATAAAACTTTAAAGAATATATAGGACGCTAACAAAAATAAAAAAGTTTTTTATTTTATTTTGGATATATAAAAATAAAAAGTTTTTTCAAAAAGTTGTTTTGAACAGCTTTTTCATGAAGCACTTCGAACCTTCATTCACGCGTCTCGTTGCTAATGTTTCTTTATTTGATAAAGATGAACTAATGTTGGTCGGTCATTACTTGCAATGCTGGTTCTCGCTAGTTTCCTGGAATTGTTGCAGCAATTTGTTAGTAAACACATGTTTTGCCATCCAAAGAAATCCCCTTGTAGTATAGATTATAGTAAAAGTATTTATAATGAGGTTGTTTATATTTATATCAGTTGCTTAAAAATAAGATGTGTTGTTTAATAAAAATTAGGTTAAATTAATCTACAGGTCCCTATATTTTTACCAAATTTTCAATGAGGTCACTGAACTTTTTTTTTCTCTTTTAATTGGGTCCCTGAACTTTTATTTTATTTTTCCAATTGGGTCTATCATCTAATTGTTGTTATGAAAAACTAACCGCATACACTTAATTAGAGGTGTAGAAAATGAGTTAATGCTTCTGGAATGTGTTGTAAGCACAACTGAATCAATTTTGAAAGATTTCTGCAAAGTTTCAACGTCTACAGGTCAATTTAACTCAAACATTCTTTCACAATTATTTGGCTCTGCAGAAGGTTAAAACTTTGTAGAAAAATATCAAAATTGACTCAGTTTGGCTTACAACACATTCTAGAAGCATTAGTTCATTGTCTGCACCTCTAATTAAGTGTTTGCGATTAATTTTTTATAGCGAGAGTTAGATGGAAGGACCCAATTGAAAAACAAATAAAAGTTCAGGGACCCAATTGAAAAATAAATAAAAGTTCAGGGATCCAATTAAAATAAAAAAAAAGTTCAGGGACCTAATTGAAAATTTAGTAAAAGTATAGGACCTACAGAGTAATTAAACCTAAAAATTATTGTTGGTGTATTTGATGTGATATTTTTTTTACAAACATCATTGCTTATATAAGTAATATTCTAATTACTTTTTATTATAGGTCAAGAATGAGTAGGAAAAAAAAGAGAAATTAAGTTAAGCACCCACTTTAATAACTAAATTTTTATGTAGAATTCTTATATCTATGTGACATTGTAGACCCACAAATTTAAGATAAGTAACCATGCATTGCAGATACTCTAAAATCAATTAATAATTTTTTTTCACCACCATAACTTATATTATTGAACATTATTAAATTAAGTGTAAATAAATTATTTTTATTTTTTAAATATATTATTAAAAATCTAAATAGAAGTTTTTAAACATTTTATATTTTGTAATTAATATTTAAATTTCTTCTATTAATATTATATTATATACAATAAACTATTTACAAACTATTATTAAAACTAATTTTTTATCAATTAAAATAATTTAAAGTTTTTTAAAAATTAAAAGTTTTAAACATATCTAGTTATTTTAATAATGTTATGTATTTTTTATCATTAAAACAATATTTTTATTTCTATATATATACACTCTTCTATTAGATGAGATGATTAGTTTTAAATCAAGCTAAGGTTTTCAAAAAAATTTACCAAACAACTACTAGTATTAGCTTAAAAGAATTTTTTAAGAAAAAAATATTAAACAACTTTTTTATTTTTAAATTTTTATTTTGAATTAAAAAAAATGGGCCAAATCTAGCTAATTAATGTGAAGAAGATTACAGTATGAAAATGACAACAAACTTCTCCATAAATTAAAATTAACTTATATATAAGCTAATTTGTAAAAGTTTCACGTCTTCTAGAAAAGTTATATAATTAGCTTATATATAAGCTAATTTTGATTTATGAAGAAGTTCATTTTATGTTTTTCTTATTTTTTTATGGTAAAAGTATTTCTGGATAAGTTTAGCCAAATAAGTCCATTATATATATATATATATATATATATATATATGTGTGTGTGTGTGGTGAGGGAGCAGCACATATTCCATACATACTTTGGCTTGGCAAATCAAATTGTTGGGAGCATTGACATGGGCGATATCACAGTTGATTTAATAAGTTTTGCTTCAGCAGTGGACAATGGGATAATCAGTAGGACTCCGTCAAATTTGGGAGCATCCCCTGTCCATAGTTTTGCTTCAGCAGTGGACATGAGGACCATTTCTGCGCGATTATATTAATATCATGTCCACGTGGCTTCATGTGTCCAGAATCTAACCGACCAAATAAGGCAATGCAGACGGTTGCATTTGCATACACTGATCCTGATGATCAGTTAAATTAGAGTTTGGCATTGTGGTGGTGAAGTTTGCAGTGCCTGCTATTTTGGCTGGAGAATTGGTCGAAATTTTGGATCCAAGGGTTGGACCACCCGATGTGAATGAAGCAGAGGCACTGGAGTTAGTTGCCCATACCGCTATCCTTTGTGTGAATTTTAATAGTAAAGATAGACCAACCATGACTGACATTGTGGTCAATTTGGAGAGGGCTTTGGCTATTTGTGATAGTAATCCATATGATAGCATATCTGATGTTTAAGAATGATATACCAAGAAATCCAGTAATAATTATCTCTTATATTAAGAAAAGCTGTTATGCAACAATGCATACATGTATTATACAGCTGCAATTAAATGGGTTTTCTATATTTATGTAATAGTTTATTAGGAGACTTTACTTGTAAAAAGCATATGCTGTATGTTAGTTTTTTGTGTCAATTGAATTGAAATTAATTCTAAAGCTCTCCTTCTTGTATGAGTGTGTGATAGAGGAAAAAATATATTGGCTCTTTGTTTTACTTTCAACAATTTAGTATCAAGAAAGTTAATAGTTAGGAACTATTAGTGGAGGTACCAAATCACTCGTACCATAAGTGGAGACTCTACTCATATACAGTCGGGACGGTAAAGCTTGTTGGTCTGGGAACTCACTTTCCTATTACTAATTACTAAATAAGAATGTTATAGCAAGTATCATGATAGCAGATTTTATTTCTGTTGATTTCATGAAGAAACTCAACAATCAAAATTATAGCACATGAAAGACTTTCATAAAATCATATTAAAGGTTCTACCATCAAGCGCAGATCAACTGGTGTGGGGTTGTTCCAGCTTAACCAGTAGTCTCGGGTTCGAGTCCTAGATATGCAGCTGCTTTAAATACTTGGATGATACCTCCGGTCTAGACAAAAAAAAAATCATATTAAAGAAACAACAACTCATTTAATGCTCAATCTCCTTCAAGTCTATATAGAATCATATTAAAAAAGTAGAAACTCATTTAATGTACAATATCCTTTTTGCTAAAAGCAAAATTTCCTCATAATTGCAAGTCATAAGACTAATCCCTCAAAAGGGTAGAGATTACCAAAGTGGATTTTACCTCTCCCAACAAAGTATTTTTCATATGCATGGCAAGGGAATCAAACCCCCGTCAGCATGCTTAAAGCATTCAACTATCTACTAATTGTGCTAAACCTTGTTGGTAATGTTCAATCTCCTTAAGTCTATATAATATCGCCTCTGCTTGCTAGGATGAATTGGTTAAATAATGTGTGTTTGTTGGTGTGAAAATTGATCAGTCATGGTGATGGCTAACACCAGTCGACTCCCACTTAGACAATTGACTTGAGGAAGGGATTTTATTACTCAATTAGGTTCCTAATCCACTTCAAAGAGCTTCTTAGGAGTTGTAATACTAAGGTTTCTATGCTACACTACTCCTAGAGACGTATAAGATAAAGAAAGTTGTAAACGGCTGAATATAGAAGCAAAGATAGTAAATAAAGACTATAAAAAAAGCTGTAAACAAGAGCAAGTAAATGAAATAAGAGAATTTGCATTGATATTTTAGTCAAGTAAAGTTAGTGTTATGTCCATTTAGTATATTTAATTGAGTATTCATGTATGTTTTTGTATTTATTATTTTAATTAAATATACATGTAATGCTATGTTAATCTGATAAAATTTCCTTTATTTCTCCATAGTCTCCTCGTTATTTACTAACAAATATTCCTAGGCCTTGGCTTTTATATATCTTTGAAGCTAAAAAAAAGTTGAATTCCAAAATTGGTAAATTAGACCGCCAAAGGTTTCCCGTCAATGTAACATAGGACATGAAATGGAATTAGTTGGAGACATCTTCAATATAGTGGGAAAATATGTTGCAGGAATTTCAGATCTACGTACCACAGTAAATTTCTTTAAATATTTCGGAAGAGGATATGTTGAATTGGACCTTTAATAGTTCTAGCACATATTTAACCAGGTCTAGTTAAGCTAATTGCTTCCATAATCGGTTCTCGTCTACAGTATACTGAATGATTGGTTATTAGTCAATTTGCAAAAAATAAAAAATGAAAAAAAATATGGAGAAGTCTTACTTGCTTTTAACCTACAAGTTTGCGTAATTCATTTGGTCCAAACTGTATTCATGGCTCGGTTCTAGTTCAATTTTTCCTTCAAAATTTTCAACCCATTATCTGTCACACTGAGGTCTCGTTTTAGATAAAGAAATTTAAACAATTCCAGCTCATTTTATGGCAAGCATGTTTGATTGATGTATAATAGAATTGGATTTGCTGATAAAAAAAAATAGAATTGGACTTAGGAGTGAGCCTTTTGATGCTATAGAGTTGCTAGATTTGATTAAAATAAGGTCTTAGTCATAATTTTCAGTTAAGGTGAACAGATAATTTGCTTTTAGGAAATGATGCATTGGTCCATTTGATAATGTCAATCACTATATATTGCTAGATGAACTTATAATTATCTCATTATATATATGGATTAGAGTAGTTAGTATTCTCGCGAATAATTAGCTACATATCTCGCATATTACTTTTACTTTACAAATAGTGTGCTGTGGCTATTACAGATTGGTGGGAGCCAACATGTGTCATAATCACAATTTACTATTTTACATAAAGCATATTCTATTTTTGAATCCCTTAATTAATGAAAATATTTTTATATTTGACCCAAAAAGGACAAACGTATATATAGGAGATAGATCGAGTATTAATATATACGAACAAGATATCTTGAAGGCTGTTGTCACTTCTCACTTGTACCTGGTGGAGCAAAAACTTCATGACCGACAAAATACAGCGAAACCATATTTCATTGAGAGCATACTTGCATACATAAATTAAGTGAATTGAACTAATTATATACTAGTACATAACATGGTATTTTTTTGGTGCATACATGATCCATTTAGTAAATACCATTAATTTCAACACTTCAATTATTTAATAACTTGAACGAAACACTAAAGAAGGACCTTCTTGATCATAATAAAGGACTTTCTAACAAAAAACAACAAAGGACCAATTAACAACAGCTTTTAAATCATGAGTGTCAGAGGCATCAAACAGACACTGATATATATATATATATATATATATATATATATATATATATATATATATATATCCACATGATTTCATAAATTCTAATAAATTTCTACCAACAATTAAAAATGTATTAAAAAGAGCATCTCTTCTATATTGAGCACGAGTACTTCGTCACTGCCTTATGCGTCCACAAAACAAACTTAGATTGTCTCGAAGTTGGAAAGCTGATGTCATTATATATAGTTCTTCCAACCTTTTAACACTTGATTTTTGAGCAAGTGACCAGCCAGCATTACCGGTATATATATCCCTATGGCAAAGAGAAACCAAAAATGCAGGCATGGTTGGAAGATGGACAATAGGGAGGCTGAGAAAAGTGAACCCAAGATAAGAAGAACATGTTTGAGGATAAAAGCAAAGTGGCCACTGCGAGCTTTTAGGTTGATTTTGAATGCAAGAATCACGCTGTAAAAGCATATGGAAGTTAGGAAAGTCCACATGTGAATTGGGTGTGTCTCAAAGGGCGATTTGCTCTTGTTTTGATACTCAACTTGAAGGGCTCCAAGGATTTGTTGATTCAGAAACATGAAGACTTCATGGCAAGGGATTGCAGCAATAACCAATCGTTGGTCCTTCTTGGTAGTTGATGTGCTACAAAAATAGTAAAAAGGAAGACATGATAATGTCCCTCTGAACTGAAAAAAATGTTATCAAGATATTATTGAATATATTTTTTATTGGTAAATTTTTTTGGGAAACCCTCTTTATATGAGATGGTATAAGAGTCATTTCATTTAGTGAATATCTTATAAATTCTTGTGTTGAATTAGTGAATTTTATAAGAATTTCAATCAATAATAAAAATATATTAAAAAATAATATTTCAAAAAATATGTCGCTAACATTCTTATTTATATTATATTGCATAACTTTGACTTTGATAAATTTTAAACTATTTAACACTTACGTTTAATTTGTCCATTCATGCTTTTATTGAAGAAAATAAAAAATATTTTTCTCACGAATGGACTCGTGAAAGAAACTTTCTCTTAGTGTATGAAAAATATAGGGCAAATTAAAATATACAATGTAAAAGCCATGAAGGGTTAGCAATATTTAGATGGCTTAATTTTCTTTCCTATGATCTCTAAAAAGCGTAAAAGAAAAATGGTTGAGTGATATGTGTAGTCTAACCTTGAGATTTTCTTTGGCTTAACCCTTAGCGCAAAGCTAAGTCTTCGGGCTCTAAACCTTTGGATTGGAATACGAACATGCTTATTATGATCCATATCCTCCTCCACTCTCACCTCGCTCTCTAACTTGGTTCCTTCCATATTGTTAATTTGTTATAATGAAACAAACGTTTGTCCACAAGAGACCATATAAATTGATGATAGAGGATAATGCATGTTAACGTTTGTGCTTTCCACCTAAGAAAATTACGTCTTTGCACGTAATAAACTTTTTACATGTTTCTCAGCGGCAGACGTGGCTGCAAGTGCCCATGGGGGTGCATGAGATCACATTAAGTAAGTGATGCTTTTAGATATGGCTCAAAAGAAAGGTTTAATTGGTTCAGGTCGGTAAGTGCTTCATTATAAAACATCTATCGTCCCGTAAGAACTGTTAAAACATCTATCGTCATCCATCCTCTTAACGAGTATTTAATTGATTTTTTTTTTTTTTTGTCATCATCACATTGATGCAAAATATATACCAATTTTATTGATGATTAATGAGGTCTCTATTTTCAACTGCGTTTTTTCAATTCTTGAATCTCAAACTTAAAGAGAAACCAAATTCGATTTCACTAAGACCAACATGTTGGTGAGCATTTAATTGATTTTAGATGTGTCCGTGACGAAGGTTTAATTGGTTACATAGAAATAGAAATTTTAGCAACATACTTTTCTAAATACATTTTTTTTTATAATGACTGAATTTGATTAAAAATTATAAAATTTTTTAGATCGAATTTTTTATTTAATAAGTTTCATTCATAGTTTCTATTAAATTTTAATCATAATAAAGAGATTGCTATAATGAATGTGTTACAAAATGTGCTTTTAGCACTTTCTTTTATTAATAGTAAAATACTATTTGGTATGAAGCTTTTTATCACGAAGGAATACGAAATTCACTTATTAAAATATTATTGGATAAATATTAAATTAGAAAAAAAATAAAAAGTCAGATATTTGTCACAAGTCAAGGGTGGGTTGCCTTATACATGATTTCGTACCCAACAAATTCGCACTCCTTAGCGTTTTCCTTTATTTATTAATACTTATGTCATACTTTTTTTGTGACAAGAATGCTTATGACATACCTCATTAGTCTTAAAATAGGACAATTTCTACATATACTTTACAAAAGCTTTCTTACGCCAGTTATCAAAAGAAAAAAAGTGTTCTTACGTGAACAATTTTAGGTATCATTTATCTTGACAGGTCTAGATTACGGAGTCGAATTATTTAATTAAACCCAATTTTTAAAGGTTAATTTGTTGAGTTGGAAATGTGCAAGGTAACAAATAATGAGTATGTGCAATCCAATAATATTATTAAGGGTTAACTAAGTTTTTAGTTCCTAAACTTTTTCAAAATTCGGTTTTTAGTCCCTAAACTTTAGTTTGACTGATCAAGGTTCCTAAATTTTTTAAAAATTCAATTTTTAGTCCCTAAACTTTAGTTTGACCGGTCAAGGTCCCTAAACTTTTTAAAAATTTGGTTTTTAGTCCCTAAACTTTTTAAAAATTCAGTTTTTAGTCCCTGAAATCTCATTAATTCAGGGACTACAAACTGAATTTTTAAAAAGTTTAAGGACTAAAAATAGAATTTTAAAAAAGTTTAAGGACTTTGACCGATCAAAATTTTGTCCAGGGACTAAAAACCGAATTTTTAAAAAGTTTAGGGAGCTTGACCACTCAAACTAAAGTTTAGGGACTAAAAATCGAATTTTTAAAAAGTTTAGGAACTAAAAACTTAATTAACCCTATTATTAATATTCCTAGTAAAGGTATGGCGGCTATACAATCTAATATTTTAAAATTATTGTAATAACAATTCTTTTTTTTATAAAACAGATAAAACATGACCTTCTATACGATCAAATAATATTACAAAAAGGTAATAAATTAAATTGCAAAGTTGGTCAAGTTTTGAAAATTAAAATTGCAAATTCAAAATTTGAAAGAAAAAAAAAATCAGTGTCATAAAATATAAAAGTCTAAAACATTTATTTATCTCAATGAATTTTGTATTTGCCTGGGTGTCTCACATCGTTACCCCAACGCAAACAAATGTCTCAATGTCTTTTGTATTTGATCACCACCTTATTAGAAGAGAAAAATGCACAAATAATCAAGACACTAAAATAATTTTTATATATAATTAGACTAAGGCTATGTTCAGCAAAACTAGCTGAAAAGTTAACTTAAAGTTGAAAAGCTAGCTGGTAGCTAAAAGCTGAAATCTGGTAACTGAAAGTTGTTAAGCTAGTTTATTAAATAATGTGTTTGGTAAAACTACCTGTTAACGTAGCTGAAAAATGTAAAATGACAAAAATTGACATATTTATATGATATTTTTATATAAATTTCAATATTATTTTATGGATAAAAATATATTTTGAGGTGTTATAATTTTAGTTTTTCAATTAATTTTAAACTCTTGCAATTTTTATAGATAAATCACTACAAGAAATGTTGTTATTACCGACGGCCAAAATCCGTCGGTAACTACAAAAATCCGTCGGTAATTCAAAATTTTCGACGAATTACCGACGGATAAAAATTCGTCGGTAATATCGTCGTCGGAAAAAAATTCCCAACGGATTATGATCATCCGTTGGTAATTTCCGACGGAAATACCCGTGTATAATTCTGTCGGTAATTACCAACGGATTTGTCCGTCGGTAATTACCTACGGATATATCCATCGGTAATTACCTACGAACAAATCTGTCGGTAATTACCGATGGATATATCTGTCGATAATTACCTACGAACAAATCCGTCAATAATTACCTACGGATATATCCGTTGCTAATTACCTACAGATAAATCCGTCGATAACTTAAATATTTATTTGTTTTAAAAATAATTAAATATTTATTTATATTATTTCTTATAATAAATCATGTTTAAAAACACGCAGAATTAAAAAATATATACAAATAAATTCAACTTAAATAAGTCATAACGTAAAACATATTAAGTTTGAATCTAATCAATTACAATGTTGAACACAAAAATCCCATACAACACAACAATTCACTTATTCCATAGAAAAAAGTCTCCTATACAAAGGATATTCTCTTTCCATAAATAGAGAATAGCAACACGCTAATTACACACTCTACTATATATAAAAAAAAAATCCTAAACAACTTCCATTACAATGTGTGACATAGTCTTGTTTGTTATTCCTAGCCTCCTGTTGTTCCCAATTCTTGGACTTTGTATGGGCAGCCTTGGAAGGGGTTGAACGCTCAAATTGTGAGAACTTAATTAAGATGTGGTTGAGTGAAGATTGCAGTGGAGATAGTAGTGAAGACCATTGGAGGAACTTTGCAGCCCTAACAACAACACACAAGCCCAAGATATGACAACCTGTTCCCACAATGAAATGGATTGTTAACTAGGCAAATTAGTAATACTACATTATGCAAATACGGTACAACAAAGCTGATAAATAAGGAATATGCAAGGTTAGACCTGTTGAGATAAAGTATCTCACCATAAGAGACTTTATGAGTTGACTAGTATCTTGTAGCTCTTGATCACTTAATGCAGCTATGTTTGTCAAGCAATGTATCCTTAGCATCAAAGAGGAATAAAGAGAGAAAACATAACAAAATTGTAAAACCATCAAACCACAAGAATTAGAAGCTATAAACATACCAAAACATTCTTGCAATAAAAAAAAACTTGGACAACTAATAATGGTTTAACTAACAATTTTAAAAATTCAAACAAAATTATTTTTAAACTATCTACAAATTCATTTAATCTACCTATATATAATTAATTATTTTAAATTATAAATTTATAGCCAGTATATTCTAGCTTAAACACACTGATTATGTATATGTACTTATTAGTTAAATACATTTGATAAATAATTTATTAATTATCCATTGCTCAATATATAAGTAATTAAACTATTTGAAAGCTAATTAACTATTCTATAGCGTGTCTATAAAAAATTACTTTGTGCAAATAGCAAACTTCTACGCTCTCGATCTTAATGGAAAATATGGGAGAAAAAGGAATGTAAGTTTTCCATCCAAAACCTGCACCCTAGTCAAAAATATAACTCGTTAAACTCTCATTCAATTGGCTCGAAATCTCCATGGCATATTCAATATAGTAATCCCCGTTAGCCTTTCTCATTTGCTATGTTGCGGAATTGCCAAATTGGGAATACACTCTATTCAAAACATGTTTAGCCAAATAAACATTGTCAATCGAATTAACTTTATTCAATTTCCCTAAAATACAACACTCTAAACAACACGCGCAGGCATAACACATACTCGAAACTAGTTCTCAGATAACCATAGCACCGTCTCTACAGCGTTCAACTATTTCATTAAAAACTATAGCACCATGGATATTCTCACAGAATAAATGAATTACCAGAAAGAAAGAAAAAACGATTCAAAGAAAAAAAAAATTGCAGCATCTACGATGTATTATTATACCAGTAATCCCCGAGAGCTCGGAACGCCGCAGTTTCTATCTCCTAGCCTAAGCAAAACAAAAACGCAGAACGCAAAACGTCAAATGTCAGATCAAAAAACCAGATCGATAAAAACGCATAACGCAAAACGTCAAATGTCATCGGCGATCTCGACCTCACCGTCGTAGGATAGTGAACGCGCCACTATTCGTGAGACCACCATCATGGCTCGCGGCGGAGCAACCTTGGTGTTGTGGCCATCGGTTTTTGGGGACCGTGGTTGCAGCAGCAGAGGAAGGGCGGGGTGGGGTTGAGTCGATTAGGGTTCAATTGGAGATTGGGGAAAGTTAATGTGAATTGAGTGAGGGGAAGGGACAAAGAACGGATGATCTTTGGCCACGTCATCAATCCGTGTGTTGTGATACTGTTGGCTCTTGTTTCTTTTCTTAGCCTTGCAAGTATTGGCGCTTTTAACAAAGGGACAATGAGCACCATTATTACTGTTAAACAAAAAATTATTATTTTAAAATTAATTTTACTTGAATAGAATTGGTTTTTTTTATTTTAAAAAAATAATAATAGTCCCACCAACATTTTGCCTCGATCTTTTTATTTTTATTTTATACATATATATTATCTAATTATTATATTATATGTTATAGAAATTAATTATAATTTATAATAATTTATTTAAAATCATAATTAATACTGGAAATTAAAAGATAAATTATTACTATATATATGTGTCATTTTATTTAGATTTCTATATTATATATATATATATATTATATTTAGATTTTTCTATTTTAAAATATATTTTATAAAATTTTTTATCAATCAATCAATATATTGTATAAAATCAATATATTATATAAAATAGACTTAAAAGCAATTGTAGTCGTCCTATTTTGTTCAATCAGCAAATGTAGTCCCCTTATTTCAAAATGAGGTTGGCGTGAGTGATTAAGGCCTCTCGCCCCTTAACCAAGGTTTCAGGTTCGAGCCTTGGGTATGAAAAAAATCTCAGTTGGGAGGGATGCCACCCATCGAGGTGCTGAACAAACTCCCGCGGGAGACTAGTCCCCGTCTCGTGCAGGCGGTGGAAAACTCCTCGTCGTAGGATAAAAAAAAAAAAACAACAAAAAAGACATTTGGTCCTCCTATTTTAGAATATTCACAATTTTGGTCCCATCTCAATTTTGTCTATGTTTTATTTCTTTTATTTTGGTCCAATTGAATCCTAGACCTAACATATTCGTTTAAGGTACCATCAAAAAATGATTTAATTAATTACAATATAAGAAATAAAAGAAACAAAATGTAAGCAAAATTGAGAATTGAAACAAAATTGCAGATTTTCTAAAATAGGGGACCAAATGTCTCTATTTTGAAATAGAAGATCAAAATTGTGGATTTTCTAAAATAAGATGACCAAAATGTCTCTATTTTAAAATGGAGAACCAAGATTGCAAATTGAGCAAAATAGAGAATCAAAACTGCATTTAAGCCTATAAAATACACTTGTTAACTAGGATTGTTAGTCCACGTGTCACGTTCAAGTGCAATTTTTTCCCTCCTTTTTTCTCAACCCTTATTTTACTACCATTAATTATAATTATTATTAGCACAATCACAATTTTTTATATATAAGACATTTAATAGATCTATATTTCTCCTTTCAGACTTTAATATTAATAATCAAATTTTAAAATAATATATCGTAATCAATTTTATATTATAAAATAATATCATAATAACCAATTTTAAAATAATATTTTGAATGTTTTGATAATTTGCATAATATATTGATTATTTTAAAAATGGAAAGAAATTTTTATATTTTATCATATATACTAGTCATTGATTATGTTACTAATTTTAACAATAATTAAATGATGGAAACAAAGAAAATTTTATATTTTTATATTTTCGTATTTTTGGTATAATTTTTTACATCGATTTTTCTTGCCTCCCATACTAGCCAATACATGTCACTTTTAAAATGTTTCTATAAATAAATATCATATTAAATTATTTACGGAAATTATTCTTTTATTTAAAATTGAAAATAATCATCCATTTATTTTCTTTATATACTAATGTATTAGTACTATCACTACAAGAAAACAAGCGATTAGCGTCGGCGAAAAGCCGACTCTAACCAGTGCCTTAGCCTCCGTCCTGTGTCGGATGCGACGTGGCCGCTAAAACCCTCGAAGCTAATTTGGCCAACGTCGGTTTTCGAAGGTGGAAGCTAGTAGAGTCGGCTTAGCTGACATGTAAACGGTCACAGTTAGGAACCGACGCTACCTTGGATAATTTTTAAAAAATATTTCTTTTTTCATTTAGAGTCGGCTTAGCCGACTTTAACATGTTTAATCTTTTAATAACTTTCTGTCGACTTAGCCGACTCTAACTTCTTTTTTTTTTTTTAATTTGATATTGTCTCCTGTGTGAACCTGGACAATGTACAAAAGAATGAAAAGCATGCAAGAAGCTTATTAGTAAGACTCCTATTTTTACATTTATTTTATAAAAATTAAAAACATTAGTAAGAATAATTAAGTCAAATTCTCGTCTTTAACAACCCACAAGGATTTCAAGGATTTGTAGAAAACTAGAAATAAATGCCATGACATATAACAAAGCAAAATTTAAGTGCAAAATTACCATCTAAAATTGATCCCTGGAGTTTCTTGAGATGAGGACCATGTATGTGTATAGCTGACCCTCCCCACTCAACATTGAAAAAGCTACTGCTACTAATGAAAGCAAATGATGAATAACCTGAATCAATGTTAATATGAAGTCATGTTAAATATAGACTCACAACCAAAGATAAAAAAAAGGAAGGAAACCAAACTCTCGCTATATTATTGTTGCACAAATTTACATTCAAAGCTTAGTCTTTATGTCTTAGAATGAAAGCCTCAAAGCAATAGAAGCAACAAAGACGATGCAAGGTCTTGTGTCACAGTTGCAGGTTTAGTGTTTCTTCCTCTGAGGAAGCAAAAAGCTCAGCCTCTAACAGGCTACCTTTTGTTTTGAAGAAATTTGTGATTCAAAGAATTTGAGATATTTGATTTTCTAATATCTAAAGCATAAGCACAGAGAGCAGTATTTATAGAATACAGAGAGAGATGAGGTTACTAACAGCTTACATCAGAAGCTACAACTTACCACAAACATTAATTAACGTACACGATGATGTGCTTATGCAGTGTCTAAACTGTTGAAGGTGATATTTTAAATCATGTTACTGTGAATTCTTATCTTTTCTTTCCATTTTGACTTTTGAGCAACAAATTCAGAATAAGAGGCAAATTGAAATGGTTGATTGGTAAGAATAAATTACCGGTGAACATTGGATTTACCTTTGCAATTTTTCCCAATGCAAGCAGAGGCTCGTATAACCTATATGTAAAGATGCAGAGTTAAATTTTGCATACAACAATAATCAAGCCTTTTTCCTAGTAGGTGGAAATGATGTTATATTTCCATATTTGTATTTTGCTTATTTGTCCACCCTAATGCCAAGGGTGTTAGTACCACCTTCTGTAGCAGGATCACCAGAGGCTTCATCTGAAAGAAGGACTATAAATAGGACTTACTATACCCTGTCATTAAATATATTTCATTTTCTATGTGCGATGTTCTTCTATTTCATTATATGTAGCAGAGGAAGATATTGTGCAACCAGAACAACAAACAGGTTTTATAGTAGCAACAAAAGCTTCACTGATGCCAGCTAGAAATTCTAAAATTGGAATGGACAATATCCTCTGAAAAATGGTAAATGACAGAATCAAATTGTAAATGACAGAATTTCTAAATGCACTCAGACATGCAATGTGATGCACATGTGATATTAACATACAATTGCACTAGTCCACAATGCAAAGCCAAATTATTTAGATACTGTTTTATATGTCTTGAAGAGGATTGTCAGCATAACTTCATTGATAAAGTAAAAAGAGGAAAGAAAATGAACCCCCCTTCCCAAATATATGTATTGCAAGCATACAACTAACTTTCTTCTCAGAGCAATATATAGCCACAACCATAAACCATTTTCTAAACTCAACCAGCACCAACTACTTACAGCAAGTTCCTTAGAAGTTCTTTGGTCTTTCTTCGAAAGGGTGATGATAGAAAACATATCTTCTTATCTTTTCTCCTCTTGCTTCTGTTTGTGTTTCCATTCGAGTTGATACCGTAAGCTAACTAGAGAAGCTCTTATCAAATTGACAGAAAACAGAATAAAAAAATAGAGAAAATAAGAAACATGTATTGATAACTTCTCTTTACAAATAATGAGTCCTCTTTACAAGGTAATTTCAGAAGCTATGAAGGAATTGAAATAACAATGGAATGGGGCTATGCTCCTTGCAAAAAGAAATGATCGAAACAGAGAAAAAGAATTTTCCCAATTTGAGAGAGACCACTTCTCTGTTCAAGCCCAAACCACCCACCAATTGCCAAGTCTCCTCCCTCCTTTCGGTTACCCCTCACCCCTTAATAATATTTTACTGCCTGATTCCCGAATACCTTCCTCCAATTCCCCTAGACCATGTGTCCATTCTGTTATGGGTTCACAAGTGAGGGTTTAGGCTCGCTAAGGCAATGAATTACGACCTTTCAGAAACATTGTGAAGGGAGAGGAAGCATTCTTAAAATAGAAAAACCAGAAAAATATGAGGTTCGTGGTGATGACCTTACCTTCAGTTCAAGGAGGAGCCTGGGTTAGGACGTCCACTTGAGGACCTGCACTAAGCGGAGCAAGGCGAGGCGTGCAGTGGTGCGGCATGAAGGTCTCGCATGCGGAGGGTGCCGTTGTAGAGGACGGCGCCGCCGTCGACGAAAACCCTAGGTCTCTACTCTCTAAGAGACTAAAACTCTAAGTTCTTCTAACCCTAGCAGTGTGAGTGTGTGATTGACTAACTAGTGACTATCGTGAGAGGGAGTTAGGGTATCAGAAATTTTGGGAAGGGAGGGAATCAAGGTTTCAGAAATTTTGGGGAGGGGGAATTAGGTCCGCTAGGGCAAATGTGGAGAGTTTTAGAAATTTGGGGAAGGGAGGGAATTAGAAATGCAGAGGTGTTTTTAGAATAAAAAAATACAATAAAAAAACATTTTTATGCAGCGTCAGCTAATTCGAGGCAAACAATAAAAAATATTTTAAAAATAAAGGAAAATATGATTAAGCGTCGGCTAGTTCGACACAAATGAAAAAATTTCGTAAAATAAATAAAATATAGTTTAGTGTCTGCTTAAAGTCGGCTTGGCCGACTCTATTTGCGTCCGCTCCTACTCCTACGCTGGCTTGTGGCAGCTAATAGCTAGCATTCTTGTAGTGTATATTCAGCAAATATATTAATAATTAATAATTAGTAATATATTATGAATCACTAATTATATTCAGGTAATATATTAATAATTATATATTTTGTATTATATTAATAATTATATACTAATTATTAGTACTACATTAATAACTAGTAATATATTATTATTTACAAAGATATTTAAAATATATTAATTAGTTATTGGTATAAATGCAATTGAATAATATATAATTCAAATATCTTTAATTATCTTTATGTATATGAAAGAAGGGTTGCTACAACAATAAATATCTCACCTATTTAGAGGATTTTCGAAATTAAATTGCTCTATTATGTGAATTAATTAGGATTAATATATGTATATATATATATATATATATATATATATATATATATATATATATATTTAAAATTTTCTATTTTAAAAAACCACTCCATATTTAACATATATTTAAACTTTGTATATGTTACCCATGGATATATGTATGTTACCTACGGATTTATTACCGACGGAAAATCTGTCGGTAAAATCCGTCGATAAGTTTATATTACCGACGGATCTAAATCTGTCGATAAATATCCGTCGGTAAGTTCAATTTACCTACGGATTTATAATCCGTCGGTAAATATCCGTTGGTAATTTTAACTTACCTACAGATATAGAGTCCGTCGGTAAATATCCGTCGGTAATGTTAAATTACTGACGAATACAAATCTGTCGTTAAAAATCTGTCGGTAATTATCCTTTTTCTTGTAGTGAATTATTTTCATTACTTTTTAGTTTCAATTATTACATTTTTTCATATTAAGTATTCTACGATTAATTTTATACTATATCGTAAAATATTTTTAATCAAGATTAAAATAAAGTAAAAAATACACTTAAGTAAACTTTATACTTTTATTATGTTAATTAGCGCAATAATTAAAATAAATCTAATATAAAATTATTCAAAAAGTAATAGAAAAATAAAATAAATCTAACATTTATCATTGTCAATTTCGTGAAGTATAATGTTAAAATAATAAATTAAATATTATAAATTGTAAAATGTTTAAAATAAATAGTGGAATATAAAAAAATGTATGAAAATTAATAGTACAATGGTTAAAATAATAAAATCATGTTTTATTTAAAAAGGTTAATAAGGAAATTTAATAAATACTTTAAGGATAAAAAAGGAATAAAATATAAAAAGCTAGAAGCTAGCATTTTAAAAAACGCTACTTCAATTAGCGTTTCAAAAAATGCTAGAAGTTACTAAAAAAACTTATTTACCAAATAGTCAAACAAACTTTTCAGTTAGTAAAAAAAATTAGAAGCTAGCTGAACTGACTAGCCGAACATAGCCTAAGACTGCCAATATCTAGATACTTGAATCATGCATCTGACTAATGCAGATTGACTCAAATACTAAAATTTAATTCAAAAACACAAACAATTTTTTAAAATCTCTTTAATTAAAAATTATAATCCTTTATTAATTTGTCTGCATGTGAGTGTATTTAGCGAACCAAATAGATCAAGTAGGTTATAGTTATAGCTAAAATTAAGGTTCAAATAATGTTATTTACTGATAGGGATTGATTCTAGTAGAAAATACTCTAACATTATTCAATGACTTTGACATTTCATATATTGGATGTTATAATTAAATTTATTAAGTGAAATGCTAACACAAAATTGAAAAAAGAAAAACCCTCTAAGTTAAACTCTTTTTATGGGAGGGAAGATGTTGTGGATCTTCCGATAGGATAAATGCATGTCTGGAAAAAGAAAAAAGAGGCATCATCAGTTCATGGCTTTATACCTTGTGTACCTTAAATTGAAGAACTATATCTTTTGTGCCAATTACTCCTAAACCTCTAAGTTTGTCTACATTGACAATAACTAAAGTTACCTTTGGAGATATTAAGGGTATATCTAGGTGTCGGGTTTTGGAGAAAAAGGAAAAGGAGGATAAAATTATTTTTTTAATTTGATAATTGTTGAAAATAAAAGAAATAAAATGATTAATTTATATAAATTTAATATTCTAATATTTTATTTATTTTATAAACATTATATAATTAATTATCTTTATTAAAAAACTAACAAATTATCCTCTCTTCTTTTTTTTTCTTTAAATATCTACTTCCAAACATATATTCTTTTAAAAATTTGATAGGGGATTACTTGAAATGGTATATTTATATTTTTTATAATGAACGTCATTAGCCATTTTAACATTTTGATAAGATCCAAAGTATATTTACAAATTTAATCATTACTTGTGATTTATTTGAGTTAGCCTTGATGTTATATGTTTTTTGCGTGACTTTGGTGACAGTTAAGTCAAGATTGAACTGACCAAACAGATTATTGAAACCCTTTATTTATTTTTCTTTTTAACTTGTAAAAGGAAAAAGGTTACAATTTGCAAACCTAAAATGTCCAATTTCTTTTACGAAATAAATTAACATAGTTATATAAAATGTCCAATGATTACTTTTAAAATTACTAAATTAATATAGTTTAAAAAAAAGAAGTCGTAATAAAATAAGTAATTTTTTCATATGGTAATTTTAAAAACAAAGCACCTAGTTTGGTAAGAAAAGAAAAAAAAAAAAAAAAAAACTAATTTCTCATAAAATATAGATGCAGAAATCACCCTTGCCTTCCCTTGAAAGTGGAGTCCCCTCTATCCTATCTCTTCGTTGAGTCGTGAATTTGGGTATTGAAATGGTTTTATATATTAAAATAACATTACAATATATACTAGATCGTATCTCTGGCCTTACTTTGTTTTCTTCAATTTGTGTACAAATGGTTGCCTTGTTATTTCTTCAGCAAAGTGCATGTCCTCTAAAGTGGTTGTTTTAGAGAGTGGAAAGGGGGAGGAAAGTAACAAGTGGTTGTTTCCTCTCTGTTTCCCGAAAGACCTCTGGGAACTCTTTTCTATATGGAATGTTTATGTGTTTATAAATTTGTTCCTTTCTGTCAATAACTTTTGACTTTTTTAATTATTCTGTAACTTTGGGTCAATAACTTTCAACTTTAAAGAATAAATGTATTATGTTCCTTTTGTTTCAATAACTTTGATGCTTTTTTTCTTCTTCTCAATATTGTTCTTTTTGTTGATAATGGGACGCCTTTTAAAATTTTGTTTCCTTTTTGTCAATAACTCTTTAAGATTTGTCAGTAAGTCATATAACTTCGTCACAAATAGAATGGGGTCGTATGCTCGAAGTTGATCATCTCTTCACCATTTAATTGAAGATAATGAAGAAAATGTGTAAAATTACCTAAATTAAGTTTAATAAATGCATAATATATGTTTTATAACATTTTAATTAGAAAATTAATATTACCCATATATATCTTTTATTGTAAAAGAATTTTTATATTGTCAACCAATCAAAATAATGGTTGGTATTACTTAATTTTAACTAGGTTTTGTAAAAGTCATTAAAACTTCTTATACATAGTGATTTCTTATTAAATGATAGTGTTAAAATTAAAAAATGTGTACACTATCAATGTATAAACTAATTTCTCTTCATGTTAATTAATCTTAAGAATATCATTGGTGTCTTTCACAAAATTTTCTAAATGTCAAAAATTTGAAGATTGTCCGATTATGATTACATAAATATGACAAGAATATTTAGTTTGTCAACACTTCAAGAAGGTCAAAAATAGAGAAAATGTCAAAGATAATTTCAATTTTGATTCGCTGATGGAGTATTATGAGGTTTGTTTGAAGAAATGGTTCGAATGTCCAAGGTTAAGTAGAAGAAAATTTTTTAGTATTGAAATTTTGAAGAACATAAAAAATTTCAAGGTAAAAGAACATGGAGAATAACACGTCATTCAATGTTGCAAGCAGTTATTGAAAGCACATGAATTAAGATAGATGGTGACATCTTAAATAGTCACTCCTAGGTAATTGTACACATGCGTAGATTTTTTTTTTTCAATCATTGGGAAAAAAACCTATAAATAAGGAACCATGTTGTTATTTTTCCTTGGTTGATCGAAACATTGCATTATATCTTTGAAACACCTAACACACCAAATGAAATGGCTACTAGTTCATTGAGTGATGTGTGTGTTCTCATCCAGTTTTAATGCAATTTCTTTACATTATTGTCCATCATCATTATCTTTCAATTTATTACATTTCCATTTATCTTTCCTTACATGTTAGTTTTTTCATTTACATTCTTGTCTTGCTTAACATTGGATTTATTTTCTTTCATTTAAATTCACATATTTACTTCTCAACACTTTTACATTTCCGCATTTAAACTCACTTGCACTTTAAATTTTTAGCAACTTTACTTTCAATTGCATTTCCTTCATCTACTTTTTTTCTTTTAATTTCAAAGACTTTTACCACTCTACATTCTCTTTTAAATTTCAATTTACACTCATATAGTACTTTTTCTTTTCATTTACATTTGGACATTTACTTTTCTCTGCATTATACTTTTCGATTGCATTTAAGTTTTTTGCGCATTTTACAAGATTTTCATTTACCTTCTTTGCAACATTTACATTCCAAGACATTTAGATTTTTGCAAACTTTTGCTTTTCGACATCTCTTTAAAGTTTCTTACCAAAGTTAATTCATCTTGCATTTTTAAGACTTTCATTAGTCTTTGTTATTAGAGTTGAATTCATATATTGGAATTGGAGGACAGAGACAAAAGAAAAGCAAAAGAAGGATGGTGAGTGTAGGGAGGGCACCACAAAGGATAATCAATTATTATCTTAAACCGTAATGTGAGGGGGGCTCGGAGGGAAGGTCAAGTGGACGGCTTTGAGGAATATTATAGAAAAGGAAGGGGTGGATTTAGTATGTTTTCAAGAAACTAAAATGGAAACGATTACAAGAAACATTTGTAATGCAATTTGGGGAAATTTTGAGATTGAATGGAGGGCACTTCCTGCTAACAACACAGCGGGTGGCATGTTATGTATTTGGAGGAAGGGAGTTTTTGAAGTGAATCAAGAGTTTTCAGGTTCGGGGTTCTTGGGGTTGAAAGGAATTTGGAAGGAAGGATATATACCTTGTGTCCTTGTAAATATTTATGCATCCTGTATGGTGGAGGAAAAGAGAAGGCTGTGGGCGGATCTTCTGCAGGCTAGGAGGCAATATGGTGTGGATGTTTGGTGCATAATTGGTGACTTTAATTCGGTAAGGTGTTGGGGAAAAGGAGATATGGTAACAATGAACCTATTGGGGGGAGGGACATGGAAGAATTTAATGAATTTATTTGTGATATGGAAGTGGATGATATACCATTGGTGGGGAAAAAATTCACATGCTTTAGAACCAATGGGCACTCAAAGAGTAGGATTGATAGATGTCTAATCTCTTGTGGGTGACTTGAGAAGCCGGGGTCTACACAATATGTGCTTGAAAGAAACTTCTCGGATCATTGTCCGATTGTGGTAAGGAATTCTATAATTGATTGGGGGCCTAAACCTTTCAAGGTCCTCAATTATTGGTTTATGGATGATGGCTTTATTCAAGAGGTTGACAAATAGTGGAAGTCTTATGTAGTACATGGTTGGGCGGCTTTTTCCCTTAAGGAAAAACTAAAATTACTCAAAGGATTTGAAGGCTTGGAATATGGAAGCTTTTGGGGACTTGCAAAAGCAATGTAAGGAGCTTACTTTGAAGATCAATGAATTAGACTTGAAAGATGAGGAGGGTGATTTAGAAGTGGAGGAATTGGTGGCTAGGAGGGACCTTGTGGGGGACTTTTGGAAAGTAGCTAAAGG
Source organism: Pueraria montana var. lobata (assembly GCA_026413185.1). Classification (NCBI taxonomy): domain Eukaryota; kingdom Viridiplantae; phylum Streptophyta; class Magnoliopsida; order Fabales; family Fabaceae; genus Pueraria; species Pueraria montana. The sequence continues at coordinate 74,329,354 of CM048653.1, read as the reverse complement.
CATGAATCACTTATGCATCAAAAATCTAGGTGTAGATGGTTGAAAGAAGGCGATGGTAATTCAAAATATTTCCACTCATTGGTGAATTGGAGAGGGAAAAGGAATGGCATTAAGGGGTTGATGGTGGAGGGCAATTGGGTTGAAGAACCGTCTATTGTCAAAAAAGGCGTGTTGGAGTTCTTCAAAGCTAGATTCCAAGAATCAACATGGCTAAGGCCAAATCTTGATGGTGTGCCATTCGATATGATAGATGAGGATGACAATGCTTTGTTGTGTGCGCCTTTTGGTGAAGATGAAGTGAAGGAAGCCGTGTGGGAGTGTGGTGGGGACAAAAGCCTGGGAGCGGAAGGCTTCAATTTCAATTTCATTAAAGTGTTGGCAATCTTTGAAGGTTGATTTTTTGAACATGATGAAGAACTTTTGGGAACATGGTGCTATTCCAAGAGGTGGAAATGCTTCTTTTATTGTACTTATTCCAAAAAAGGAGGAACACAAGGGTTGGATGTGTAACACCCCATTTTTTCTTTTATAATTATAAAAATATATTAGTTATTATTAAATATTATAGTTTGTTGGTTTTAATTAAAATAAATATTTGAGAATATATTTTGGGTTAGGAAGTGAGAAAAATGGGTTTTTAGAAAATAAAAGGGTTTACGAGATTATGATATCTTAAATCATGTGTTGGGCTTTAGGCTCCGTAAGCCCAATTTGCCTCTAAAAGATGTCAGATTCTCTAAAACCTCTCTTTGTCCTTTTTTTTCCTCTCTTTGGAAATTGTGTCATCCAAACCACGAATAGAGGAGTGAAAGGGAAATCATGAAGAACCACAATTTCTTGCACCCTTGTTGTGAAATCACGTCTTTCGAGGTAAGGGAGGAGTGAAATTATCTCTCTTATGGGTATGATTATGGTCGGGGGTAGCGGGGTCGTCCCTAGACCCCAATTGGTTGTGTAAGGTTTTGTTTTATTCGTATTTTATGTTTTCGAAAGTAGTTTATGAACCTAACTGGGGAGACCGTGAATAGCTCGTTGAGTTCTGACCTTGGGGGTGTTATCTGGTTTGGAATCTCCTTTAAGCTCATGCTGATCCCATTGGTTGGAGTATCCTTGCAAAGCTAGGTAACCCTGACGAGTTGCTAGGGGTATCATCCTGGTTGAGACTATTAGTGTCGAATGCCTATGGTGTGGCTATTTGTCTATTGCACGTACTCCCAAACTACTTTCACAAAAGAGTTTTAAATGGCACCACATGCATATAAAGCTAAGAGCATAAAACATATTGCATTGCATGAATACTTGAATGTGACTGTGCTTGACATATGTGAATGCTAAGAGATAAATGTTGATTGTGTTTGTGTTGCTACCACGAGCATGTAGTGAGATGTATCTCACTCCCTTTTTTTTAGTGTTTTTCTTGTGTATGTGTTGGTGATAGGTGATGTCCAACAGGACCAAGAGGATGAAACTAGAAAAGAAGCATAGGCTTTCCTTTATCGTCTTTTATTTAGTTTTAGTTATGAGATTGTAAATCCTTAATAGGTTTTGACATAGAGACTGGACTTATGATATTATTTCTTTATAGAGGTGTCAAAACAGGTCGGAACCCGGTGAGCCAGCCCGGCCCACCACGGGTTTGGGCCGGGCTGGGTCAAAAAATTGGGAATTTTTGTGATACTGTCAAAAGTATAACCCTGCTCACTTAACCCGCGGGGCAAACGGGTTTGAGCTGGGTTGGGCCGGGCTGACCCAATGACCCACTTAAATTAAAAAAATATTGAAATAATATAATAGTTAGTAATAGAAGAAATACTGAAATAGAAAATAGAAAGAAGGCTCCAAAATCGTGATTCGTGAACCACTGAACCCTCAACCCGTGAACCGTGAATATTGAAAGAAGGCTCCTCTCCTCTACGGCTCTACGACTGCGCGTCTCCACTCCAGGCTCCAGCTCTCCTATGGGGCTCTGCCTCTGGCCCTCTGCCGGTCTGCCGTCTGGTCTCTCCTCTCCTTTCTCGAGTGTCTCTCCTCTCGTGCACAGAACGACCAGCAGCAGTGTGGCACCACCACGCGTTTTGAGTGCGTCTGCGTCAGTGCAACCCATCGCCGGCGCTACCCACCTCCGGCGCCGCCATCTCAAAAGCTTCTTGGCCACCAGGTATGTTCTTTGCCCCCTTTCATTCAGTCAAATGGTTTGAAACCCCAATATCATGTTCAGAAGATGGAAATATGATTCTCTGCCCACTGTTTGGATTGGACGAAACCATCCAACTCACTGCTATTTGCCATAGTCTCCATCCATGCCTGATGTTTTCCAGCCTTGTCTTTTTTTTTTCGATCAGTCCCTTCTCTGTTCTCTGTGTAGACTGTTATCTGTTCTTTGCCCTTTCTTTTTGTTGTTATTGACTGGTGTTTTGAGAAGATTATGATTATGATTTTGATATTTTAATTATTATTTGAATATATTTTTAATGTTATGTAATTATGTGATTATCTCACATTGTGTAAAATAAATGTGATAAGAATTTGATCAGTTTGGAAAAAGTTTAAATGGTTTCCAGTCAGTTGATAATTAATGGCCTACAATGTGAAGTTTAAGAGTGTAAAAACTACTCTGCAGCTGCAGCTATGATGAAAAATACATGAGACAAAAGTTACTATTATGTTATTTCTTTCTAACTTTCTGTTATGTTTCTAAGCAAAAATTTTGGTGTTAAAGCTATGAAATTTAATCTGATTGTTTACTACATTTTTGCAGTATGGAATCAGAAACTATTCATCAAAGAAGTGTCAATGCAGTTTGTAGTGATGATGATGAGTGCAAAGAAGATGAAGAACCCATGGAAAAGGGTCCAATTGAGAATGAATGTGATGAAGCTGAAAGAAATGGTAAGAAACCTAGGACTTGTACATTTGAAGTTTGGAGTTTTTTTTACTAAAATTGGTGTGAAAGATGGCAAAGAAAAGGCTGCATGTAATGTATGTGGACAAGAGTATGTAATTGGTGGAAGTAAAATAGGGACTTCAACATTAAAACGTCATTTGAAAAAATGGTGCAGTTCTTCTGCTAAATATCAAGATGTAGGTGGTATGATAATTGATCATTCGGGAAAGTTAAGAGCTAGGGAACTTGACAACAAACATGTTCGTGAGCTTATAGTAAGGGCTATTATTGAACATGGCTTGCCATTTAAATTTGTTGAATATAAATGGATTAGGGAATTGCTCTCATATTTAAATCCAGATGTCAAGCATGTGACTAGGAATACAATAGTGTCTGATGTGTTGAAATTTCATAATGAATTCAAACAGAAACTGAAAAATGTCATGCAAAAATGTCATAACCGGATTTGTTTGACGTCTGATTGTTAGACTGCATGTACCCAAGAGGGATATATTTGTTTGACAGCACATTTTGTTGACAACAATTGGAGATTGTGTAACCCCCCTTTTTAATTACTTAATTTCTATATAAAATTCATAAACACTAAAATTTACAATTAAAATAAATACATTCCATTAAGTTTAAAGTTTGTCTTTATAATTTACATTATTAAAATTTACAGAAAATACTATTACAAAATTATTTCTAATCAATACAAAAGTATCTAAAACCAAAAACCCCTATTCCTATAGCTCTGGAGTATGTCTGCATCTGTGACTTCTAATTAATCTTCCAAATACCTGCAATCACACTCCCCTAGAATCTGGGGACAGCATTACCGGATCAGGCATTTAATTTCTCATAGAATTAAAACAATTTCAAACAATTACATATCATAACAAATTAATTAGTTACACACATAATTAAATGCAGTATGATTTATGCAATGCAGTTTTTGACTCAAATTCATTTTGACCCTGCTCCATGGAGACTTCCCCTTTGAGTGTTTAGTAAGTAACTGGCCTACCATTACGTACTGCAATTCAGCTATCAGCCCCTACTAAACGCGAATAAGCTAAACAGAATTAGGAGATCAGGATACCCGGAAGGCTACCACGACCGCAACTCAGTCCAGTTTCCAGCCACATGTGGAATTGCCAATATCCTTCACCCCACAGACTATATAATCACAGATTATACGGTCCTGTCTAACAAATTCTACTCAACCCAAAAATCCTTTCTCAATCATTCTCATTTCACATGACTACCGTAATCTCGGTTAGTCAACAATTCATTTCTCAATCAATCTCATTTCACATGACTACCGCAGTCCCGGTTAGTCAACAAAAGTCATTTCTCATAAATCAACTCAATTCTCATGACTACCATAGTCCTGGTTAGTCAACATAATTCTTTCTCATTTGATACTTTTATAAATCCCCCAAAAAGACTCATGCTAATGAATTTTTTTCATGATCACAATCAAATAAATAATTTGTACACATTCACATACAAGGATACAAAAATTTAAGCAATTTAAATTATAACATTAGTATTTTTAATAATTTCCGAAAATGCCCTCAATCTTTTTCCAAAATACCCAATGTGTCCCTACATGTAAAATGACCATTTTGCCCTTGGTTTTTATAAAAAATTCCACATAATATCCCTTGCATTTAGGGCTGGCCGAATGGTCTCACTACCATTCTCAACATATTTTCCAAAGCAACAAACTCCAATTCCAACCAAAATTCAATCAAATCACAATTTCAATCAAAATTCAACAAATCAAATTTCAACCATTACAACACCTTAAAAATTCAATCAAACATCATTCCAATTCATGAATTTCAATCACAAGCATCAAAAACACAAAACCCCTAAATCAATTTCAAGTTTTCATGATTCTAGGCCAAAATTTTAATCTAACCCTACAACATGTTTTCTTCTAATTCCAAGGGTTCTAATTGAAATTAAATGCCTAGATCCTTACCTTAGACTCTTTAATTGAAGAAAAAGCCTTGAATTCCTTTCTCCCTCACTCCTTGGTCTTGTAGGAATTTTTTAGATTTCTTCCAATTCTTTCTCTATTAGCCGAATTAGCTTTGTGTTTTGGAAGTTTGGATGGTTTGGTTTCTTAATTTGGGATGAGATGATGAAGTTAAGATGAAATTGAAATGAAAACTGCAGCTGCTGGGTTTGGAGAGCTCACGGTTCTGTTTTGGGAAGAATAGCTTTTTGTGACTTTTTTTTCTATTTTGCTTAAGTTAAATGCTTCTAAAAATTTTATTAACCAAATTGGACTTTGCCTTCAAGTCCAGCTGACCCTTGCACGTCCAGCAGCCTTCATTGGCCAAGGAAATAAGTCACCAAAGTCACTTGGACAGCCAAGTAGTTCCTTGTGTGACTTGGTCACTTGCCTACCCCAAAAGTCAACATTTTCAAGAAGTTTGTAGAAAATTCTAGAATATTTTTAGGGCTGTTAATTATTTTACAATGTGATTAGAATGTGAAGAAAATAACATCACCAATGGATTCCTCACTATCAAAAACCTTGGGGTAGTGTCTTACTTATCTCTTAATCCAAGCCTAATTAGCTTAATTTAGTGACATTAGAAAAGCCTAAGTTGTCACTTTTTGATTGGTTAAGGTTCTAATTTAAATTTTTCTTGGTTAAACATTTTTAATAATTATTCTAAGTATATTAAAATTATTAGATAATTCTATAGATATCCTATGAATTTTCTCTAAATTTTCTGTCTTAAAATTTTACCGTAATAATTTCTCAAAGTTCTAACTTTCAGAAAATCCTAACAATTCTGAATAAGCATTTTAATTCTTTATCTGTATATATTTTTAATCTATATTCTATTACCTTTCTTTTAAGTTATAAATGAGTTCAAAATTCTATACTTGAAAATTTATCCTGGACAGCTGTCTGACATAGCAGTCCAGTCAATTATCAATTTCAGTAAAAACAAAGACATTTGCAAATTCAGAAAATTCTTCTGAGTAGAACTGTATTAATTTCATTAAGAAAATATGTTCATAAGGTTCTATAAAATACATTGCATAAGTGTTCATAATGTACATATATAAATGCATACAAATAGTAAAAATGAGGATGTTACAGATTGCATAGTAAGATTCTTGCTTTTTGTAGAATGGAGCCTCCATATACTGGTCATGATTTGGAAAACAAAGTGTTTGAATGTTTAACTGAGTGGGGAATTGATAGAAAAATATTTTCCATCACATTAGACAATGCTACTGCCAATAATTCTATGCAAGAAATTTTAGGTGAGCAATTAGGATTGCAAAATAGCTTGTTGTGTGATGGGGAATTTTTTCATGTGAGGTGTTCTGCCCACATCTTAAATCTTATAGTTCAGGAGGGCTTAAAAGTGGTTGAAGGTGCTTTACAAAAGATTAGAGAGAGTATTAAATATTAAGAGCTTCAGATGCAAGAAAAATAGCATTTAAAGAATGTGTTGTTCAAGTGAGAGGTATTGACACTAAGGTGGGTTTGAAGTTGGATGTACCCACTAGATGGAATTCTACTTTTGCCATGCTTGAAAGTGCTCTTAAGTATTGTCGTGCTTTTGGTAGTTTTACCATTCGTGATAGAAACTACAAACATTGTCCATCAAGTGAAGAGTGGAAAAGAGCTGAAAGGATGTGTGAATTTTTAAGGCCATTTTATAAGATGACCAACTTGATTTCAGGTACATTTTATCCTACCTTTAATGAATACAAATATTTCTCTTACACCATATGTTTACATAGATATGTTTAACTAATTTTTTAAAAATTATGTTATTTCAGGTACATCTTATCCAACAGCTAATGAATACTTTTTGCAAGTGTGGAAAGTTGAGTGGTTGTTGAGGGAAACACTAAAAAGTGATGATGCATTGATGAAAGACATGGCGGAAAGGATGATGGAAAAGTTTAGCAAGTATTGGAGTGACTATAGTCTCATTCTCTCAATTGCCATGGTTCTTGACCCCCAAATGAAACTTGAAGCTCTTCGATTTTATTATTCAAAATTGGATGCTTTTACTTGTGATGAAAAAGTTGGTTTCATAAAAAGCAAGATGTACAAGCTTTTTGAAGAGTATGTGAATGTAAAGTCCACTTCATCTGGTGCATCAAGTTCCCAAACCAATTAAACAAGATTTCAATTTTGAGGAAAACCAAGGGATGGAAGACATGGATCCGTATTCTGTAAGTTAATTTATTTGTTAATTCTTTGTATGTCTTATCTAATCCTTTGTGTTAGATTAATTTAGTTAAATAAATAATTAGAGGAAGTTTAAATTAAATAATTAAGAGTGTAAAATTTAATTATTTGGTTGATTAGGATTAAATTGGTTTTCTTTCTATTAGCATTTTAAAACTGAAAAAATAGCCCATTTTTGTATAGTGTGTAGGCTTCTTTTATTATTTGTTTTGTTAGTTTATTTGTTAGTTTATTATCTAATATATTTGTTAATTTATTTTGTTTTTCTTATAATGTCATAGGAATATATCAATTATGTCAGTCAAAATGTTAATGTGACTGGCAAGTCTGAGTTGGATCTTTATTTGGTTGAGACACCACTTGAGCCAAAGTTTTTTCCAAAGTTGGATGTATTAAGCTATTGGAAGGACCGCCAAGAACGTTATCCAAATCTTTGTAGGTTGGCATGTGATGTGTTAAGCATTCCAATAACAACTGTTGCTAGTGAGTCTGCATTTAGCATTGGTGCTCGTGTACTTAACAAGTATCGTTCTTGTCTTCTTCCAACCAATGTTCAAGCACTAATTTTAACTCAAAATTGGTTACTTGGCTTTGAAGAATTGGGTAATATATTACTTGTCAATACTTTTTTTACTAGTTTACTTCAAACAAAATCATTCATTGCTAATGTTATTATTTTTTTTTTTTGTCATTGTAGATGAAGATAATGGTGATGTTGAGAAAGAAGAGGAACTTGTTTTAGACTTCACAATTCATGACTCCAATGTTGTTCATGGATAACAACAATTTCATCTTGGCACTTTGGAATTTGGATGAATGATGGAGTTTAGAATTTAATGTTCTAGTTGTTTAGTAATTTCAATTATGTAGGTTGGCTTGACAATTTGGTATTTTTAAGACTTTAATGTTGTTGAACTATGAGTTGGATGGTTGAATTTTATTTTAAGACATTTGTTTTGAATGGTATTTATGTATTTGAGACATTTGAATGGTTACTTGAATGGATATTTGAGACATTTGCCTATTATTTCTATTTGTATTTCAATCATTTGAATTGATAAATGTCTTTGATAAAAAAATGTCATCTTTTAAAATAAAAAAAAAACCAGAATAATGTTTTTATTTTTTTAATTTTGATTTTTTTTTATTTTTATAAATTTGGTGAGCCAACCCACCTAACCCACCAACCCGTGGTGGGCCGGGCCGGGTTGATTTTTTCATGGCTCACCAAAAAGTGAGTCGGGTTGACCCGGCCCATTTATTGCACAACCCGTGGTGGGCCAACCCGTGTGGGCCGGGTTGGCCCGTTTTGACACCTTTATTTCTTTAGTTTGGTTTTATATTATTTATAACCTTTTGCATATTTTGATATGTGATATTTTTTTACTCGTGAAAAGTTTTGGATAAATCGTCTTTCTTTTCTGCAACGTACAAAATTTATTTAATTATTATGCTAGTGAGGTAAAGGGTGTCACATGATGAATTTCGACCTATTTCCTTAATAGGTTGTATGTACAAAGTTATATCTAAAGTCCTTGCAAAAAGATTAAGGAAGGTTGTGTCCAAGGTCATTAATGATAGACAAAGTGCGCTCTTGGGGGGAGATATTTGTTGGATGGGGTTCTAATTGCTAATGAAGTGGTGGAAGAAGCAAAGAGGAACAAGAAGGAATGCTTGATTTTTAAAGTGGACTTTGAAAAGGTTTATGATTCCGTTTGTTGGGAATTCCTCTTTTATATGATGAGGAGGATGAGATTTTGTGAGAAATGGATTGGTTGGATCAACGGAGGGTTGGAATCCGCAACTATTCTATTCTTGTGAATGGTAGCCCTACTCAACAATTTGCTTCTCAAAGAGGGTTGAGGCAACGCGACCTGATTGCTCCATTTCTATTCCTTTTGGTTGCGGAAGGCCTTAGCGGTTTGATGAGGCAAGCCTTATCCTTGGGACTCTTTTCAGGATATAAGGTTGGGGTTGATCATGTGGATATCTCTTTGTTACAATTTGTCGATGACACGTTATTCTTTGCGGAGAAGTCCCTCCAAAATGTTTTGTGCATCAAATCTATCTTGAGGTGTTTTGAGATGGTTTCGGGGTTGAGAGTTAATTTTTATAAAAGCCCTTTGGCGGGTGTTGGTGTGGAGGATGTTGTCTTGCATAGGTTTGCCTCGGTGCTTAATTGTAGGTTGATGGGACCACAATTTACATACTTAGGTATACCTATTGGTGGGAATCCAAGAAGGGAGATCTTTTGGGAGCCTATCTTGAGGAGTCTAAGGAACAAGCTTACTATGTGGAGGCACAAAACCTTGTCCTTGGGAGGGAGAGTAACTCTCGTTAACTCGGTATTATCTTCCATTCCTTTATTTTTTTGTCTCTCTTCAAACTTCCTACTTGTGTGGCAAATAAAATCATTAGGATTCAACATAACTTTTTTTGGGGAGGGGTGGAAGAAGCAAGGAAATTGGCTTGGGTAAAATGGGAGGAGGTGTGTTTACCTAAGTCACAAGGTGGTCTAGGTATTAAAAATGTGGTCTTGTTTAATGTGGCTCTTCTTGGCAAATGGAGATGGAAACTAGCTCTACCAAATAATCTTTTGTGGGAAGGGAAATGTAGAGGCCATAAAGAAAAGATCTCAAAAAGACTCTACTTGGTGGAAAGATTTAGTACAAGTGTGAGGGGAAAGTGGGAGGGGTGCTTGGTTTGATAATAATAGCACATGGAAGATTGGTGATGGTAGGAGACTAAATTTGTGGAATGTAAAAGGATTGGGTCGGGAGCCGTTTGAAAACAAATATAGGAGGCTTTACTTGAACTCGGAGCAAAAGGAGTGCCTTGTGAAAGATGTGGGTCATTGGGACAATGATCTTTGGATCTAGGATCTAAAGTGGCGCAGGCCATGGTTTGACTGGGAGATTCCTATCTTGAACAACTTTTTGCTTGAACTACAGGGGATAACATGCGTTATGGGGAGGATGATGTTTTGGTCTGGAAAAATGCATCAACAGGGATTTACTATGTGAAAGATGCTTACAAAGTTCTGGTAACATCTTTGGACCTTGTTGATCCATTTTTCTATTCCTATTTGTGGAAGCTTTATATCCCTTCATGTATAGCTGCTTTTATTTGGCGACTATCCAAAGACAGGTTACCTACAAAAGTGAATTTGTGGAGAAGAAATATTCTTCATCGGGAACCAGAGATTAAATGCTCCTTCTGCTAGCTGGAAAATGAGGACTTAGCACATCTATTTTTTAACTGCAACTTTGCATCTAGAGTTTGGGCTTTTTGCTATCGATGGGTGGGGGTGTACTGGGTCCAACATCATAACTGGAAGGATAATTTCTTTCAGCATGAATGCTTCTGGCTGGGGAAGGGGAAGACAAAAATTTGGAGAGTTGTCTGGAGCGCGGATGTTTGGGGTTTATGGTGTCACCGTAACAACATTTTTAAACAGGAATTGGTGGATTTTGATGCAGTCACTGAGCTTGTTATTTTCAATTCCTGGAGTTGGCTAACTGTGAAACACAAAAGGTATAATTTCTCTTTTTTTTAATGGCATTCCAACCCTGCACTGTGTATTAAAGCTCTCTAACTTGAAATGCAGGAAATCACACTAGAATGGGGGGTTGAATAGTGTTTTAGATATAAGTTTAAAAATTTTTGCAAAGATGGAGATATCTTAACTTAGATTTTTACAAAGTACTTGTAAAACAACGAGTTTCAGATATTGTCCAATAGTTCAAAATAACAGTTTGATGACACTGTATTTTCTGATATCGTCCAAGAGTGAAATAGAGATTTTTCACAAATATGAGAAAGGAAACTTGTGCATTTAATGCGAAGAAATAACTCTAGAGATAACTAGTAAGCTGAAAAACAATAAAGTAAAAACACTTGGTTTATATTGGTTCACTCAACCTGAGCTACGTCCAGTTCTCCTTCAAAAACCTTTTGAAGGGTTCCACTAATCAAGACTTTGATTACAAACAAGTATTCTCTACCCTACCACTTCTAGCTACAAGTATTCTCTAGGCCGCTTCTGGCACACCTTTAATCTCCCCCTGAGATTAAAGAACACCCAAGTATTCTTTGTCACTAAGCCACTCCTGGCTTTTCAAACAAACTGTTTGATTACAAATTCAGATAAACTCTCACAGAGAGGATATTTCAATATAAACTAAATAAAAAAATTAACTTAGCAAAGCTAAGTAGATTGCTCTTTTTGCACAAGTGTAGATCGTCCAATTGTTTTAGCAGAGTTTCAGCTCTTTGAAAACTTGAATGCTTCGTTGTGGATTTCGTGAGCTTGATCCTCTATTTATAGGCAGCTCGATGAAGATATCCGTTGTGGGATCTGAGCTTTTGCCAATAACCGTTCTCTCACCATCATATGACCGTTGCTACGTGTCAATTCAGGGTGGAGAGAGAAGGAGACAAAAGTACATGTAGCGCCTCCACTTTTGTACAATTTTTGTATAGGGAAGCTTTTATGTCCCCTGTGGTACACTTTTGAATATTCAAATGAAATGTCACATTAGAATTGAGAAGGAATAAGAAAACATTTTAGAGAATCATCATAGAAAAGCATAAGTGTACTTTAACACAATATGGATGCATTATATAACTGTTTGATAGAAAAAGGTGTAAGTTATATAAGCGAGTGGACGCTCCTCGAATGGATGCAGTATTTACACACTGGTTTTCACAATGCATTGGACACTTGTTTCATTACAGCGCATTGGACGCTAGATTTATACTTTATAAAAATAAGTTCCAGTTACACATTGGACGCATTATACATATAGAGATATATTGTTTGAGCTTAAGAAATATAATATCATTGAGGCATTGGACGTTGTGGTACCTATTATACTCAAACATAAAGCATTAGATACTTTAAAATTTAATCTCATTTATTATCATCAAAATCAAAGTTTGAGAGGTTGGACATCATCCAAAGTCTTAAACTCCAACATAACTTGTACGCGTTGCTGGTTTCTCGAGCAGTTTGCATGTAATTAATTGTGGTGGTTTTCTCTTTTTTGGAGGGACATATATGTCAATTGTTTATTAGTGGGAACTACTTATATCCTTGTTGCTGGATAGGACTCATGGATATTTGGATCGAGTCCTTGCAGGGTGTTGTTAGTTCTGTCAGGTGCTTTTGTTTTCTGCACTTTGTAAGACTAATTGGTACCGCTAGTACCTATAATGAATATAGAATTTTTTTGCTAATAATATATATATATATATATATATATATATATATATATATATATATATATATATATATTTGATTGGACCATTTCAATACCTCGTTTGTAACTTTTATATTTGTCGAGACTAACAAAGTAAGGATATCTATTTGATTTTATCTTTATAAATCAAATCAAACACTCCATGCACTAATTAGAGTCCTGATCGATCACAATCAAATTACTCATATCTTGAAGTTGAAAACAGTGTTACTAGTTTAAATAAAAAGAACTCACAAATGATACTTAATTTTAAGTCCCACAAATATAACATATATTTGTTGATTAAGTCAGTATAGAGAGCCATCTTTTTTAGAATCAACATATTTCAATTCTTGAAACAATTTTTCACCATCAACAAATTGACATGCCTAGGTGGGACCTATTTGTCATAATAGACACATGTTCCTTCTTGAAGTTCCTCAAAATAAACAACAATTGATTCCTTCGACACACATGTTTCAATATCAACACATAATAAACTTAATATGAACTCAAATTCCCAAAGACCAAGTTATGGAGTTGGCCTTACTCAATTATGAAGCAACGAGATCCAATACAGATGGTAATGTGTTAAGAGATCCTAATAATCTCTTGACTAATATCACTATTCAAACTCTCATGTCGATTTGAAAGCAAATGAATGAGAATAATCATGACATGGTCAATATGTAAACTCGACAGATGACCATAATGTTGAACCAATAGGCTCAAAATATCCAACCCCTAAATGGTCTGAATGTTGGTGTTAAAAACCAACAAGAACAACAACTACTAGTTGTTCAGAACCCATTGGTTTATTAATCAAAACCAGAATGTTGATAAAGTGTTGAATGAGTTTTGACAAAAAAAATAACAATTTTGGTGTGGCAAAATTTCCAAAATACATATATGGGTCAAAATATGCAAAATTTAAAAAATGCTTGTTGATCAATTTTCATAAAATTCTCTCACTACCAGAATTGTGGCAGGATGTGAAAAAAATTAAAAATTAATTAATTACCATCAAGGTTTATCTTTAGGAAAAACATTGAAAAACCTTTTTAAAAATAAATAACCTTTGAAACCATATTAGAATTCAAGATTCCATTACATATAAAAAATATGTTATTATCTTACAACGTTCATCGTAAGACAATTACCTCTAATTAAAAGTACAATTCATATGACTATAACAAATTTTATTTTGTTCCTTTGAAACAAGCAAATAAAATTAATTAAATTTAAATAAATGAATTACATATAAATATGAATTACATATATGGTGCAATGAAAAAGTCAAAGTCACATAATTCTTTAAAAATATTACGTTGGCATGTTTTAGTTTTATTATTAACTATTATACGAAAACATAGAGAAGGAGCTTTGTGAAAAATTTAAGCAAAAGTCATTTTTTATAAAAAAAAAATATGACTATATGAGGGCTAGCTACTAAGTCACTAACAACCCATTTTTAAGATTTTATTTTTAGAAATAAATAAATAATCAGAGATTATTAAGTAATTGTGTCTCAGATATTTCTTAAAAATCAGTTCTCGCGATAGTAAAAAAAAAGTGAATTCAAAAGGATTATCACTAACAATTTATTTTTATAAAATATTTGTCTTTGATTATATAATAAATTATGTTAATTGTTAACTAAGAACACAAGTCAATTAAATCGTTTCTAAAAAAAAAATTGACTAAAGAGATACTTAATTTAATAATGTAAAATAAAATAAGGGTTAACTGAAACAAAAAATATTTTGAATTATTTTCATTTAGAATATGACACGCAGAATCAATAAAATAGAACCATGGCCCACACGACACATAATCAGCAATCCAAACATTCAAATAAGAAAAAAGCATAAAAAAAAAAAAGGGAAAAGAAAATAAAGCACGGCATGACAATATTAAGCCCAAAATATCATCAGTCACCCACTCACCCAGTGAAATGAATTGAGATAGTAGTGGATTGCATGAGGTCCATAGGATCCAAAAACACTCCTCCTTTTTCCTTACACGCACTCTCATTCTTCTCTTCTCTCTCTCTCTCTATTTTTTTTTTTAAAACTACCCTCATAAACATCCTTCATCTCTATTAGCTTCTCTGTATTTTAGGTCAAAGTTATTTAAAACTATTTTTTTTTTTGGCGAATGACAACGGCACTTTAAAACCATGATTAGGAGGATAATTTGAGAAAAAAAAATTAAAATGAAAAAAGAGAAGGGAAAATGTGTAAGTATAAAAGAGAAGTGTATATTGCAAACGCCCAATTAAAACTGACCCCATGATATGCCAAGGCTGCTGGGGAGAGCCCAGTGTCCATGATCCATAGAGAACAAATGAAACGGATTCCCCTATGGGAAACAAGCAATTAAAAAATTAACATCATGAATCAAAAGCAAGTAAAACAAGCAACAGCATCTTGTGGTGTGCTATTGGAAATTAACAAGAAAAGTACCTCAGCTTCACACACATGGTGGTCTAGCCTCTGAGCTTTGGCAGAATCATGGATGGGATGGGAGAGTACTGATTAATACACACATTCTGCACTCACAAATTAAGCACAAAAGGCATACTCTTTGTCTCATCTCATTTTTTTCACAGCAACAATCACAAAAAATCTTCTCACTCACCAACCCCAACCATCTCAGCACTTTCACACTCACTTCATCTGAGATTCCATTTCATTCTTCTACCGAACACTACATAAATCATTCAGATCTCTCCTCCTTCAATCCCTCGCAAACCTCGTTTCCTTTTCTAGCTTCCTCTGATTCTCTCTCATTCAAGGACCAACGGCAATAACCATTTTCGATCCCCCATTTCCTTCTTTATGCATATTTTCCAACATTTGAACTGTACTCTATCTTACACTTGCACGTGTAAGTCTGACAGAAAGAAGAAAAAAAAGAGAGAGAGAGAGAGAGAGTGCTCTGTACTGTTACCATAAGTTGGGTAAGATAAAGACAGAAATATGACAATCCATGCATGTTTTTTTTTTTATTGCAATGACAATCCATCATGCATTATGCATACGTTCAACACATGCAATAATTTCTCGAGTTATGAATCTTATGATTAAGACCCATCCTAATTTCTCACTCTACTCATATTGTCTAGGACATAGGAGAAAAGTTACTTTTGTTTTTCTTCTCTTTTGTGTTTTTTTTTTATATATATTTTTGTAAGAGAAACAAAATAAATAAAAATAAGATACGATAAAATAAAATCTCTAAATTTTGGTGTTCACAACAACTTTTCTAACTTTTTCTTCTTTAATACAATTTTTAAAACATGTGTCAAAGGCATTAAAATGACTTCTTTTATCAATCTTGTGGCTCTTAAGCACAATAGACACAAAAGAGACACAATTCAGATACCTAGCTACTTGCCAAACTTTACATATATCCTACTGCAAGCTTTTTCCTTCATTTTGTTGATCAACGGCATGACCATGATCTAAAGTCTAAGCTTTATCAACTCAATAACATATTCAGTGTGGTTTTTCATTTTTACAAATAATATTGCTATTTCAACATAACCATAAAGACTAATTAATTGAGGTGTACCAAACAAACAAGCTTTTACTGCTTTTTTTTTTTCCCCTAACAAACCACACTTGTGTTGTAAGAACTGGACCCTAGACTCCTTAGGCAACACCACTTGCATCCCAATCATTTCTATTAAAAGTCACTGCCGTTACCGTACGCGTCCACAAACCAAATTTGATTAGACTGTCTCGAAGTTGGAAAGCCGAAGCCATTGTAGTTCTTACCACCTTTAACAGTTGATTTTTGAGAAAGAGATGAGCCAGCAGTAGTGGTACATATATCCCTATGACATAGAGAAACCAAAAGTGTTGGCGTGGTTGGAAGATGGACAATAGGGAGGCTGAGGAAAGTGACCCCAATACAAGAAGAACATGTTTCAGGATCATAGCGAAGTGGCCACTGCGAGCCTTTAGGTGGATTTTGAATATTGCAAGAACCACACAGTAAAAGCATATGGAAGTTAGGAAAATCCACATGTGAATTGGGTGTGTCTCAGAGGGCGATTTGGTCTTGTTTTGATACTCAACTTGCATGACTCCAAGGATTTGTTGATTCAGAAACATGAAGACCTCATGGAAAGGGAATACAGCAATCACCAGCCGTTTATCCTTCTTGGTAGTTGTGCTGCTACAAAAAAAGAAGACATAATTAATGATGTCCCACAACATAAAAAAAAAAAATCCTAAAAAGACGTTCTTCAATATATATTTTTTATTGGTAAAAATTTATAGGAAACTCTCTTAAATGATCAGATGCATGGACTCATTTCATTTAATGAATCCCAAAATTTGTGAAAAATATAGGACAAATCAAAAGATACAGCCATAACCAAGTTAGTAGCAATAATTAAATTATCTTGAGTATGATGCATGACTTAATCATCTTTCCTATGATCTCAAAAAGCATAAAAGAAAAATGGCTGAGCGGTATGTGATGTACTCTAACCTTGAGGTTTTCTTTGGCTTAACCCTTGGCACAAGGCTAAGTCTTTGGTGTCTAAACCTGTGGATTGGAATGCGAACATGCCTATTATGATCAATATCCTCCTCCACTCTCACCTCGCTGATCTCTAACATGGATCCTTCCATTTCCATATTGTTGTAATGAAATAAATGTTTCTACTATAAGAGACCATATAAATAGATACTAGAAGATCAAGCTTGTTTGTGCTTTCCATTCTTCCACCGTTTAGTGGTTACTGAACAAAACTTTTTGGTACAAGGACTGGGGCTCGGGGGCCTCAGAATCTGACTCATGCCTCGGTGGCTGCAACTGCAAGTAAGTGCATGAGATCAGTAACTTCCACTAAAATATTTAGGACAAAAAAATCATTATTTCTTTTATTTTAATTTATTGTTTTAAGGATATTATAATAAATCAATATTAACTAAATTTTGAAAATAAAAAATATTGTTTCTCTCTCCTCTTCAATCTCCCACATTTCAAGACATTATCCCTTTCTTTTTATTCTATTTTCTCTTTTTCCAATCTCCTTGTACATGCCACCGGTGCAACAGAGTGTGATCTGGAATTCTTTTTTTTTTTTGGATCCACTAAAATTTCATTAAAAGGGAAGGAAACCACTCTTGCACAGGAAGTAGACGCTAAAATAAGGAGCAAAAGAAGAAGACCTGGATGAGAAAAGTTGTAAATAATAGATGAGAGAAGACAGAAAAAAAATATGAGAGAAAAAAAATATTTTTTTTATTTTTTAAATTAAATAATAAAGTACAATAATATCTTTAAATTAAATTTTAAGAAACAAAAGAATTAATAGATTTTTAGTTCAAATTTTTGTATGTTAAGTGTTAATACACATCAATTAAAAAAGAGTACGGTGAATATTAGCAGTCTCATATATATATATATATATATATATATATATATATATATATATATATATATATATATAACCAATAAGAAATTAATAATTTCAAAATTGTTTTTATTTAAATTTTATTACTTTTTTATCTTCAATAAGTATTCTAAAATCATTCACTGACATTTATCTCTTTTTATTTATTAATGCTTATTGCATATACTTCAATCGGGAATCGATAAATGTCAAAAAAGAAAAACATCTTTGAAAGGCCAAGAAAATTTATTGATAATTTGAAAGTAACGGCAAAATCCCAAAGCAGCTACCCAGCACGTGATCGACAACATTTGGATCCTCTCCTGTTTTTTAGTGTTAACATGAGTGGGCCATTCATTATGAGTGGGAGTGCACAAAAGAATATTGAGTGGGCATACATGTCGGCGGCGAAAATGGAACTGAAACAAACAAGTCGTACACCGTACACATCGATCTATGGAGGATAAGACTACTCATGATTTGGTTATTCAAATAACCATAATCATAATTACTCATTCATGTTCTTTTTATAAGAAATAAAAAAATATTTTTTTATTTTAATTATAAAAAATATATATCTATTTTAAGATATATTAATTGTTAGTTTTTTTTTTATTTTTTATCTTGTAAAATTCATTAATGAGACACCTATTTATTTCTCATGTATTTATTGGTCTATTAACAATACAAATTACATTTACTGGTGGAGGTGTAATATCATTAATGTAATCATTACTTAAACCAATCAATTTAAGAGATACTTGTGGAATACAATTAAAATTTATGACATTATTAATTATAATTAACTAGCTTGACTATTTTTATTGATATTGATGATTTAATTATTTGTTTCTTATAAAAAGGACCGGAGGGAATAATAAATAACTAAATTATAAATGGTTGTTATAATCATAATTATAACTAATTTTATATAATCAGTTATTATTTTTAAAAAAAAATGGTTATATAACCGGTTATGAATATATGACTGATTATATAATCAATTTTGAAATAAAATAATTTAAAATTGATTCTTATATTATCTTATATATTTTTATGCTATATATATATATATATATATATATATATATATATATATATATATATGAAATTACATTTTAAAATTAAATAGCATTGAATAAAATAAACTTTATTTTAAATTATGTAAATTACAACTAAGAGGACCAATTTATGGCATTTATTTCATCCTTATTAAACTCTATATATGCTTACTTTTTTTTTTTTTTGTAAAATTGTTGTCACCGTAAAACTACTAAAGCTAGCATGTATTGATGATAAAAGAAAAAAGAAACTACAAATTTCTAGTGATTTTTATTTTTTACTGATAAAGGAAATAAATACAGTACGCTACACAAACTTATTTTTTCCATTGAAATTAGAATCCCCTGCCGATCTCTCTTGACATCCTTTCAATTCTTTATTTTTATTGACAAAAATTCTTTACTTTTAGACAATTTTTTTGTATTCAATAATTAGACAGATATCATTTTCTTACGAAGTGAACCTTTAAAATAGTTAAATTCTTTCTAATTTTAGACTTTTGGTAAATATTTTAATTAATTTAGTTATTTTAGAGAAATATATGAGAGAATTTAAAAAAAATATATTATTTTCAAACTATATATATATATATATATATATATATATATATATATATATATATATATATATATATATATATGCACACACACACGCTAAACCAGCATAATTCTAAAATTACTTAAAAATATTAAAATTGTTTTAATTTATGGCCAATGTATATGTGATTTGCAACACGTAACAAAGAGGGTGAATGGGGGCCGGACGCGTTTACGTGACAGGAGAACCGAGAAGTTCTTGTAACATATATAACCAGTTATAAGTTATAACCGGTTATAAAATACATACTAACTGTAACCATTTGTTTAACAAATATAAATAACCAAATTGTATTTTAAAACATAAAACAGTTATAGTTTATAACCATTTTTAATTAACTGGTTAATATGTAACCAGTTAATTATGGTTATGGTTAAAATTTAAAAAACTGGATAAAATGAGCAGCCCTAGTGGAGGAGTATATGGCTATGGAACCGTGGTGGACAAGGAGCATTGATGTTGATTGGCCATATTGGAGAGAAATGAAAATGGAGAGGATCCTAACCCTACTTAAACCGGTGTTGGATTTATTTTTACTTAAACCGGTGTTGGATTTATTTTTAATAATATCTATTGCCTTTGGCTTTTAAAAAAAAATATTATGGTTCTACTAATTCAATCACCAATTAACACGTTCTGCATGTTAACAACATTTTTCTTTATTTAAAATTTAAATAGAACTGTATTACAATTATAACTACCAATAGAAATTATTCATTAAAAAATAAAATTCACTTAAATAAAAATACAGTTAAAGATCAATTTTTAAATAAATTCAAAATATACATATCTTATACATTATATATCATCATTAATTAAAAATAAAATATCAAAATATAAATAATATAAACATAATTGAAACATAAATTTTTCTATATTTTAAATATAATTTACTAAAAACTGTTTTAAATATAGAATTCATGGGGATCTTATTTGTAATAATAAAAATTTGGCTTAAATATGTTTTTATTCCATCAAATTTGAGGCACTTTTGATTTTGGTCCCCAATTAAAAATATGTTCTTTTTAATCTCTCAAATTTGCAAAATCTTATTTTTAATCATTCAACTTCACTTTGGAGACTGAAAAGAGACTAAAAATCTGTAACACCCTAAATTTTGGGTTTATAAGTATGCATTAAAAGATCCTTTGTTTGTTTTCTAAAACGTGTTAATTCGATTTAATTGCACAAACTCTATAAAGTTGAAGAAAACATGGGATGGAATTTTGTAGGAAATTTAAAACTTTTTATTAATGAATATGAAAATTTAGTGCCTCTTGGTAAATAAAATGCGTCATATAAGTTCTTAAAGAAGAATGCCTAAGTATTGCCTTAATAATAAAATACACTTTAAAGCAAGTAAAATGAAATAACTAAAGTGGACCTCCATGGCCACCAAACATACATATATATAAGAGTGTAATAAGTTTCGGACCAGTGTAATAAAATATATGCGTTCCCATGGACAATAGCAACATATACAGCCCCAACTGTAACTAGAATAAAGGTGGTAAGAAAGTGTGATGACTGAAAATACATACAAAAGTCTGAAACCTAGGCCTACCCATATCAAAATACACAAAAAGGGAAAAACATAATCTCAAAGCAGTCATCTCTATACCCTACCCTCCATGTCAGACTATACCCAAAAGAGATGCGATGTCAGAGGACCTCTAGCAAGATCCCTGAGAAGAGATCTCGTGACCATCATCCAAAGGGTCTTCCTCTGGATCCTCCTCCTCCGAATCACTGTCCCCTACGACCACGCCTAGTGGCGCCCCTCGGTGGGCACTCGCCCCAGCCTGCATCAACCTCTGAACCCTAAAAGGGTTATGGCAGAAAGTAGGAAGCACCTTCCTCGGCGTGAGCTCATCAGATGGTGTAGCATCAAGGTCAATGTAAGGAGCAGATGGACCCTCAGAAGGTGAGTGAAGAAGATGAGGATGATGACTTAGAGGATGATGAAGAAATCTCCAGTAACCAACCAGCTCCTCCAGCAAAGGCCTCTCCACGAACCTCCATCGCTGCATCCGGCATCTCCTAGTCCCCCTCAGTAGGGACCTCCTCCAGCTCCTTAGAGTCCCCAATATAGAACTCACGAATCTTATTTGTAATAATAAAAATTTGGCTTAAATATATTTTTATTCCCTTAAATTTGAAGCACTTTTGGTTTTAGTACCCCAATTAAAAATTTCCTCTTTCTAGTTTTTAGTTCTTCAAATTTACTTTGGGGACTAAGAATATCATTCCACGAATTTGAAGGACTAAAAACATATATTTTTAATTGGGGAACCAAAACAAAAAATGCCCCTAATTTAAAGAATTAAAAAGATATTTAAGTCTAAAAACTTTTACTTAAACCTTTACAAGTTACTAATCTTTATCATTGAATTATTAAATCAATATATCAATGGTGAATAAATAGCTTGTCCATTGTTGAGGAAGTGAATAACTTCCCCATTCAATACACAATTAGATCACTTCTATCTCTGGTCTTACTTTGTTTTCTCCCATTCGTATACTAATGGTTGCATTGTTATTTCTTTAGCAAAGTATTTGTTCTCTAAGTGTGTGTTTAGTTTTACGTTAGAGAATTGATTATGATTTCAAAATTAATTTTTGATCATTTTTCATTTATTTAGTTTCACGTTGAAGAAAAGTTCAAAATCAATTTTGGATCCTGAATTAAAGCAACTTTAGGTAACTTTTATAGTGAATTAAAAATTTTATATTGAATTTTATTCCTAACTTGTTTTTATAATAAAAACATCTAAATATAAATTACATCATTTCAAAATCAACTTTAACTAAAATCAATTTTACCGACCTAATCCAAACACACTAAAATAGTCAATAGCATCTATAGAGAGTGAAAAGAGGGAGGAAGGGAAGTATAAGTGATTGTAACTTGTTTCCACACAGTTTCCCAAGAGACATCCAGAAACTCTTTCTATATGCAATGTTTATGTATTTATAATAAATTGTGTTCCGTTCTGTTAATGTCTTTTGACTTTTTTAATTATTATGTTCTAGTGGGTCAATAACTTTGATATACATTTTTCAATTTTGTTTCTTTGTGTTTATAATGTGACGCCTTTCAAAATTCTATTTCATTTTTGTCAATAACTCTTTAAACCCTGTCATTAACATCTATGTTGACAAATACATCCCAACTATATTGACACTCTTTTGTTAATCCACTAGAACCACACCAAATATCATTAAAAGAAGGTTAAATTAATCTGTAGGTCCCTATACTATTAGATAATTTTTAATTAGGTCCCTGAACTATTTTTTTTTCAATTGGATCCCTGAACTTTTATTTAATTTTTAATTAGGTTCCTGCCGTTAACTACTGTTAACTCCATTCACGGTAGAGACCTAATTAAAAAATAAATAGAAGTTTAGGGACCCAATTAAAAAAATTGTTTAGGGACCTAATTAAATTTTTTTAAATAGTTCAGGGACCTACTGAATAAATTAAAAGTGAATTAAAAATCATACAAAAAATATCACTTAATTGAAGAATGTATTTAGAAGGAGTGCATTAGGTTTGTCCGAACAGAATCTGTAGGGGGAAACTAGAAGTGCAGTAAGGGGATTGATGCTTCTAGAGTTTGAGAATACTGGTTGAAGAACCTGCAGAGGTTGAGAATACTGAGTTTAGAATCCGCAAATGTGAGAATACTGAACTGGAGAGGTGAGGATACTAACTTGGAGAGTTAAGAATACTCAATGCAGATCTATAGAATGGACAATACTAAATTTAGAAGTAGTCTACATATGCTTAAAAAGTATAGTGTGATAGCCTTGGTAGAATTTGAGAATTACTCAGTAGATCCATGAATTATTTAATTTTTTTTAATTACGTCCCTAAACAATTTTTTCAATTAGGTTCCTAAATTTCTATTTATTTTTTAATTAGGTCCCTGCAGTTAATGGAACTAACGGTAGTTAACGGCATGGACCTAATTAAAAAATAAATAAAAGTTCAGGAACGTAATTGAAAGAAAAAAATAGTTTAGGGGACCTAATTAATTAAAAATTCTTGAATAGTATAGAGATCTACAGATTAATTTAACCTTAAAAGAATGATCAGAAAAGGAATAAACAAGATGGGAGATTAGGCCAAAACCCATCTACAAAGTTAACATAACCTATGATTTAGGAGCGCTTGTCTATTGCAAAGGAACTCTCCCCTAACAAAAACTGGAGCACTGTCCCACCAAGTGAAACCAATCTGTGAGTCAGCTACATGATTAGCTAGAAGATCAACGCAGGAATTATCTTCCCTATAAATGTGAGAACTAAACAAAATTATATCTTTACAAAAAAAATAGACAATTTTCCCAGCGTCAATCTGCCAAGGGACCAAGTTAGAATTTTTAAAAGCTTCGATGACCAGCATAGAATCACATTCAAACCATATTTTCTTCCGATTCCTCTCAATGGCTATTTCCATAGCCAGAATAACAGCATAGAGAGCAGTTTGGACGCTTATGTATGAGGAAAAACAGCCAAGCATAGCTCCTCTATGGTCCCCGAAGATGCCTCCACTTCCAGCGTGCCGAGGGAAAAAAATATGTTGCAGGAATTTCAGACCTACCACAGTAAATAAATTTCTTTAAATATTTCAAAAGAGGATTAGTTGAATTGGACCCTTAATAGTTCTAGCACATATTTAACCAGGTCTAGTTAAGCTTGGTTCCATAATCAGTTCTCGTCTATAGTCTATTGAATTAATGGTTAGTCAATTTGCAAAAAATTTAAAAATTATATGGAGAAGTCTAAATTACATGCTTTTAATTTAACCTACAAGTTTGCGTAATTGATTTGGTCCAAACTTTATAAACGGCTCGGTTTTACCTTCAAAATTTTCAACCCGTTATCTGTCACACTGATGAGGTCTCTTTTTAGATGAAGAAATTTAAACAATTCCTGTTCATTTTATGTCATGCATGTGGTCATATGTTCTCTTCGGTTGATGTATAAAAGAATTGGATTATTTAGGAGCTGAGTGAGCCTTTTGATGCTATAGAGTTGCTAGATTTGATTAAAATAAGGTCTCAGTCATAATTTTCAGAAATGATGATGCATTATTCCATTTTGATTATGTCACGCACGACTGCTAGCTAGATTTGAACTTATAATGACTTCATTATATATGGATTAGAGTAGCTTTGTATTCTAGTCAAAATCAATAATTAGTTACATATCCCGCATGCATATATATAGAGTACAACTTATGTGAGAATACTTTTTTATGTGAGAAGAATAATTAATAACAACCATCAGATCAAGATTAAAAATAATAAATAGTTGAGATTAAAATATTTAAAATTCAAATTATGATCTAATATATAATATAATAGATTTATTTTTTATTAGATTATATATTATATCATAATTTGAATTTTAAATATTTTAATCTCGACCGTTTATTATTTTTAATCTTGATATGATGGTTGTTATTAGTTGTATTTATATGAATTTAATGTTATAAACTATTATTTATTTTTATAAATATTATATAATTTACTTTATTAAAAAAAATTGTCCTTCATTCTCTTTATATTCAAAAGCCTACTCCCAAACATACAGTAAAGTAATGTTAAAACTAGAGGTGTTCGCAGATTGGATTGGATCGGTTTTGAAGAGAAAAATCATCCGATCCAATCACTTCGGTTTTTTCAATTAACCATCCAATCGGTTTGATTAAAAAATTAAATCCGATCTAATTTAAATTGGTTTAGATTGGATCGATTTTCGATTTTAGTCTGGTTTATATTTTTCTTTGAAAAAAGTATTAAATAAATGGTAATATATATAAACTTAATATAAGATAATTTAAAATATTAAATATCTTATTTATAAGTCAATAAACAACTAATAATAGTATAATTCTTCAAATATATACTATTAAAAGTAAATTTATATAACTTGATAATTATACTTACGTACCTTTAATCAAATAGTTACTAAAAAATTATCTTCAATTAAATATATTTTTCACAAATAAATATAAGTTATGTGATAATTTTATAAATATATAAGAAATAAAAATATAAACATGAATAGTATCATAAATTTCTAAATAAAAATGTATATGTATATATAACATCGGTTTGGATTGGATTTCAAAATCAAATCCGAAATCTGATCCAATCCAATAAAAAATTTCAATTTTTTCAATTTTTGATCCATTTGATTTTCGGTTTTTTGGATCGGTTTTTTCGGTTTTAATTGGATTGGATCGATTCATGAACACCCCTAATTAAAACACTTGCTGGGACAACTTGAAATGGCATTACATGTGGTATTTGTGGTGACCTTGTGATCACTAAAATGGCATTACTCGCTCATAACAAAATTGGTTGACTTATTTACAAGTGACCCGACAATGGTTATTTTAATTAGCCTTGAAGTTATATGCTTTTTGTGCGTGACATGCACATTGGTGGCAGTTAAGTTAATATTGCACTGACCAAAGAGATTATTTAAACCCCTTATTTGAATATTCTTTTTAACTTGAAAAAATAAAAATGTTACAATTTGCAAAGCTAAAATTTCCGATTTTTAACAGGCTATGATACAATTTTGGTCTTTCTATTTTGCTCAATCTATAATTTTGGTCATCTCATTTTAAAATAGAGATATTTAGAGCATGTTTGAGAAGGATTATAATCCCTACATTCAACTATTTTTTATGGAAAAAAAAGTTGTTTATGAAATAAGTTGGGACATCAGTTGAAATTTGTAGAAAGTTTTTTTTTTTTGGGAAAAGAGCATTCAGTTCCCCTAAACTTTACTCCTTTTACAAATAGACACCCTAAACTTTAATTTTGTCCAAATTGATCCTTAAACTTTATTTCTTTTACAAATAAACACCATAAACTTTAATTTTGTTTCAATCAATCCTTAAACTTTACCTCTTTTACATATAGACACCTAAATTTCAATTTCATCTCAATTAATTCTTAAAATTTACTAACTTCATAAATAATTTTTTATATTAAATTAGAGTTAAATTACTAATAAAAAAAACTCAACTGATTATTTGTTTAATCTTAACTATTTATTAGTTTTATTTTTTTAAATCACTTTTCCAAACATTTGTTTTATAAGCTAAATAATTCATTACAAGAGCAAGTTACTGCATAAAAACCATACAGTAAACTGAAGCTAACATTTACGTATTACAATACAATTTCACTCCTAAATTTCTATACTCATTGTATAGCTATTAGATCCTCACCAAACCACAAACGTGTGCCTCGGACCTTTCTCTGATTACTTTTCCAAACATTAAAACATAATAAAATTAAAAATTAAAAAACAAATAAAACCTTTTTTGATTAATGTTATTATTTCTCCTTTTTATATATCTTGTAAATTCATATTATTTATTATATTTTAAATATTAAAAAATTAGTTGTAATAAAAAAAATTAATAAATGATTAACATTTAAGATAAATAACTTGAATAAAACTATTTGTAAAAAAGATAAATGTTAAAGATAAATTAAAATGCAATTAAAGTTTAAGGTGTCTATTTACAAAAAAGTTAAAATTAAAGTATCAATCATAATAAATTTAAAGTTCATTGTGTCTATTTGCAAAAGAGACAAAGTTTAAGGATTAATTGAGACAAAATTAAAGTTTAGGGTGTCTATTTGCAAAAGAAATAAAGTTTAAGGGGGCTTAATGCTCTTTTCCTTTTTTTTTTTTAAAAATAAGTTGTTTTTATGAATTTGAAAATTTATAAATTATGATTATTTTTCAACAGCTTATTTTTCCTTTTAGCTGTTTTTATACTTTTTTACTATGTAAAAGCTTTTTTTTGTTGCATCCAAACAAAATTAATTATCTTCAAACCACTTTTCAATAAACTTACCCAAACAAAAGCTGATTTAAATTATAATTGATTATAACAATAATCTATTATACATATAATCGATTATTGAAATAATCTAATTTTCGTAGCTATTCCAAACACATCCTTAGTGTCTCAGTTTTTGAAAATTCATAATTTTAGTTTAATCCTCTATTTTGGCTACATTTATTTCTTTTTTTTTTTCTTACATTGTACTTAATTAAATTATTTTTTGATAATACCTTAAATGAATATGTTATGACTAAAATTGGATCAAAATAAAACAAATAAAATGTATGCAAAATTAAATATTGGACTAAATTTACTGATTTTCAAAAGCTTGAAATTAAATGTCTCTCTTTTAAAATAAGAAGACTATATAAAATTGCTTATGAAGTAAAATAGGAGAACCACATGTTGGTGCGCAAATCATCCTTGCTAAAAACGACATAGAATTTCCTCCCTCGCTTCCATTGCCTTCCCTTGAAAGTGAAAGTCCCCTCTATATATCCTATCTTCGTTGAGAAGTAAAATTTTGGCAACGACACAATAATTAAAATTGGATTTCGAAATGGTTTATCAAAATAACTTTTAGGATCATTTTAAGGTGGGGAAGTTTAAGTTTTAAACTTCCCTACCAATAGAGACTTTCACTTTCCAGGCTATTTGAGGTTGAATTGGATCCAATTATTGAGATTTACATATTCATCTCAGAAAAACTGAAAACTACAAATTGAAAAATTATACATGTACTCCAACTCTTTTCCAAATTAGTAGAACCATAATATAATTTAAATTAAGTAAAAAACATCGTATAACCAAAACTAATAGAGCCTATTTTCTTCAGTTACTTCCAGCAAATTCTTAACTTTTATTTAAAAGTTTTACAATAGGTTAATGGATATTCCTCTTCTACCACATGGGCCCCAACTGGGAATGATTACTTTTAAAATTACTAAAATACTAATATAGTTTTTACATGGGCCCCAACTCTTTTTCTAATGCACTCAAGGTTTCAACTTTCAACTTTTAATTCTCCATCTCCAACATCCTAAGTAACCACGCAAGATGAATTAACAAAAAACGTCATTCAATATTCACGACAATAAATCTACAACTTCCAGGTAAAATTAATACGCGAAAAAAAATGAGAGGAAGAATAATCAAAATCTTCTATCACAAGAGATGTGAGATGGAGCAGAAACAGTTTATTCAAAACGAACACTGAACCCTATGTTATTCATGTCAAGAATAACTTGCAGGAACTGAACAATAGGCACTGAACAATAGGCTCTATTAGTTTGGGTTATACGATGTTTTTTTTACTTAACTTAAATTATATTTTGGTTCTACTAATTCAATCACCAATTAACACATTCTGCATATTAACAACATTTTTTCTTTATTTAAAATTTGAATAGAACTGTATTACAATTATAACTACTAATAGAAATTATTCATTAAAAATTAAAATTCACTTAAATAAAATTACAGTTAAACTTCAATTTTTAAATAAATTCAAAATCATACATATCTTATACATTATATATTATCATTAATTAAAAATAAAATATCAAAATATAAATAAAATAAACATAATTTTTATGACAATAAAATAAATATAATTGAAACATATAAATATTTCTATATTTTAAATATAATTTACTAAAAACTGTTTTAAATATAGAACTCATGGGATCTTACTTGAAATAATAAAATTTTGGCTTAAATAATTTTTTATTCTCTTAAATTTGAGGCACTTATAGTTTGTAACAGTTGAAGTTTCAGTGACATGGTCTAAAACAAGTGGATGTAACTTACGTTTCTTTAAAAAAAAAAATTGATAGAGTTAAATAAAGTATTTAAAAGGTTCTGTCAAAAAAAAAAAGTATTTAAAAGGTGAATTTTAAAAATTTATGAATCAATATTCAGATGATCAAAATCATATTTTATCAAAAATTAAAAAAAAATTGTCATCCATTCTCTTTTTCTCCCAAAATCTACTCCAAAACGTACCCTAAAGTAATGTTAAAATACTTGCTAGAGGACAACTTGAAATGGTATATTCTCAATTTTAAGAATCAAATACATGTGGTTTTATTTAGAGTAAATTACACATACACCTCATGATGTTTGTCTTTATTACATTCAGCATTCCTCCATTTTTGAATCCTACAGAAAATCTTCTAAGTTTTGGACTTTTGTTACATCGACCTCCCCTCATAGGCATAAATCATTACACTGACCTCCTCTCTCAGGTTTAAAAAATATTATACTTACCCCCTTAGGAATGCTCAAAGTAATGTAAAAAAATATAGAAATGCTAGATATAATAAGAACAAACCTCATAAAAGATCTATATAATTTACTCTTTTATTTATCGGTGACTTTGTCATCACTGGACTGGCATTACTGGCTCATAAATAAGAAAATAGGATGACTTATTCGTCACCAGGAAATGATCATTTGAGTTAGCCTCGAAGTTAATACTTTTTACGCGTGACATTGGTGGCTGTTGTCAAGATTGCACTGACCAAACAGAATATTGAACCCCCATTATTTGAATTTTCTTTTTAACTTGTAAAAAGAAAAGGTTACAATTTGCAAACCTAAACTTTCCTATTCTTAATAGGCTTAAATATCTTTTTAATCCTTATAATTTAGTATCTTTTTATTTTTCATCCTTACAAAATTATTTTTTTGATTTTAGTCCTTATAAATTTATGTTTGTTTTTTTTTTTCTTAAAGTAATTTAAATAGTACTTTAAATAGTAAAAAAACACTATAAGGACGGAAAAAAAATTGCAAGAACTAAAATAAAAAAAAATAATTTTATAAGAACAAAAAACAAAAAAATATTAAATTATAAAGATTAAAAATATATTTAAACCTTATTAATATTAGGTGCAGAATTCATCCTTGCAAATTATTTAGGATAAAAGTGACCTAGGTTCTTACACCCGTAGCCTCCATCGCCTTCCCTCGAAAGTGAAGCCCAACTACAATAAAAAAAAAAAGTCCCAACTAAATATCATTTCTCTGTTGAGAAGTGAAATTTGGGCAACACCACAATAATTAAAATTGAATATTGAAATGGTTTTATTAAAATAGCTTTTCAATATACTTGGACCACCTCTATCTCTGGTCTGTCTTTGTTCTCCAATTTGTTTACAAATGGTTAACGTGTTATTTCTTCAGCAAAACGCTCTCGTCCTCTAGAGTGGTCAATAGCATCTATGTGAAGTGGTTTGTTTTAGAAAGTGGAAAGAGAGGGAAGGGAAGTAAGTGCATCTCCAACCTAATATATGTGATTGAATTTTTAAATGGGTCTCACATTACATCACTCATTTTTACTTTTTTTAATACAAGTACCTCATAATTTTATAAGCACTTATTTTTTCTAACTCAATACCTTGATTTGGATTCTTATTTAGGTCTCACAAAAAAACTCACATCCTTATATAGCTTTATTTCTATTTTGTTTTTAGAAAAAGATTTGAGATTAGCATGTCCATTTTTTCAAATGAGTGATGATATTTGAACACTCCATTATTTTGAATATCCTATCAACGTCTCTTATTTTTCTCTATCTCTCTCTTCCTATTATATCATATCACCTATTATACTTATATTTTTCTATTTTTTTTATTCTCTTTCTAGGTATCCATTAGCACGTAGAGTGTCCATATATATTTTTCTTTTTCAAATTTAAAGAACGAGTGCTTAAAAGAGAACATTCTTTTAGTACCGATACTGCTGTACTGCTGTATCATGATTTTGTATAGGCACCGTTTTTTCTTCATAAAATACCGTGCAAATACGGTGTTGCACGTGGTCTAACAAGAGACGTATAGGAACTCTATTATATATGAAACTAGTCTCACCCCCTGCGATGCAGGGGTTTTTCCTTATTTTAAAAATATAGAAAAAATTAAAAGGGTAAAATATGTTTTTGTCCCTCATTTTATCTTGATTTTTGTTTTTAGTCCCTCATATTTTTTTTAACTATTTTTAGTCCATCATAAATTGTTCTGTTCTGTTTTTAGTCTCTCATAAATTATTTTGTTCTGTTTTTAATCCCTGACGTTAATTTTAACTGTTAAGTGCTTCAAATTTTTTGGCAATAAGAAATGTTTACTTTTGTAACATTTCTTGTGATTTCAGAAAATATGGTGTTCGAGGTTTTGATTTTTTTATTATTTTTTTAACATTTCTGACAGTTTTAGTTTGCCAGAAAATTTACAATAGTTAAAAACCGCTAGAAACTTAAACAGAAATTTTTCAAGCACAAATTATGTTCGTCACGACATCACGTAACAGTTAAAATTAATGTCAGAAACTAAAAATAAAAGAAAATAATTTTTGAGGGACTAAAAACACAGAAAAAATTTATGAGGGACTAAAAACAGAAATTTAGATAAAATGAGAGACCAAAAACATATTTTATCCAAATTAAAATGATGGAAAATAAAATAAAATTTAAAAATTAATAATTTTATTATTAATCATTTATTTTTTATTTCATATTATATCATATAATTTATACAATGTAACTAATATATCAAGTTTATTAATTTATTAATTTTGATCACATCCATTAGATGACTTAAAAATTAACAAATTAGTAGACATCTTTTTTTGGGACAAATAAATTATCTCAATTTTTTATTATGAAATTATCTAAAAATTTTATATAGCATTGCTTTGTATATAGACGTTTTTTTAATTAACTGGCCTCCTTCTAGTAGCGGACAGCGCTAGAAAGGCACAATTTTTTGCAATTGAAGTATATATCTCATCTAACAATGGAATCTAAAACGAAGAAGAGTGGTGAAAAGTAGATTTTGAGTCTCTCTGTTGGAAAGTAGTTAATGAGGAAAAAGAAAAAAAATAAAGAACAAATTTTAAAGAAGCGTTGATGAAGCCAATGAAGGAGAGTGACAACTGTCAAAAAAGAAAGCATGAAATATTATATTAATTGATTGTTTGATAGATAGATAGATTTACTTTACTTGATATTAATCTTTCGACGGTATAATATTAATAATTTTTGAAACATTATAGACTTGTATAATATAAATAATTATAAATGATAAATAAATCAATTATTACAAATTAATACTTTTAATTTTTTGTTTTATTTTTAAATATGATACTATTATATTCAAAAGCTAAAATTTATAAATATAATAAATGAATGCATAATAACTAATGAATGGATACACAAATTTAAATCCATCATCAATGGCATCTTATTATGAGTGTGATATCCTATTCCAATCACATTTAATCCATCTATAAATTCATATAAAATACTAACGTTAGGATATTTTTATATAATATTTAATTATTTGTGAATTTCCTTTAAAATGTATTAATGGATTAAAATTCTCTCACCTTATTTCTCCTTCATAAAAAAGAAAATATAAGAAAAATATTTTTTAAAAAATTACAATTTAAATACATTATAAAATATATAAAACGTAAAAAATAATTTGAATACATTGTAATTATAAAAAAAGTTACACTCACAGGGTCACAGGGAATGAGCAGTTCCCTAAAATAAAATTATAAAAAAAGAAAGAAAGAAAGAGAGAGAGAAATTAGGATGAGCGGTAAATGCTTGTGCAATTGACACCTGTTACACTCAAAAGCCTGAAATATTCTCTTGATAGATGTTATGTGTGTTATAAATTTATAAATTATGTTCCGTTCTTTCAATGTTAGGGTGGCGAATCAAGAGCCCCTGGCCCCTTCTCTACAGTTTAATTTAGATATTCTTCAAATTTAGATATTCTTCCCCCCATGCTTAGGCTCTTTATTTTGGCAATTTGCTTACCTTTCCCTATCATCTAAAAAAGGGTGTCGAATCAAGGGGGAACCCAAGGGAGACTCACAGTGCCATGGTGACATGGTCCCCCCAAAATATTTTAAGTATACTTATATTTTCATTTTGTATGCAAAATAGCTTATGAAACAGGTTGAAGTATTATTGCTCATGTCACCTTCTCTTTTTAATATTCAATTGTCACTTCGAATGGACTTTTTCTTATTGAAATTGTTTCTTCATTTCTTTTTAATTTAATTTCATACAAGTTTTTATTTTATATATTTTATGCATTTACCTTTTTTTCGTTTGATCGTGCGTATATATATTAGTGTTGCATAGTGGCATGTTATTGGTATTAATATTTAATTTGACCTATTTGTGAATCCCTTCTAGTTTTTTTTTTATCCTATCTTCCTTCTCGTACTAAATCAAAAATAAAAATGCATCTATACAGATGACCTTTGCTCGTTTTACTAATAATAATTTTCTCAACTCACTTTCTCCTACTTATTTAATTTTAACAAGGACCAAAAAGAAGGAAGTTGTTTATGAAATTAAATAATGGCATGGTGAGAAAGCTCCGGCTATGTTTTCATTGAGGTCAATGTGCGAAGATTTTCTCATATAACTTTTTGGCTAGCTACTTAGTAGCATAATTTTTTTTATTTTATATATATATATAAATCTGTGGCCTCATCTTGGGTAGAGAGAGGAAGAGGTTGCAGTGGTAATGGCGATGAGGGAAGGGTCTGGCAGAGAGGACGGAGAGGGAGGGTGGTTGGAGTCGAGAGAAAGGAGTGGTTATCGGAATAGGTGAAGGGGATCGGAGAAGAATGTCTTTTTCTTTTTTTAAAAAAAATATTTTAATAAATGTATATTTATTGTAGTCCACACTTATCTTATAATCTGATTACTATTAAAACTTTTACACTGTAAGAAACAAGAACAACTTTCCCACGTAGAATTGGCCTAAAAGACAAACACTCACCATTTCTTTTCTCTCTCCCCACTCTCTCATTCTACCTATTGATATCATGACGAAGTCTGACGTGCGTAAGTGAAACTAATAGGGGCCGTCGGATTCAACATTGGGGATAGGGTTGGGCGGTTTCTTCCGAAAAAAAGTTATTATTTTACAGGATATTCCACCTATTGTACATGTGGTTCACTATATCCTCGCTGGCCAAACGCGCGTGAGATAGCCATTTGCAACCCGAGCAGTGTATTTGAAACCCAACTCAGTCTTTCTCCCTTATGAAAACTGAAGCTGTGTGTCCCTGCCAATGTCTTCCACGGTTGTCGTTTCCCGTCGCGTGTGTTGAATTTTATTTGGAAGACTGAAAAATCCCGAACGAAGTAGTTCCCATAGACTTTTATCGTTGATTGTTGCGGAGCTATCGGTGGTTGGACTCTGGTACCATTTAAGATCTCGTGTTCTTCGACACCGTATTCCCCCCCTCCCCCCTGATTGCTAGTCGTTCTTTGGTTTTTTGCTTCATCGTTGATGCAAAGAAGCTGTTGGCAAGTCACACTTCTGTTGCCGCGTGGGATTTTTGCCGAAGTTTGGGTTCTGCTCTGTTTTGTGTGACAGGTCATGTATGTTTAAGGTTTTTGTATTTATTAAATTTATTTTGTGGATGATAGGATAGTTTTGATCAGTGTTATCAGATCCGGTCCGGTTATCGATTCGGTCGGGATACTGGATCACTGGGTCAGGGATCAACTCGGTGAGTCAACAGTTGACCCGCATGACTCGGCCTGTATTAAAAAATAATAAAAAATTCATAACCTGTAAACTTTTTAATAAATTTTTTTTAATAATTTCATAACCTGTAAACTGGTACACTTTTTTTTGTGTGCAGAAAAGATAGCTTATAAACTTATACCTTTGAATATTTAAAGTTTAACAAAATTCAACACATTTATAAGCATAGTTATGAACTTGTTTAATAATCTTGAGCAGCATATTTTTTTCTAAAATTCAACATACACAACCTTAAGTTATAATTTAAAATATATCATTATCATCTATTTATTAAAAGTTAAAACTATCATTGTTGTATACCGGCAGACATAATCTAATATATATATATATATATATATATATATATATATATATATATATATATATATATATAACCTATTTTATTTAGACAATACAATTTTTTCATTCATCCCATTATTGCTCTGATAAAAAATAATAATTTTTCAAACCAGTAACTATATTGGATGAGATAAGATAAATACAAGTTTTACTTGTAGATAACAATATAAGCCAAGGAGAAAAGGCAAAATTGGAAGTGACAATAGTTTTATGATTTTATCATCTTAAATTCTAACATGCGGTTATGCTTGGTAAAAAAAAGTAAGCAAATATATAAATAACATAAGTGTAAGATATAAATTAAATTTTCTTATATGAGTGTTATTGTTCTCCTGTAAAAAAAAAAAAAAAAAACCAAAATTCGTGACCCGCCGAGTCAACCGAGTCACCGGGTCACCTGGTCAACCTCAAAACCGGCCGAGTCAACCCGGGTCACACCGGGTCGATTGCATAACCGATCCGATTGGTGACTCGGACCGGTTGGGTGACCGGTTCCCTGGTCAATGGGTCGACCCGGCCGGTCCGAGCCGGGTCTGATAACTATGTTGACAACCACTTGGTGGCCTTGGAAATACTGTCTCAGGCGCCTCGTAGCATGTACTGGCGCCAAAGTTGCCTTTTCTATTGTCTGATATCTCGTCTCGGCATCGTGTAGAGGTCGGCTAATGAAATATATGGGTGCCTGACCCTCTTCATGTTCTTGGGCTAACACTGCGCTTATGGCTTCTTGGGAAACCGAGATGTATAACAGTAGTTCATTTTGGGGGTCCGATTTTTTGAGTACTGGTGGGGCAGAGAGGGTCCTCTTCAGGTCTTGAAAGGCTTCCTCACACTGTTGATTCCACGAAAAACTCTTGGATGCTTTTAATAACTTCATGATAGGCTTCGCCCTTTCAGCTATCCTTGGTAGGAATCACGACATTTTTCAGGCCAAAAGGCATAACTCTATAGCAATAGTTGGCCGAGTCGGTGATGAAAGCGGTCTTGTCTTCATCTTGAGAGTACATTCGGATTTGATTGTAACCCAAGTATGCATCCAAAAAGTTGAGGCAAGTATGCCCGGCTACCCCATCGATGAGTCGATCAATGTTTGATAGGGGGTATGCATCCTTCGAGCATTCTTTGTTTTTGTTTAGATCCGTGTAGTCTGTACACATTCTCCATTTACCATTCGACTTCTTCACCATGACTATATTGACTAACCAAGTAGTGTACTTGACTTCTCGAATGAAGTTAGCTGCCATTAACTTTGCTACCTCTTCTTCCACTGCCTTCCACCTTTCTTCACCCATCTTTCTTTTCTTTTGAGCTATCAGCCTTGCTTCTCAGCATAGTGCCAATTTATGACAATGGAAATTTGGATCGATGCCCGGCATGTCTGAGGCTTTCCAAGCGAATAAGTCGGCATTTTGCCTAATCACTCTTTGGATTTGAAACCGATCATTTTTGGATAGGTTGTTGCCGAGGTATGTGACTTGGCTATTTGTTTCACCAATCTGAAATGCATAGGTTTCCTCATTTGGTTCCTCACGCTTGTCTTGGTTTGCCCTGGGATTAAGGTCTAAGGGTTGGGGCGAGGGTCCGACTGTTGAGACAGTGTTTACTGACTTATACTCCTCTTCCTTCAACTGAGAGACTTTGAGGCTCGCTAAGTAGCACTCCCTAGCCACTTTTTGGTCAACGTGAATTGTGATTATAGTG
Source organism: Pueraria montana var. lobata (assembly GCA_026413185.1). NCBI lineage: Eukaryota > Viridiplantae > Streptophyta > Magnoliopsida > Fabales > Fabaceae > Pueraria > Pueraria montana. The sequence goes on along the minus strand of CM048653.1, from coordinate 74,292,407 downwards.
CCTCGGCTGGAGGGGAATTTCATTGCCAGGTGTGGAGTGGATACTATGGCCCCTAGAGCATTCAAGGACGGTCGTCCGAGTAGTATATTATATGAGGTATTAGCGTGCACCACTATATATCTAACTTTTATAGTCTTGCACTCCTTTCCCCCGTACCCAAAGGTTGTGTGCAGTTTTATACATCCCCTGGTGTTAACCCTTTCACCTGAAAACCCGACCAGGGGTTTGTCATAGGACATGGGCTTTCCTTCCGGTATATCCAACTGCCTAAAGGTACTCCAATATAGGATGTCGGCCAAACATCCTTGATCTACAAGAGTTTTCTGAACCGTGCAGTCAGCTATGTCCACCCTGATGACCATTGGATCATCCTGTACGGGGTCGGGACCCTGAAAGTCAGCGTTTGTGAATGTGATAGGCGGCATTTTCAACTTGCTTATGGCCGATGTCATGTTGACTGGCCGGACGAGGCGTAGATGTCTCTTCCTTGCCGAAGAGGTACTACCCCCTCCAGCGAACCCTCCCACAACCGTATTGATCACTCTTCGAGGATGTTCATGGGGTTTTGCTTCTTGCTGCTCCCTAGACCTACTTCTCTGCCTTTTGATCTTTCTATCACATTTCTGGTCATAGTCACTGTCTCTCCTATAAGTTCTATCATCGTCTCTATACCTCAAGTAATGAGATCTTTCGGTTCTAGGATTGTAGACGAAGTCTTTGAGGTGTCCCATCTTGATGAGGTCCTCAATCTTGTCTTTGAGTGCAGCACATTCTTCGGTGGAGTGGCCTTTGTTGCGATGGTATCGACATTGCTTGCTGTAATTAGTCTTAGGAGGGGTGTTAGCTCTTTTTGACACCGCCAATATTTCAGTTGCAAGAGCTTGCTCAAGTATCTGGGAGCGACTAGTGTTGAGCAGAGTATATACCATGTATCGGGGGCCGCGATACTCCCGATCCTTGTGAAACTTTTCTTTTCCCTTCCCCTGATTATCTTTTTCATGTTCTTTCTTCCCTGTATTGGCTTCAGTTCGGACTTGGTTCTGATACTCGGCTAACTCTTCCATCTGCATGTATTTTGCTACTCTTCGTCAGAGGTACCCCAAGTCGAGCACTGATTTTTTAGAAAGACTATTGACGAAAGCTCCTGGCCGAAGGGCCGTCACCAAGTGATGCATAGCTACTACTGGGTCTAGGTTACAGATGTTTAAGGCAACCTTGCTGAACCTTTCCATGAAAGTCCAAAGGGATTCTTTCTTTTCCTGCCGAATGTTCACCAGCGCGATCGAAGTCAAGTGACGGGGTTTGCTTGTTGCGAACTGAGTGCCGAATCTAGCAGCAAGTGTTTCGAAGCTGTCAATGGAATTTGGTGGAAGCCGAGTAAACCAATTAAGGGCTTGTCCCTTCAAGGACGTGGGGAATACCCTACACAGGATAGCATCTTCGGTGGTATAGAGACTAACTTGAGTCACATAGACATTTATGTGCTCATCTGGGTCAGTACTACTGTCATATCGGTCCAAGCTGAGGCTTTTCCATCTTGGGGGAGAGAGGTTTCCATGATTCCGGAAGCGAAAGGATGCCTGAGAGGGTGTGATTGAGTATTAGCAGTAAAGTTTAAGAGTCGATGTGTCGCCCCCTAGATGCTGAGATTAGTTGTGGACTCGTCTTCATGCTGTTGGCCCGGTGTTTGGTCTTCCGGCTTCCAGGATCGATTCAAACTCTTCAACTCAGCGTTCTCCTAATGGAGGGTCGACATCTCCTGAGCATGCTGCTTTCGCATTGCTGATAGATCAGCTCTCAATTATCTTAACTTCGAAGACAAACTTGTTTGATCTTCTACGTGCTCTGCGTTTTCATCAAAGCGATGCCGTCTCTCTGGGCCTTGTTGCACATTTGGTGCTAATGATCCGGGTATATTCATGTGTTCGTGACTCCGAGTAGTAACCATTCCTTGAGGGGCCGTGGGATAAGTTTTATTAGGGACCTACGGTGGGCACCAAAATGTTCCTGTCTAAGGGTAACAGGGTAACCTTCTGTTGATATCTTCTGTCTGAGATCTCCTGCTACTATCCAAATCCTTCTATGCGAACAAAGAGAGGGGGTGTACCTGCAAAAGACACTCTGATGCTCAAGTCAGTTTTCGGCTTTGAGCATTTAATAAGGGGTAATAAATGAGGGTCAAAGTTACCTTGCTTTGAGGATAGTGTTCCTTTTTATACTTAACCTTATTGGGCCCTTGGACTTTTATGGGCCTTGATTATGTTGATGATTTGTTATTGTTAATCAAGGTTGCTTAATTACCTTTTAATCTTTAGTTATCTTATTAATATCTTTTTAGTGAAGTTTATCTTGTCTAGATGTTCTTCAAGGTATTTGATTACTATGATGCGAATACCGAAATATGTGTATTTGGCTTATTCAGCTAACATTTTTGCCGAATACTTATCTGAGGGTATTTGGCAAAGTATTCGGCTAACCTTGCCGAATACTCGTCCGATATGGAGGCCATTCCACTAACTGCGTAGTTGAACGCCCCTCCGGTATAGTGGGTATTTGGCTAATTGTATAGTCGAATACTCTTTCGGTATACTTTTTTTTTATAATGCTATGTTAGTGCTTTTTTATTATTATTATTGGCATGTTACGTGTGTGTGTGTGTGTGTGTGTGTGTGTGTGTGTGTATATGAGGAAGAAACAAATTATACCGGTGTAACTTTGATCAACTATTACATCATTCAATAACTTTCAAATAGATTATGTATTCTTAAAACCCACTGTTGGATTGAAAGTTCCTTTCACATAGATCATGTATACAAAATTTCATATTAATCCAAAATTATTTGCTACCTAATTCATATAGATTAAAATCGACGTAATATAAACTTTTCAAAATATACTAAAATATGGATCATTTGGTTACCTTCTTATTGTTGTTCAATTTTGACAAAATTTGACACAAATAATCTTGGTAATATGAAGATATAATTCAACAGTTGGATCGATAAAAATTATATTCTATATCAAATTATTGAATGGTATAATAGTTGTTCAAGTTACACCGGTGTAACTTGAACATTCCTCTATATTTATATATTATATTATATATAATATAATATAATATTTATGATATATATTATATAATATTAAAAATACATAATAAAATATTAATAATATATATTATTTTATAATGTATAATAATAACAATATGAATTATATTAAGATAATTGATAGTAAGAAAAAAGGGTTATAGTGAATTTTACATTTTTTTTTACTTGTATTGTCCATTATCCACCAAATAATGTACATGACAAAAATTTGTTCTATAATTCAAGGATTTGTCATATGCTGTACTTTAGTGGGTATCAAATACACCCTTAGATTTATGTAATTTATTCCTTGATACAGGTCTTGAGCTTCACGACACGAGGTTTGGGCGTTTGTTTACACGTTGATGTGTTCTTCATTTGTCTTTGTGCATCTTTCAATTTTTATCATCTTTATGTTTATATGCAATATATTTTTCTACTATTTTTAGAATGTATTATTTATTCTAGTTTCTTCTGATTTTTCGCTATTTATCAGTAGACGCTAGCTTGCTGGTAAGTACCTTTTTTATACTCAAATCAATACCACTATATATTTCTTTTACTAAAATATTAACAATATATTTATTTTCTTGCATAATATGAAATTGTTTTTACCCTGTTATATAGTAGTATTTTTACTCTTGCATAATAATAAAATTGTTTTATGATGTGTTTTACCCAACATCATAAAGGAATAATGGAGCTTCTTGGGGTGATGTGATGGGGTCCCTGCATTATGTCCGCAAGATTCAAGAAGAGGACGTTTTGGGTTCTGATGGTTTGCAAGTGGGAATTAATGGAGGGGAGGGACGGTCACGACTCACAAAGTGTTCGTACAAATGGTTGGTGGTGTGCATGTGATCAATGGAAGGTGGCGAAGCTTTCTGTTCACATCGTTGGCAAGCGCACCAATCGATGTAGTATTTTCGATATTTGAGTACAAAGTCGTCTCCACAGGGACTTGTTCGTACTAAGCTTTTGTGTAAAATCAAGTTCTAGGCAAAAGAATGGATTGTTTTCAAGATATATTGCAGAAATTAAAAGCTAAGTTCTAAGACAATTAATTAAAAACAAAGCCAATTTCAAAGAAGCAAAAGATCAAACAGTTGGTGTGCAGCGGTTGAAAACAACGATTAGTTAGGTATTTTGTGATACTTAGCAAACATCTCAGTAATATAAATTATTTTTCTCCATTTAATGAAAACCCTAGTGCTATCTCAACCCACTTAAGTCTTCTAACCTTGATTCCTCAAGTGAAAGAAGCGAAAGCACTTAACTCTACTCCTAATCAATTAGCAAGTGAAGTTAAATGATTTGGTTAAGAGCAAGGATCATTAAGAGACTAACAAACATCACTCTATTCCTAGATGAGACATTCATTAGACACCATTCTCAAATCTCAGTTTTCAAAGTATTTTCCAATGACAATAAAAACAAATAGAAAAAGTGCTTGGGTGATCAAGCCAAGAACCATAATTAAACACAGAGAATAGCATTAGCACTAAATATTCATTAAATAGATAGTAAGAGTAATTACATGAGAGTTTCTAGTATACCAAATCCCCAAATACAAAGAAGTTAGCTCCTCATCCTCATGAGAAGCCACCAAAAATTACAATGAACAAAGGAAAATGGAAGAGAAAATGGTGAAGGAAAGAAGGAATGTGTTAGGTGAGAGCCTCAGCCGCCAACACACAATCTTAGAATGATCTGATGATAATCCCAATGACAAGACACTTTAAATAGGTTGAGAATCTCTGTTTTGTCGCTTTTGCATAAAGGCACAACTTGCTAAGCGAATGACAATAAATTCCATTTCTCCTTTGGGCAAAGAGATTAATTCGCTTAGTGAGCATGAGCTCGCTAAGCAACCTTGACGTTTCCAAGTTGCCTCTTCAGCTTCCAATCCCGCTAAGCGAATAGAACTTCTCGCTTAGCCTTCAACTTGCCACGTGTCCTTTTCAGAGCGACTTCTCTCGCTAAACGGCAACATCAGCTCGCTGAGCGAGTTGTCTTGAATTCCTCATCTTCAGCTTTTCTTCCAGTGTACTAGTACTTTGCATGAACATAGTTAAAAAGCTAATAAGATCCTAAAACTAACTACCTGAAAACTAAATCCTAAATAGAAGTAATTTCTAACTAAAAGGGACTAATCAAAGCAATAAATGAGAAGAAGGTGAGATAATTGTTGTGAAAATTAAGTGCAAATGTAAGTATGCACAACAATTCTCAAACTCCCCCAAATTTACAGCTTTGCTTGTCCTCAAGCAAAAGCAAACTAAAACTAAACTGAATTAAGTTAGATTAATGACAAGACCAAAGACTAAGATCAAACACATTCCCAAGACACAAGCATGCTTATTCAAAACAAGTCAATCACACAACTTAAGATCACACTTGCAATGGTGCTCATGATGAAATCATAAAAAGAATGCACTCAAGAGTTCAAGAGATCAACAATTATGGCAATTAGCAGTGAAAAGGTAAGGAACACTTCGCTTCTCACAAGTCTAGTATTTCACTCAAGCACACAGGTGTTTTAGCTGCAAGAGAATTTTCAATCAATCCCAATTGGAATCACACAACTAAACTTTGCACATCATCTCATTCAAATGCAATTGCACACACACAATCTGGATCACTAAGGACTTATTAAGACTGGAACTTGGCTGGGCTGCAAAGGAAAATTGGTTTTTCTAAATATTCAAAGCACCTAAGGATTCTAGGAGAGCACTCACTAATCCCTTTTCTAAACCATGAGGCAACCAACTTCAACTTGTTTCCCAACCATTTATTTACAAACTAAAAACAGCAGCACAAACTTGAAATTGTTTTTTATTTTGAATTTTTTTTATAAATATAAACATCACTATAGCTTTGCCAACTGTGCAAGCTGCCATTTCACATCAATTCCTTGCATTGACAATTCCCCCAAATTTGGAACAAATTTGCCTCAGACCATGATATGCTCTCCTATTCCCTAAGGTAAGGTATGCATATTGTTTTTCTTTATAGCTCAAAGGGTTCAACAACAAAATTATTCACTGTTAAGGCTCAAAGGGTAGCAAAGGATTCATCATTAGACACAGGTTGGCTTTTTGGCTAAGTGGCTGAGAATTAAAACAAACAATGCCTTGATCATGTCCATATCATGTATGCACTCAAACAAAATCCAAGAATCATGCAAAATCACGAGTGTAAAACCAATGGTTTCTCTCAACAGTTAAGATTAACACAGCTCACACGGGTAAATGCGAAGCACTAAAAAACTTTTCAAAACACCGCATGCCATACAAATTAACCACAATCACTCACACGCAAGCAATTTATGAAACCACCAATGCATCCATCACACATATTCACTTGAATTCGAGGTTTTCACAAAACATTTTTTTTTCTCGAAAACATGCATTGCATCATAGAGAAAGCAAGTTGATCTATCATCTAAAATCATGTCCCAAAATGTATGTCAAAATATACCATCATGCATCCACATACCAAAATCTAACTATACAAACATAAACAAATGTACCATAAGCTAAGACAGAAAATAAAGAGCAGGAAAATAAAATCAAATGCAGAAAAATAAAATGTGTCCTAAAATCAATAAAAATGGCCTCAGACAAATGGCCAATGCCTCAAAGTTCCCTCTGTAGTGTCCTCAACAACTTCACCAGCATCAGCATCCAACTATCTTCAACTATTTCAACAGTAGTCCCACTAACTCCAACTGGGTCAGAAGTGTCTGCAGATGCAGTGCCACTCCCTCCAAAAGAATTAGGCATGTCCCCAAGCCAAGCTAATTGAGCAAAGAAGTCCTCAGGGGTCATGACTAGCTGTTGCAATGAAAAGCTGTGGAGGAGGTTGAGGTTGAGGGTTAGTTTCCCTCATTTTCCTTGAAGTACTAGTGCCTTATGGTCTTGTAGGGGCCATCTGCACCATATAAAAACATAAAGGAAGTTAGAAATAGAAGAGGAAAAATGAAGGAATGACAAGTATGAAAATTGAAACAATTAAAAGCAACAGAGTAAAGATGCTGACATGATGAACTTGCTTAGTGACAGGAGTGTCGCTTAGCGAGTTATGCAAAATATAGAGGGATTATGAGAATGTCGCTTAACAAGTAGAAACCCGCTTAGCGAATTCAAAAACAAAACAATTTTATTTTAGACAGAAAAGACCACTCGCTGAGCAAGCAAAGACTGGCTTAGCGAATTTAAAAGAAAAATAATTTGAACAATGAAAAACTTGGCAGAGACATTTGCTTGCTAAGCTAGCAGAGCTTGCTTAGCGAATTATGCAGAATGAATAGAAGCATTAAGTGCATTATGCAGACTCGCTTAGCAACAATGGTGTCGCTTAGTGAGTTGGTTACTGGGAGCAAAAACATGATGAACTCGCTTAGCAAGCAAGGGCTCGCTCAGCGAGTTGATGCAAATGCAGAAACTTTAGAAACAAGCAAACAAGACAAAATAAATGCAAACACAATCAAAAGCATAAAAATGTAAGAGAAAGAGATAGAAATCCTGGGTTGCCTCCTAGTAAGTGCTTATTTAACATTACTAGCTTGACGTGGGATAATGTTGCTTAAGGTGGCATAAAAGTCACAAAGAACACATCCTCATTGCACTTCCGCTTCTTAGTTAAAAACTCCATGAAAATCATGTATCTATGAAGTGGCATCCAAACCATTGCAAAGGAAGTGTTGATGAACAAAGTTGATATGGCATATAAGGATTTGTCATGTTCTTCATGCCTTTCCTCCTTGCTAATCAATTGGATGAGAGAGATATTGACTTGCATAAGGCTTTCTTGTTGGATATCTACTTGCAAGCATGTCTCACACTGTTGTTGTGCTATCTCCTTATCTTTCTCTTCTTTTTTCTCACTCTTTTCTCTTGAAGCATGCACTTCTTCAAGACTCTCCTCATGTGCTTTAACCTCTGCTAAATTTTTTCCCCTTAAGGCCATAGAAGACCTCTCAGCAAATTATCTTGCTAGCTCACCAACTTGAATCTCAAGATTTTTAATTGAATTTTGATTGGCTTCAAAGCTAGCTTGGGAAGCTTCCATGAATTGCATCAACACATTCTCAAGATTGAAGAGTCTATTTTCTGCAATTTCATTGTAAGGGTGTGACTCTTGCTCCCACCAAGAATTTTCAATGGAGTAAAGATGACAAACACCATTTAAATGCACTCCTCCACAAAAATCACAATTGATAGGTTGTGGGAGACTAATCCTCAGCAGCATGATTGCAAGATGCGCAGACAACATGGCTAATTGAGTACTAAGAAGCCCTTGTTGTGTGAGCATAATACTCCAAAAATCTTCCATGGATCAAGTTTTTCAGAGATTCCACCTTGCATACATGGACTCAAAAGTAAAGAGTAATATTTTTTTAAAAAAAAAATCAATAAAGATAATAAAAAAAACATAACATGTAAAAAAGAATGAAAGAATAAAGAATCTATGCCTAGAATATGAAAATAGCACAAGTCGCTTAATACGAGAAACAAGTCCCCGGCAACGGCGCCAGAAAACTTGTTCACATCGTTGGCAAGCGCACCAATCGGTGTAGTATTTTCAATATTTGAGTACAAAGTCGTCTCCACAGGGACTTGTTCGTACTAAGATTTTGTGTAAAATCAAGTTCTAGGCAAAAGAATGGTTTGTTTTCAAGATATATTGCAGAAATTAAAAGCTAAGTTCTAAGACAATTAATTAAAAACAGAGCAAATTTCAAAGAAGCAAAAGATCAAATAGTTGGTGTGCAACGGTTGAAAACAACGATTAAACAAGCTAGTTGGGTATTTGGTGATACTTAGCAAACATCTCAGTAATATAAATTATTTTTCTCCATTTAATGAAAACCCTAGTGCTATCTCAACCCACTTAAGTCTTCTAACCTTGATTCATCAAGTGAAAGAAGTTAAAGCACTTAACTCTACTCCTAATTCATTAGCAAGTGAAGTTAAATGATTTGGTTAAGAGCAAGGATCATTAAGAGACTAACAAACATCACTCTATTCCTAGATGAGACATTCATTAAACACCATTCTCGAATCTCAGTTTTCAAAGCATTTCCTAATGACAATAAAAACAAATAGAAAAGTGCTTGGGTGATCAAGCTAAGAACCATCATTAAACACAGAGAATAGCATTAACACTGAATATTCATTAAATAGATAGTAAGAGTAATTACATGAGAGTTTCTAGTATACCAAATCCCCAAATACAAAGAAGTTAGCTCCTCATCCTCATGAGAAGCCACCAAAAATTACAATGAACAAAGGAAAATGGAAGAGAAAATGGTGAAGGAAAGAAGGAATGTGTTAGGTGAGAGCCTCAGCCGCCAACACACAACCTTAGAATGATCTGATGATAATCCCAATGACAAGACACTTTAAATAGGCTGAGAATATCTATTTTGTCGCTTCTGCATAAAGGCACAAATCGCTTAGCGAGCAACAACTCGCTAAGCGAATGACAATAAATTCTATTTCTCATGCTCGCTACGCGACCTTGATGTGTCCAAGTTGCCTCTTTAGCTTCCAATCTCGCTAAGCGAACAGAACTTCTCGCTTAGCCTTCAACTTGCCACGTGTCCTCTTTAAAGCGATTTCTCGCGCTAAGCGGCAACATCAGCTCGCTGAGCGGGTTGTCTTGAATTTCTCATCTTCAACTTTTCTTCCAGTGTACTAGGATTCTGCAAAAACATAGTTAAAAAGCTAATAAGATCCTAAAACTACATACCTGAAAACTAAATCCTAAAAGGAAGTAATTTCTAACTAAAAGGGACTAATCAAAGCAATAAATGAGAAGAATGTGAGATAATTGCTATCAAAACTAAGTACAAATGTAAGTATACACAACAATTATCACTTTCCAACATAGATATGGATAACAAAAAACAACAGACAAAAGAGAGATATAAAACACTCTACATGGGTGCTTGATGAAATTAACTCTTGGTTAGATTTTTTTCTCACTTGGGGATTTGTAAGCGCAACAATAGTCTTATAGCTAGAGTTCCATTGGGTACACCTTGTGTAACCCCTTCTAATTAATTAATTTACATCTAATATTCATAAAAAAAATCTAAATATAATAAATACAATCCATTAAAGTTCAAGATGTATCATTATAATTTACATTATTAACATTTACAGAAATACTACTCCAAAATAATTCTAATTAATACAAATATTATATATATAACCAAAAGTACCCAGTCCTATAGCTCTGGAAAATATTTGCATCTTTAACTTCTACTTAATCTTCAAAGTACCTGCAGTCACACTCCCTTAGAATCTAGGGACAAAATTACCGGATCAGGCATTTAATTTCTCCTACAATTAAAACAATTTTAAACATGTACATATCATAACAAATTAATTAGTCACACACATAATTAAATGCAGCATGATTTATGCAAATGCAGTTTTTGACTCAAATTCATTTTGACCCTGCTCCATGGAGACTTTCCCTTTGAGTGTTTAGTAAAGACAGGCCTACCATTACATTCTACAATTCAGCTAACAGTCTCCACTAAACGCGAATAAGCTAAACAGAATTAGAAGATCAGGATACCCGGAAGGCCACCACGACCGCATCTCAGTCCAGATTCCAGCCACATATGGAATTGCCAATATCCTTCACCCCACAGACTATATAATCACAGACTATACGGTCCTGTTTAACAAATTCTGCTCACCCCAAAAATCATTTCTCAAATCATATTCATTTCACATGACTACCGCAGTCCCGGTTAATCAACGAAATCATTTCTCATATATCAACTCAATTCTCATGACTACCGCAGTCCCGGTTAGTCAACATAATTCTTTCTCATTTGAAACTTTTATAAATCCCCCAAAAAGACTCATGCAAATGAATTATGTTCATGATCGCAATTAAATAAATAATTTGTACACATTAACATCCAAGAATAAAAAAAATTAAGCAATTTATCTTATAACATTAGTATTTTAGTAAATTATCAATTAAATCACTATTAGGTAAAATTACTAAAATACCCTTAATCTTTTTCCAAAATACCCAATGTGTCCCTACATGGAAAATGACCATTTTGCCCTTGGTTTTTCAAAAATTTCCACATAGTATCCCTTGTATTTTTAGCTTGGCCGAATGGTATACACACCATTTCCAACATGTTTTCCAAAGCAACAACTTCCAATTCCAACCAAAAATCAATCAAATCACAATTCAATCAAAATTCAACAAACCAAATTTCAACCATCACAACACATCAAAAATTCAATCAAACATCATTCCAATCCATAATTTCCAATTACTAGCATCAAAAACACAAAACCCCTAAATCAATTTCAACTTTTCATGATTCTAGGTCACATATTGAATCTAACCCTACAACATGTTTTCTTCTAATTCCAAGGGTTCTAATTTGAAATTAAATGCCTAGATCCTTACCTTGATCTCTTAATTGAAGAAAAAACCTTGAATTTCTTTCTCCCTCACTCCTTGATCCTCTTGAGATTTTTGAGATTTCCTCCAATTTCTTTCTCTACTAGCCGAAATAGCTTAGGGTTTTGGAAGTTTAGATGGTTTGGTTTCTTAATTTAAGTTGAGAAGATGAAGATACGATGAAATAAAAAATGAAACTGCAACTGTTGTGTTTAAAACTCACGGTTCTGTTTTGTAGGAAAACTAGCTTTGGTGACTTTTCTTTTGTGTTAAGTTTTTAAGGCTTCATTTAACAAGTTATTAACCAAAATGAAGTTTCCCTTCAGGTCCAGCAGTCCCTGCACGTCCAGCAGCCCCAATTTTCCTAGGGAGATCAAGTCACCAAGCTACTTGGACAGCCAAAGGAGCTTGCTTGGGTGACTTGCCTTCCAAAAGGTCAAAAGTCAACATTTGTAGGTAATTTAATGAAATTTTCTAGAATAATTTAGGACTATTAATTATCTTACAAACTAATTAGAATTTGAAGAAAATAACACCACCATTGGATTCCTCACTATCAAAAACCTTGGGGTAGTGTCTTACTTATCTCTTAATCCAAGCCTAATTAGCTTAATTTAGTGACATTAGAAACTTTGAGTTGTCACACTTTGATTGGTTAAGGTTCTAAATTAAAATTTTCTTGGTTAAACATTTTTAATAATTATTCTAAGTATATTACTATTATTAGATAATTCTATAGATGTCCTACGAATTTTCTCTAAATTTTCTGCTTTAGAATTTTACCGTAAAAATTTCTCAAAGTTCTAACTTTCAGAAAATCCTAACAATTCGGAATAAGCATTTTAATTCTTTATTTGTATATATTTTTAATCTACATTCAATTACCTTTCTATTAAGTTATAAATGAATCCAAAATTCCACACTTGAAAATCTATCCTGGACAGCTGTCTGACATAGCAGTCCAGTCAACAATCAATTTCGGCAAAAACAAAGACATTTAAAGATTCACAAAATTCTTCTGAGTAGAACTGTATTAATTTCATTAAGAAAATATGTACATAAAGTTTCTATAAAATACAGTACACGATTGTTCATAATATTCATATATAAATACGTACAAATAGTAAAATAAGGATGTTACAATTCTCCCCTACTAATAAAAATTTTGTCCTCGAAATTTCTAATACGACTATACACCATACAACTATGTAACCAAATAACTATACAAACAAATGAGGATATGCTTCTCTCATTTTCTCCTCTAACTCCCATGTAGCATCACCTCTGATGTCATCCCAAATAACCTTAACCAGAGGAATCTCTTTACCTCTCAGGTACTTAATTCTTCTGTCCTCAATCTTAACAGGCTTTGTTTCAATTGTTAGGTTTTCCTTTACCTGTATTTGATCAGGTTCAATGACATGTGAAGGATCTGAGATGTACTGTCTTAGTTGTGACACATGGAGGACATCGTGGAGATTTGACAAAAAGGGTGGTAAGACTATTTGATAGGCCATAGGTCCAATTTTTCTGAGAATTTGATAAGGTCCAATAAATTTAGGAGTTAGTTTCTTAGACTTCATTGCTCTGCCAACCCCAGTTATTGGTGTGACTTTCAAAAAAACATGTTCACTTTCTTGAAATTCCAAGGATTTTCTTCTTTTATCTACATAACTTTTCTGTCTACTCTGTGCAGTTTTTATTTTCTCCTGAATAAATTTTACTTTCTCAGTGGTTTGCTGAATAATGTCTGGTCCTATCAATAAATTCTCACCATCCTGATACCATACCAAAGGTGTCCTACATTTTCTACCATACAATGCTTCATAGGGAGCCATACCTATACTAGAATGATAACTGTTATTATATGTAAATTCTACTAAAGGTAATATATCTTCCCAGTTCCCTTTTTCTTCTAATGTAAGGCTCTTAAAAGATCTTCTAATGATTGTATTGTTCTTTCTGTTTGGCCATCTGTCTGAGGATGGTATGCTGAACTAAGATGTAATTTACTTCCTAAGGCTTTCTGAAATTCTCTCCAAAATTTAGAAACAAATCTAGGATCTCTATCTGACACTATACTAGTAGGTACTCCATGTAGTCTAACTATTTCTTTTATGTACAATTGAGCTAATCTTTCTAAAGAATACCTAATATTTATTGGAGGAAAATGTGCTGATTTAGTGAATTTATCTACAATTACCCAAATAGAATCACAATTTTTATTAGTTCTAGGTAATCCTACTACAAAATCCATTGATATACTATCCCATTTCCACACAAGTATTTCTAAAGGTTGTAACATGCCAGATGGTTTTTGATGTTCAATCTTTGCTTTTTGACATGTTAAATGTAACGACCCAACTTCGTTACAGATATGTTATACTAAACTCTCTATTTAATTATTATCATGTGAAAGAACGTATAAATTTTCCACATTTAAAATACATACATATGTACCTATATAAAACGTTCTTCACCGCATCGTCCAAATGTAATATACCGATTTACATCTTAAAATACGAGGATACTTATAATGTCAGAAGAAAGATTCCCTTGTAGAGAATGTTCACACTAATCTTAATATTTATACAAAATCCTAAGTTGGTCCCCCTAATATGTACATACATACTAGAACAAAATTAGCAAAACAGGAGGATCGTCCAATCTTAGGATCGTCCAATCAACATAGCAGGAGAATCGTCCACTCTTCAATCGTGACTAGCATGAGAGCCAGCACCATCACTGCTACCTGCTCCCGTGTTAACCACACGATCATTGCAGTAAAACAATACAAACACAAATTGTAAGGGTAAGCTTACTTATAAAAAGAATGATATAATATACACAATTTCAATCAACATCATTCACAATAAACATTCAGTTCACTTCAGGTATCATTCCATACATCAATATCATCATGCAACATTATGCTGACTCGACTCCATAGAGATTTCAACAACTTTCGGGCGGTTCCCATAGGCCCCATCCCTTACCATTAGTCTCGCCTTAGACCATTCAGGGAGTCCCTTGAGCCACCATGTGGAGGAAGTGTGAATTTAATCCAATATAGACAAGTGTTGGTATTGGCTTACCTCTATCAGGTTTGCAAAACCTTCCATCTTTAGGAATTCGCCCACTTGTCTATTATATATGCCCGCCATTGGCCATCACGAAATCCTCCAGCACTAGGTTGAGAGCCCACCTAGCACCCTCAACTTACGTGCCTACCCTTATGCAATATCATGCACAACTCAACAACTTTGATTGCCACACGTTCTCTCTATGTTATAAATTCACCATTTTTCTCAAATCAAGCTTATGAACCCATCCAGCAGTTCAATAAGCACAAGTAAGGCATTCTCAGCACTTGAATCCTTACTCACAACTCAACATCAACGTTAATTAAAAGTGTGAATTTCCTAACATAGCTCTAGAACCAAAATAGTGGCATATCAAACATCCTCGTTCGTAACAAGACTAGGTTCTGATTCTCTGTTAAACACACCCTCAAAATTTCACCACCACCATCGTTGGACGTCAGACTTTACTGAACATAAGGCACCACTGGACGCGGGTCATTATACATTGAATCATTGGACATTGGTCTTTAGACACTGGGTCATTGGACGCTGGTCTTTAGGCACTGGGTCATTGGACGCTGGTCTTTAGGCACTGGGTCATTGGACGCTGGTCTCTAGTATTCACTGGACGTTGTTTTTAGTTGTAGTATAGATAGATGGACGATGGTTTTCTTTGGACGAGTGGTTTTCTGCAGAGTCCAGAACCTTTCAAAAACCCATTACGAACACATGTTTCAAAGATTTTGAAACCATTTCCAACACTTACAATATCATTCCAAAGCACAACAACATTTTATCACAACAAACTCAGCTCAAATCATCAAAACATACAGAGAGAAAAATCATCACATCATCATAACCAATCTTTAAAGCATACAAACAGAAACAGAATTCCAAACATATCACCACCAGATCATTTCAAACAGTTATGAAGCTTCCCTTACCTACAGCTCTTGACTCAAACCGTCAAGAAGAAAAAGCTAGAGAGGATAACTTTGAGGTTCTTGAGTGATCTGCCCTCAAGTTTTGTTACAGAATCAACTAGGAGACACCTAAAACAACATCAAAGTAAACTCAAAATCACGATTTCTCTCATCTCTTAAAATCTAACCAAGACCTATTTCTCATGTTCTTGGGAAGAGATGAATAAGTTACTTAGAAATCAAGAATAAGAAGGAACCGGACTTACCAACTTAAAATCAGCTAAGAAATCTCTAGGAAAGAAGAAATCAAGCCTCAAGCTAAGGTAGAAAATAAATCTCTCACTCACGGTAAAGAAACTTATAGAAAAAGAAAGATAAGGATGAAGGAGAATGGAAGAAACAGGAAGCTTTACACGTTTAATAAGAAGATTTGCATGGAATTTTGCTATTTGTCCCCACCTTTCCTCTAAAGACACTCCCTTCTCTTATTATTTTCTTCTACAACTTACGGAACTTACGTAAAAATCCTGAAAATCTCCCAACACACACTCTGAGCCTAACACCTCATTAAATTCCAAGAGTAATACCACATCACATAGCACAACGTATAACTTAAGTTAATTATTATATTATTTCAACATAAATTAATTTTAATTTTTCTCTTGCATTATTAGTCAAACACTTAATCATACAATTAGGAAAACTACAACGCTACAATTCTCCCCAACAATAAAATTTTCGTCCTCGAAAATTCGCTTACCTGGAAAGAGATAAGGGTATTGTTCACGCATTTTATCTTCAAGTTCCCATGTAGCATCACCCGTAGTATCACTCCATATAACTTTAACCAAACTAATAGCTTTGCCCCTAAGCTGTTTAGTCTCTTGATCCTCAATCCTGACTGGACGAGTCTCAAGCGTCCAGTCCTCTCGTACTTGTATCATATCCGGCTCAAGGATATGAGTAGGATCAGAAACATATTTCCTCAATTGAGACACATGTAATACATTGTGCAAGTTGGCTAGAGTAGGTGGTAAAGCCATTTCATAAGCCACTGGACCTATGCGTCTAAGGATTTGATAGGGTCCAATGAACTTAGGTGTAAGCTTCTTCGTCTTAATTGATCGTCCAATACCCGTAGTTGGTGTAACCTTTAGAAACACATGATCGCCCGCTTCAAACTCAAGTGGCCTTCTACGTTTGTCCGCATAAGATTTCTGTCTGCTTTGTGAGGCCTTCATCCTTTCTTGAATTAACTTAATCTTTTCTGTAGTCTGTTGTAACATCTCTGGCCCTACTACCATATTCGTTCCATCTTGGTACCAACAAAGAGGTGTTCTACACCTTCTACCATACAAAGCTTCAAATGGTGCCATACCAATACTAGCATGAAAACTGTTGTTGTAGGTGAATTCTACCAAAGGTAAAACTTCATCCCAACTTCCAAGATGATCCAAAACACATGCCCGCAACAGATCTTCTAGTGATTGGATCGTTCTCTCAGATTGTCCATCAGTCTGTGGGTGATAAGCAGAACTAAATCTCAACTTAGTTCCTAAGGCTTTTTGCAAACTTTGCCAAAATCTTGAAGTAAATCTTGGGTCTCTGTCCGAAATGATACTAGACGGCACTCCATGCAATCTTACTATCTCTCTGATATACAATTGAGTGAACTTCTCCAAAGAATACTTCATGTTAACAGGTAAGAAATGAGCACACTTTGTTAATCTGTCAACTATCACCCATATGGCATCACAAACTCTATTTGTCCTAGGCAAACTGGATACAAAATCCATGGTAATACTATCCCATTTCCACTCTGGAATCTCCATTGCTTGCAACAAACCACCAGGCCTCTGATGTTCTACTTTAGCCTTCTGACAAGTTAAACATACTGCTACATATTGTACCACATCTCTCTTCATACCAGACCACCAAAACATCTTCCTCAAATCTTGATACATCTTAGTCATACCGGGATGTAGACTAAGTTTACTTTTATGACCTTCGTCCAATATGAGTCTTTTTAACTCAATGTCTTGTGGTACACAAATTCTACCTTTAAATCTCAAAATTCCATCATCACCCAAACTAAAGTCTATTGTTTTATCCGTACCCAACAACTCCATTGTTCTACTCAAGCTAGGATCCAATAACTGTTTCTCCTTAATCATTCCCAGAAAATTATTAGTCACAGTTAACATACCACAACTAAGGTGATCGTAGTTCACTTCAACATACAAGTTCAAATCTCTAAACTTCTCCACCAATTCTAACTCTTTCACCATCAAAGTGGACATCTGGACAGTCCTTCTGCTAAGGGCATCAGCTACCACGTTAGCTTTACCCGGATGGTACATCAATTGAAAATCATAATCCTTCAAAAACTCCATCCATCGCCTTTGTCTCATATTGAGCTCCTTCTGATCAAACAAGTATTTTAAACTCTTGTGATCGCTAAATACATCAAATTTAGCTCCATAAAGATAATGTCTCCATATTTTCAAGGCAAACACCACTGCTGCTAACTCCAAATCATGAGTGGCATAGTTCCTCTCATGAGTCTTCAACTGTCTTGAGGCATAAGCCACAACTTTCCTTCCTTGCATCAACACACAACCCAATCCTTCATGAGATGCATCACAGTAAACTTCAAAAGGTTCACTAGTATCAGGTATTACAAGGACAGGAGAAGAAGTCAACCTTTGCTTCAATTCGAGAAAACTCTGTTCACAAGCTTCAGTCCATGCAAATGGTTGGTCCTTGCGAGTAAGTTGGGTCAATGGTGTTACTATCTTAGAGAATCCTTCTATGAATCTCCGATAGTATCCAGCTAATCCAACAAAACTTCTAATCTCTGTGGCTGTCTTTGGACGTTCCCATTGCAAAACTGCTTCTACTTTTGAAGGATCCACTGCAATCCCTTCAGCTGAGATTACATGACCCAAGAACTTCACTTCTTCTAGCCAAAACTCACACTTGGAGAGTCTTGCATACAATTGCTTTTCTCTCAAAATCTCCAATACAACTCTTAAATGGTCTTCATGCTCTTCACGAGTACGGGAATAGATAAGAATGTCGTCGATGAACACCACAACAAACTTATCCAAGAATGGACGAAAGATCCTATTCATGTAATCCATGAATATAGCAGGAGCATTCGTCACTCCAAAAGGCATGACCACATACTCATAATGTCCATACCGAGTCCGAAAAGCTGTTTTCGGTATGTCCTCATCTTTCACCCTTATCTGATGATACCCCGACTTCAAATCAATTTTCGAGAAAATCTTTGCTCCACGCAACTGGTCCATCAAATCATCTATCCTTGGCAAAGGATATTTATTCTTGATAGTGAGCTTATTCAATTGACGATAGTCAACACATAGCCTAGAACCACCATCTTTCTTCTTGACCAGTAATACAGGTGCTCCCCAAGGAGAAACACTAGGTATGATCATTTCCTTCTCCAACAAATCTTCAATTTGTTTCTTCAGTTCGGCTAATTCAGCGGGTGCCATCCTATAAGGAGTTATTGACACTGGTCCCACACCTGGAACTAGTTCGATAGTAAACTCAACCTCTCTTTGTGGAGGCAAGCCAGGTACTTCTTCTGGAAAGACTTCAGAAAATTCTCTAACAACTGCTATAGAATTCAAGTCAAGATCACCCTTGACTTCCAAGAAAGAAAATACCACAAAACACGAAGCTCCTTCCTTCAAAGAAACTTGTGCTTGCTTTGCAGAAATAATTTCAAGATCTTCGTGATCAGGGAATACAAGAGTCTTTTGAGCACAATCTATAAGAATACGATTGGAAGACAACCAATCCATTCCTAAGATTATGTCCAAATCCATCAAAGGGAGGCAAATCAAGTTAACCTTGTACTTGCGTCCATTGACTAAAACAGGACACCCCACGCATACTAAAGAAGTCACCACAGGGGTGGCTGTAGGAGTAGAGACATGCAAATCAAACAACAAAGGACACGTAGACAATTTCAATCTTTTCACACAATCATAAGAAATGAAGGAATGTGTAGCTCCAGAATCAAACAAAACAGATAAGGAGTTACCGTCCACTTCACACACACCTTGCACAAGATCGTCTGATTTGGACGCTTCCGCTCCATTCATAGCAAAAACCCTTCCAGCTACCTTAGGCTTCTCAACCTTTGGTGCATTTCTTGCTGGTGCAGCTCTATCATTAACTTGGCAATCTCTTGCTATATGCCCGGGCTTCTGACATTTGAAACAAATTATCTCCTTATAAGTACATTGAGTGCTGTAATGTGGACCACCACACCTGAAGCATCTAATTCCTTGAGCTCCTGATTGAGCTACAACTAGACTTCCCCGAGGCTGTTGGGGTCTAAAATAAGGTTTCTTCTGAAAATTTCCTTTTCTACTGCCTGAGGATCCATCACCATGAGTCCTGATTACTCTACTACCACCCTCTAGGCGTTCCACAGTCTTCGCCTTCTCTACTAATGCAGGAAACTCCCTAATAGCCATAGGGACAATCATCCGCTTCACCTCTTGCTTCAAGCCTTCTTCAAATTTTCTACACCTCCAAGCTTCAGTAGTAGCTTGAGTATAAAAACGAGCTAAGTGTTCAAACTTAGTCGCATATTCATGAACTGTTAGGTTGCCTTGCTCTAACTTCATGAATTCAGCTTCCTTGGCATATTTAGCACTATCTGGAAAATACCTCTCCAGAAAGCGCTCCCTGAAATTTCCCCAAGTAAGGGGTTCTCCACGTGCTTCCATCATTTGTAGAGTTCCATGCCACCAGAACTCTGCTTCATCCGTTAACATATATGTGGCATAAGTAACCTTTCTATCTTCAGGACATGCCATTGCCCTAAAGATCTTTTCTAAAACTCTTATCCAGTTATCAGCTACATCCGGATCAGAGTTTCCTTTAAAGGGTGGTGGATCATTCTTCCTAAATTCAGTCAATCCTTGATATTCAGGTGGGATTACTGTTCTTGCTGCTTGGGCAGCAACCTGAGTGGCCTCTAACTGTGCCAAAGGTGCTTGATGCTGATGAGCCATAGTAGCACTCTGTTGTTGCATCGCGGCTGCCATTACTTCCATGGCATGGGCCATTTGGGCCATATCAGAGGGAGGAGGAGGAACAGGAGGTCTAGGTGGTCTCACCATCCTAACAGAAGACCAAACCAAGTTAGAGAATAACATTGGTTAAAGCCTTCTACTCATCATGTCAATCACACACAGCAAAAACACAATAGACCTATCCCCATAGGTTCGTCCAAAAGATACTAGCAGGAAATTTCAAGAGAAACTATCCTTGGTCTCGGTTTTCGCCTGCCATAATGTCCTATTCGTCGCTCAAAGTATCGAGATAGCCAGTCTCAATATTTTACGACAATACAACTAGGATTTATCGTATAACGAACAACTAAAACATTCAACATCCTCAAATAACTTCACAACAATCACATAAGAAACATAGAAGACACATAACGCACAGTCCGATTTGAATCGAACTGCTCTGATACCACTATTGTAACGACCCAACTTCGTTACAGATATGTTATACTAAACTCTCTATTTAATTATTATCATGTGAAAGAACGTATAAATTTTCCACATTTAAAATACATACATATGTACCTATATAAAACGTTCTTCACCGCATCGTCCAAATGTAATATACCGATTTACATCTTAAAATACGAGGATACTTATAACGTCAGAAGAAAGATTCCCTTGTAGAGAATGTTCACACTAATCTTAATATTTATACAAAATCCTAAGTTGGTCCCCCTAATATGTACATACATACTAGAACAAAATTAGCAAAACAGGAGGATCGTCCAATCTTAGGATCGTCCAATCAACATAGCAGGAGAATCGTCCACTCTTCAATCGTGACTAGCATGAGAGCCAGCACCATCACTGCTACCTGCTCCCGTGTTAACCACACGATCATTGCAGTAAAACAATACAAACACAAATTGCAAGGGTAAGCTTACTTATAAAAAGAATGATATAATATACACAATTTCAATCAACATCATTCACAATAAACATTCAGTTCACTTCAGGTATCATTCCATACATCAATATCATCATGCAACATTATGCTGACTCGACTCCATAGAGATTTCAACAACTTTCGGGCGGTTCCCATAGGCCCCATCCCCTACCATTAGTCTCGCCTTAGACCATTCAGGGAGTCCCTTGAGCCACCATGTGGAGGAAGTGCGAATTTAATCCAATATAGACAAGTGTTGGTATTGGCTTACCTCTGTCAGGTTTGCAAAACCTTCCATCTTTAGGAATTCGCCCACTTGTCTATTATATATGCCCGCCATTGGCCATCACGAAATCCTCCAGCACTAGGTTGAGAGCCCACCTAGCACCCTCAACTTACGTGCCTACCCTTATGCAATATCATGCACAACTCAACAACTTTGATTGCCACACGTTCTCTCTATGTTATAAATTCACCATTTTTCTCAAATCAAGCTTATGAACCCATCCAGCAGTTCAATAAGCACAAGTAAGGCATTCTCAGCACTTGAATCCTTACTCACAACTCAACATCAACGTTAATCAAAAGTGTGAATTTCCTAACATAGCTCTAGAACCAAAATAGTGGCATATCAAACATCCTCGTTCGTAACAAGACTAGGTTCTGATTCTCTGTTAAACACACCCTCAAAATTTCACCACCACCATCGTTGGACGTCAGACTTTACTGAACATAAGGCACCACTGGACGCGGGTCATTATACACTGAATCATTGGACATTGGTCTTTAGACACTGGGTCATTGGACGCTGGTCTTTAGGCACTGGGTCATTGGACGCTGGTCTTTAGGCACTGGGTCATTGGACGCTGGTCTCTAGTATTCACTGGACGTTGTTTTTAGTTGTAGTATAGATAGATGGACGATGGTTTTCTTTGGACGAGTGGTTTTCTGCAGAGTCCAGAACCTTTCAAAAACCCATTACGAACACATGTTTCAAAGATTTTGAAACCATTTCCAACACTTACAATATCATTCCAAAGCACAACAACATTTTATCACAACAAACTCAGCTCAAATCATCAAAACATACAGAGAGAAAAATCATCACATCATCATAACCAATCTTTAAAGCATACAAACAGAAACAGAATTCCAAACATATCACCACCAGATCATTTCAAACAGTTATGAAGCTTCCCTTACCTACAGCTCTTGACTCAAACCGTCAAGAAGAAAAAGCTAGAGAGGATAACTTTGAGGTTCTTGAGTGATCTGCCCTCAAGTTTTGTTACAGAATCAACTAGGAGACACCTAAAACAACATCAAAGTAAACTCAAAATCACGATTTCTCTCATCTCTTAAAATCTAACCAAGACCTATTTCTCATGTTCTTGGGAAGAGATGAATAAGTTACTTAGAAATCAAGAATAAGAAGGAACCGGACTTACCAACTTAAAATCAGCTAAGAAATCTCTAGGAAAGAAGAAATCAAGCCTCAAGCTAAGGTAGAAAATAAATCTCTCACTCATGGTAAAGAAACTTATAGAAAAAGAAAGATAAGGATGAAGGAGAATGGAAGAAACAGGAAGCTTTGCACGTTTAATAAGAAGTTTTGCATGGAATTTTGCTATTTGTCCCCACCTTTCCTCTAAAGACACTCCCTTCTCTTATTATTTTCTTCTACAACTTACGGAACTTACGTAAAAATCCTGAAAATCTCCCAACACACACTCTGAGCCTAACACCTCATTAAATTCCAAGAGTAATACCACATCACATAGCACAACGTATAACTTAAGTTAATTATTATATTATTTCAACATAAATTAATTTTAATTTTTCTCTTGCATTATTAGTCAAACACTTAATCATACAATTAGGAAAACTACAACGCTACATTAAACATCTAGCTACATACTCCGTCACATCTTTCTTCATCTTAGGCCACCAAAACATTTCTTTTAAATCTTTGTACATTTTTGTAGTTCCAGGATGAATACTTAATTTACTTTTATGTCCTTCTTCTAAAATTAATTCTTTTAATTCTTGATTATTAGGTACACAAATTCTATTTTTAAATCTAATAATTCCATCTGTTCCTAAATTAAATTCTTTTACTTTATCTGTTCCTATTAATGCTTTCTTTTCTTGAATGAATGTATCTACATCTTGTTTCTTCCTATTCTCTTCCAAAAAATCATTAGTAATAGTAATCATTCCTAATTGAATTTTATCTTTTTCTCTAACTGTACACAAATTCAAATCTCTAAATTGTTCTATTAATTCTAATTCTTTAATCATCATAGTTGACACATGTACAATTTTCCTACTTAAGGCATCTGCTATTACATTAGCTTTTCCTGGATGATACATTAATTGAAAATCATAGTCTTTAATAAACTCCATCCATCTTCTTTGTCTCATGTTAAGTTCCTTTTGATCAAACAAATATTTTAAACTCTTATGATCACTATATACATTAAATCTAGACCCGTACAAATAATGTCTCCAAATCTTCAAAGCAAAAACTATAGCAGCTAATTCCAAATCATGTGTAGGATAATTTCTCTCATGTGGTCTCAACTGCCTAGACACATATGCTACCACTTTCCTATTCTGCATCAACACACATCCTAACCCTTGATAAGAAGCATCACAATATACATCATAAGGTTCATTTGGGTCAGGTAAAATTAAAACTGGTGAGGTAGTCAATTTATCTTTCAACTCTTGAAAACTTTTCTCACAACTTTCACTCCACACAAAAGGTTGGTTTTTCCTAGTTAATTCAGTTAATGGTCCAGCTATCTTAGAAAACCCTTCAATAAATATTCTATAATACCCAGCCAATCCTAAGAAACTCCTAATTTCTGTTACTGTTTTAGGTCTCGCCCATTCCAAAATCGCTTCTACCTTAGAAGGATCTACACTTATTCCATCTTTAGAAATTACATGTCCCAAAAATTTTACTTCCTCCAACCAAAATTCGCATTTAGACATCTTTGCAAATAATTTTCTATCTTTTAAAATTTGTAATGTTATTCTGAGATGATTTTCATGTTCTTTTTTATTTTTAGAATATATTAATATGTCATCTATAAATACTACTACAAAATTATCTAAATATGGTCTAAACACCCTATTCATATAATCCATAAATACTGCTGGTGCATTAGTTACTCCAAACGGCATCACTTGATATTCATAATGTCCATATCTAGTCCTAAAGGCAGTCTTGGGTATGTCTTCCTTTTTAACCCTAATTTGATGGTACCCAGACCTTAAATCTATTTTAGAGAAAATTGTTGCTCCCCTGAGTTGATCCATTAAGTCATCTATTCTAGGTAAAGGATATTTATTCTTTATAGTTACTTTATTTAATTGTCTATAATCTACACATAACCTAGACCCTCCATCTTTCTTTTTAACTAATAACACTGGGGCTCCCCATGGTGACACACTAGGTCTTATAAACTGTTTTTCTAGCAATTCTTCCAATTGTTTCTTTAATTCGGTTAATTCCAATGGTGCCATCCTATATGGTTGCATAGAGATTGGACTAGTACCAGGCATTAAGTCAATACTAAATTCTATCTCTCTTTCAGGAGGTAAACCAGGAACATCATCAGGAAAAACTTCAGGATACTCATTCACAACTGTCACAGAGTCAATTTCAATTTTATCTTCCTTAGTTCCAAGAGATGATAACATGTATTTTTGAATTTCACTTTTAAATGATATTTCTTTAGGTTGGACAGGTTTAAGTCTAGAAACATCAAGTTCAGGGAAAATCACAGATTTAGAGGCACAATCTATTAGAATATGGTTGGTTGCTAACCAATCCATTCCTAATATCACATCAAGGTTAGTCAAAGGCAAACAAATCAAATTCACAACAAATGGTCTATCTCTGATGGTTATCACACAATCCAAACATATTTGAGAGGTTAGGATTGGTTTAGATGTAGGCACAGAAACAAGCAAAGTATAGGGTAATGGTGACACAACTAAACTCAGATTCTCAACACAGTCATCAGATATAAATGAATGGGTAGCACCTGAATCAAATAATACAGTTAAGGACTTACCTTTCATTTGTCCCTTGTCCTGTATGAGATCTGCAGACCGTGAAGCCTCAGTACCACTCAATGTAAATACTCTTCGACTAGCTATAGGTTTCTGGGTCTGTAAAGCTCTACCAGTCTGATCCCTTCTAGTTGCATAACAATCCCTAGATACATGACCTGGTTTTCCACAGTTAAAGCAAACAGGACTAGTTATAGGACAATCCTTTGCCATATGCCCCTTTCCACACTTCCAGCATCTAACTGCCAACTGAGATCCTAGAGAATTTCCAGCTCCACCTACTCCTCCCATAGGTCTAAACCCACCTATACCTCATATTCCTCCAGAACGCCCTGGTGGTGGTCTACTGTATGGTTTCTGAGGCTGAATACTTTTTCCTTTCAGCATAGGACCTCCCCTTCCAAAATTACTCCTACCTGCATATCCAGCCATTTTGGATCTTTGCTCCCTTTTCATATCTTCAATTACTTTGCACTGATCCATTAATTCAAGGAACTCAGAGATCCTCAATGGAACTATTGCCTCTTTAATCTCATATCTCAGTCCTTTCTCATACCTCCTGCATTTCCATTGTTCATTCCCAGTGATCTGCAAGTATTTAGAATATTTTGCCAAAGATTCAAACTTAGAAGTATATTCAGGAATACTCATACTTCCCTGAGTCAAACTGATGAACTCTTCCTCCTTGGCCTGTCTAACAGTCTCTGGAAAATACTTCTCAAGAAACAGGGTCTTGAAGATTTCCCAGGTGATCACTTCTCCCTTAATCTCCAACATCCTCTGTGTAGCTTTCCACCATAACCTAGCATCACCCAATAATTGAAAGGCTGCATGTGACACTCTCCTATCATCAGGACACTCCATGGCTACAAAAATATCCTCCAAATTCTGGATCCACTCTTCAGCTTTCTCTGGATCATACTCTCCCTTAAAGTAAGGTGGATCATGCTTCTTAAAATCTGTCAAAGTAGTCCTGTCAACAATTGGAGGTTGATGCTGAGCTAGTGCCTGATTAGCCAACATCTCAGTCTGCTGAGTTACTGCATTAGCCATATCCCTCATGGCTCTAGCCATCTCAGCTATATTATCATTTCCAACTGTGGGATTTGTAACTGGCCTTCCTCTTCCTCTAACTGCCATCTCTACCTGTCTAAAAAGAAAAAGAATCTTTGATCCAGTTACTACCCTTGTTCCTATAATATTCCTAACAAACAACTAAGCAACCAATTCATAGAAAACAACCAATTTCAATCAAAACAAACAATTTCAATCAAAGTAACACAGCAAAATATATAACAGGCCAATTACTCACAAATCCTAGAGATGCATAACCAGAGCTCTGATACCACTAATGTAACCCCCTTCTAATTAATTAATTTACATCTAATATTCATAAAAAAAATCTAAATATAATAAATACAATCCATTAAAGTTCAAGATGTATCATTATAATTTACATTATTAAAATTTACAGAAATACTACTCCAAAATAATTCTAATTAATACAAATATTATATATATAACCAAAAGTACCCAGTCCTATAGCTCTGGAAAATATTTGCATCTTTAACTTCTACTTAATCTTCAAAGTACCTGCAGTCACACTCCCCTAGAATCTAGGGACAAAATTACCGGATCAGGCATTTAATTTCTCATACAATTAAAATAATTTCAAACATATACATATCATAACAAATTAATTAGTCACACACATAATTAAATGCAGCATGATTTATGCAAATGCAGTTTTTGACTCAAATTCATTTTGACCCTGCTCCATGGAGACTTCTCCTTTGAGTGTTTAGTAAAGACAGGCCTACCATTACGTTCTGCAATTCAGCTAACAGTCTCCACTAAACGCGAATAAGCTAAACAGAATTAGAAGATCAGGATACCCGAAAGGCCACCACGATCGCATCTCAGTCCAGATTCCGGCCACATATGGAATTGTCAATATCCTTCACCCCACAGACTATATAATCACAGACTATACGGTCCTGTTTAACAAATTCTGCTCACCCTAAAAATCATTTCTCAAATCATATTCATTTCACATGACTACCGCAGTCCCGGTTAGTCAACATAATTCTTTCTCATTTGAAACTTTTATAAATCCCCCAAAAAGACTCATGCAAATGAATTATGTTCATGATCGCAATTAAATAAATAATTTGTACACATTAACATACAAGAATAAAAAAATTAAGCAATTTATCTTATAACATTAGTATTTTAGTAAATTATCAATTAAATCACTATTAGGTAAAATTACTAAAATACCCTTAATCTTTTTCCAAAATACCCAATGTGTCCCTACATGGAAAATGACCATTTTGCCCTTGGTTTTTCAAAAAATTCCACATAGTATCCCTTGTATTTTTAGCTTGGCCGAATGGTATACACACCATTTCCAACATGTTTTCCAAAGCAACAACTTCCAATTCCAACCAAAAATCAATCAAATCACAATTCAATCAAAATTCAGCAAACCAAATTTCAACCATCACAACACATCAAAAATTCAATCAAACATCATTCCAATCCATAATTTCCAATTACTAGCATCAAAAACACAAAATCCCTAAATCAATTTCAACTTTTCATGATTCTAGGTCACATATTGAATCTAACCCTACAACATGTTTTCTTCTAATTCCAAGGGTTCTAATTTGAAATTAAATGCCTAGATCCTTACCTTGATCTCTTAATTGAAGAAAAAACCTTGAATTTCTTTCTCCCTCACTCCTTGATCCTCTTGAGATTTTTGAGATTTCCTCCAATTTCTTTCTCTACTAGCCGAAATAGCTTAGGGTTTTGGAAGTTTAGATGGTTTGGTTTCTTAATTTAAGTTGAGAAGATGAAGATACGATGAAATAAAAAATGAAACTGCAGCTGCTGTGTTTAAAACTCATGGTTCTGTTTTGTAGGAAAACTAGCTTTGGTGACTTTTCTTTTGTGTTAAGTTTTTAAGGCTTCATTTAACAAGTTATTAACCAAAATGAAGTTTCCCTTCAGGTCCAGCAGTCCCTGCACGTCCAGCAGCCCCAATTTTCCAAGGGAGATCAAGTCACCAAGCTACTTGGACAGCCAAAGGAGCTTGCTTGGGTGACTTGCCTTCCAAAAGGTCAAAAGTCAACATTTGTAGGTAATTTAATGGAATTTTCTAGAATAATTTAGGACTGTTAATTATCTTACAAACTAATTAGAATTTGAAGAAAATAACACCACCATTGGATTCCTCACTATCAAAAATCTTGGGATAGTATCTTACTTATCTCTTAATCCAAGCCTAATTAGCTTAATTTAGTGACATTAAAAACTTTGAGTTGTCACACTTTGATTGGTTAAGGTTCTAAATTAAAATTTTCTTGGTTAAATATTTTTAATAATTATTCTAAGTATATTACTATTATTAGATAATTCTATAGATGTCCTACGAATTTTCTCTAAATTTTCTGCTTTAGAATTTTACCGTAAAAATTTCTCAAAGTTCTAACTTTCAGAAAATCCTAACAATTCGGAATAAGCATTTTAATTCTTTATTTGTATATATTTTTAATCTACATTCAATTACCTTTCTATTAAGTTATAAATGAGTCCAAAATTCCACACTTGAAAATCTATCCTGGACAACTGTCTGACATAGCAGTCCAGTCAACAATCAATTTCAGCAAAAACAAAGACATTTAAAGATTCACAAAATTCTTCTGAGTAGAACTGTATTAATTTCATTAAGAAAATATATACATAAAGTTTCTATAAAATACAGTACATGATTGTTCATAATATTCATATATAAATACGTACAAATAGTAAAATAAGGATGTTACACCTTGTACGTGCTGCTCAGTCTTAATAAATTAATTAGCTTTAAAACAAAAAAAAAGGGGAAAGGATAAAATGATTATATTTCATAAATAATATGATATATTTTTAAAATAAAATAAATAAATGATATATTTATATGAATGTAATGTTCTAAACTATTATTTATTTTTATAAATATTATATAATTTACTTTATTAAAAAAAATTTGTCCTCCATTCTCTTTTTAGAGAAAAAGGATTATGTACTGACAGTGTAAAATTATTTTACACAGTCATTCAATTGCAAACCACCATTTATGGTAAGATTGTTGACTTATACAAAATTACCTTAAAAGTCATGCAAACAGTGATTTGTGATTTGATGATGGTGCAAAACAGTACATTACCATTAAACTCAAGTGCATCACCATTAAACTCTTCTTGAGTTTAATGGTGATGTACTAAAACAGTTTTATACTATCATCCAATCACAAATCACCGTTGATATGACTTTTAAGATAATTTTATAATAGTCATCAAACTTACCGGGTTGTGATTGGATGACAGTGTGAAATTATTTTACACTGTCAGTGTATAGTCATTTTCTTATTAAATATTGAATCAAAATTATTAATTTTTGAAAACTTGAAACTAAATATATATTTTTTAAATAAAAGGACCAAAATTGCTTATTAGACAAAATAGGGTAATCAAAATTATATTTTAGTGTGTTAATACGTAGGTGCAGAAATCATCCTTGCTAGAAGCGACATAGAATTTTTCCCCCCTTGCTTCC
Source organism: Pueraria montana var. lobata (assembly GCA_026413185.1). NCBI lineage: Eukaryota > Viridiplantae > Streptophyta > Magnoliopsida > Fabales > Fabaceae > Pueraria > Pueraria montana. Next base: position 74,262,176 of record CM048653.1, on the reverse strand, counting down.
ATTGCCTTCCCTTGAAAGTGAAAGTCCCCTCTATATATCCTATCTCTTCTTTGAGAAGTGAAATTTTGGCAATGTCACAATAATTAAAATTGGATATCGAGATGGTTTTATCAAAATAACTTTTAGGGTCATTCTTATTTTTCTTTTGAACAGCAAAAAAAAAAAAAAATTATTAAGTAGCTCAATTGGAACACAAACAGTGTCCAAGATATATGCCAACAATGTACAGGCTAAAAGACGTACAGGCTACAGCCTCAGATGAAAGAGTACATGGCTGGACTAATATAACAGTGGACCATTTATAAGTTATAACGCTTCTTCACGGTAGAATCGTCCCTATATTCATTAATAGGTACCAACAAACCTATTAATGAATATACAAACTACCCCCAAAATGTTCTTCGATGAAGTGACCGCAATAAGTCCTCAAATCTGATTCTGAGAATCTAAGCTCATGTACGGACCACGTAAGACAATAGCTTGCATACAGTGTCAGAGGGGTCCACATAAGCACAAAAGCATTAGTCCACAATCCACAAAGCACAAAAGCATTACATCATGAATGAATAAGCGCAGAGAATGCCCTGTCAATTGTCATGTTCTGAAAATCACAATATTTTATGTTGCATTATAACGGCTGCAAAAGAGTCATAAAAACCTATCCTTCCACCAATCATGTAAGCCCAGCAATACTCTTATAGCTAGAGTTCCATTGGGTACACCTTGTACGTGCTGCAGTGTCTTAATATATAAATTAATTAGCTTTAAAACAAAAAAGAAGGGGAAAGGATAAAATTATTATTTTTCATAAATAATTTGATATATTTTTAAAATAAAATAAATAAATGATATATTTATATGAATGTAATGTTCTAAACTATTATTTATTTTTATAAATATTATATAATTTACTTTATTAAAAAAAAATTGTCCTCCATTCTTTTTTTAGAGAAAAAGGATTATGTATTGATAGTGTAAAATTATTTTAAGATTATTGACTTAAAAAAAATTACCTTAAAAGTCATGCAAATGGTGATTTGTGATTTGATGATGGTGCAAAACAGTACATTACCATTAAACTCAAGTGCATCACCATTAAACTCCTCTTGAGTTTAATGGTGATGTACTAAAACTGTTTTATATTGTCATCTAATCACAAATAACCGTTGATATGACTTTTAAGATAATTTTATAAAAGTTATCAAACTTACCAAACATGATAGATTGTTATTGGATGACAGTGTGAAATTATTTTACATTATCAGTGCATAGTCATTTTCTTATTAAATATTGAATCAAAATTATTAATTTTTGAAAACTTGAAACTAAATATATTTTTTTTAAATAAAAGGACCAAAATTGCTTATTAGACAAAATAGGGTAACCAAAATTATATTTTATCGTTGTTAATATGTAGGTGCAGAAATCATCCTTGCTAGAAGCGACATAGAATTTCCCCCCCTTACTTCCATTGCCTTCCCTTGAAAATGAAAGTCCCCTCTATATATCCTATCTCTTCGTTGAGAAGTGAAATTTTGGCAACGCCACAATAATTAAAATTAGATATCGAGATGGTTTTATCAAAATAACTTTTAGGGTCATTCTTATTTTTCTTTTGAACAGCAAAAAAATATTTATTAAGCAGCTCAATTGGAACACAAAAAGTGTCCAAGATATATGCCAACAATGTACAAGCTAAAAGACATACAGGCTACAGCCTCAGATGAAAGAGTACATGGCTGGACAAATATAATAGTGGACCATTTAAAACGCTTCTTCACCGTAGAATCGTCCCAAAAATGTGTGGCCCAACACCTTCCCAGCAAACCTATTAATGAATATACAAACTACCCCCAAAATGTTCTTCAATGTAGTGACCGCAATAAGTCCTCAAATCTGATTCTGAAAATTTAAGCTCGTGTATGGACCACGTAAGACAATAGCTTGCATACAGTATCAGAGGGGTCCACTTAGACCATCTTTATCCGCGTATCCAGCACAGTATTTGATACAAATGTTGCAGTGCTGATTTTGAAAACCGGGTTGAAGAAGAATAGTATCCATTTGCAATTTTGATTTGAGGACTGTTTCTACTTTTTTATTTGGTGGGCCAGTCTGTTATTTTTTTTAAAAAAATAATTAAAAGTAGCCGTTGTTACGTTAATAGTGAAAAGGATGAGGACTTTCTTACCGTTAAATTGGTAACGTTATACAGTGTTATTTTGAAAAAAAAATTACCTTTAATTATTTAAATATTAATATTAGTATGTATATAAATATGAGTAACATGAAATTTTTTTTTACACAATCATTCTTCTCAAAGTTCAATCTCATCCAATTTTTTTACTCACATCTCCCAAATTCTCAACTTTCTCTTTTTATTTATTTTCATCCCATGGATCCAAACCAATTCAATCTCAATCATTGGTTAAATTTCATGCAAAATTATCAATATCCAACCAATCCAAATTTTTAAAATCCTTCACTTCCACAAAATCCACCACCAAACCCACAAAATAACCCAAATATGACGAATTTTCAATTTCCTGTCCTCCCATTTTCCTATCAATTTCCCATGTTTCAATAACCACCAATTAACCCCACCATGGATCATGGCACTTCTATGGGTACTGGTGGAGGGCAATCTTCTGAAAAAGACCAAGAAACACCATCTGAATCTCAAGCTTCGTTATTTTCCACTCAAATTGGGTTGGATAATATTGCACTCGATGAAGAAGAAAGAGAAACACCAAAAAAAATGTGGTTCACCATGGATGAAAATTTACTTCTCGTCCAGTCATGGCTAAATGTTTCTAAAGATGCAATTGTGGGGAATAACCAAAGTAGACATGCTTTTTGGTCAAGGGTGAAACATAATTACAATGAGGAGCGTGGTGATTTGGAAGCGAGGGAAGCATCACAGTTGAAATCTCGATGGCAAAAGTTGAATCAAGCACTTCAAAAATTTTCAGCGTGCTACAAACAAGCAAACCAAAGAAAGAAAAGTGGTAGCTCCGAGGTTGACATCATGAGCGATGCATATAAATTTATTTTCAAGATGTAGGCAAACAATTCAAATTGGAGTATGCATGGCACGTGGTGAAAAACCAACCTAAATTTAGAGATCAATTGTTTGAAGGAGCTAATAAAAGAACAAAGGTTTCTGCTTCTGGAGCTTACTCATCCTCCTCTAATCCGGATACACCATCAAGTTACGACCCAGGTTTACCAACCATGGTTCGTCCAATGGAAACAAAAGCAGCAAAGAGAAAGGCAAAAGCAAAATCAAATGAAACATCTACTGCCTACATTGATCTAACTGCACTGGGTGATACACAAAAGTCAAAAGCAAAAGCAATGGAAGATTTGGCACGTGCCAAGGCTGATCGTAACAAGTTGAAGGAGAAAACGTTGAGCATTAAGGAGAAAGAACTCGAGTATCAGTTCAAGATAAAGGAGAAAGAGCTCAAATTGGAGGTGAAGGTCAAGGAGAAAGATTTGGAAATTCAAATCCTCTTCAGAGATACATCTACTATGAATGTTACACAACTACGAGACCATGAGAAGTTGTGTTACAAAATTAGAGAAAAATATGGACTTCTGTAATGATGTTGGTGAAAGTAGTTGTGTTTTTTTTAATTAAGTCATTTTTATAAATTTGTCATTTTAATTAATTATGTAATTTTTATTGATTATGTCATTTTAATTAATTATGTAGTTTTTATTAATTATGAGATGAATTATGTTAAGTTTTTATTATTTTGTTATATTTGTACATGTAATTTTAGAAATTAATTTGTTGGTCAAACTAGCCGTTGGTCAAACTAGCCGTTACTAAAACTAGTCGTTATTCAAACTAGCCGTTGGTCAAACTAGCCGTTATTCAAACTAGCCGTTATGTTGTTTGTCTTTATATATTCTTCACATGTAACATGATTTTTCATATCTCTCATTTGTGTAAACAAGTTTCATCTTCTCCTCAAAGTCTCTCAAAACTATCAACATCTATTGTGTTCCTTGCAATGGACTCCAGTGATTCATCCTTTGAAGAGGATCTTGAAGATGAAATCATCGAAGATTTCATAAATGATGACTACGAAGAACTTCTCGACAAATTCATAATGGAGAGGCTAATGCAACAACAAGCTGCTACACCTACGGCATTGTACAATGACTATTTCTCCAACAATCCAGTATATACAGAGGAGCAATTCTGACGAAGATTTCGAATGCAAAGGGATGTCTTCCTTCGCATTGTACAAGCCCTCGGCAATCATGATGAGTATTTTCAAATGAGAGTTGATGCAACTGGAAGAATGAGTCTTTCCTCGTTGCAGAAATGCACTGCTGCTATTCGTATATTGGCATATGGATCACCTGCTGATAGTGTTGATGATTATGTGTGAATAGGCGAAAGCACTGCATTGCAATGCTTGGATAAGTTTGTAAGGGATGTCTATGATATATTTGGATCTGAATACTTAAGAAGGCCCAATAATAATGACATTCAACGCCTACTACAAATCGGGGAGAGACGTGGTTTTCTAGGTATGTTAGGTAGCATTGATTGTATGCATTGGGTTTGGAAAAATTGTCTAGTAGCATGGAAAGGTCAATTTACTTGTGGTGATCATGGAAAGCCCACAATCATGCTTGAAGCAGTGGCATCACAAGACTTATGGATTTGACATGCATTTTTTGGGGTTGTGGGTTCAAACAATGACATCAACGTGCTAAATCAATCTCCTGTGTTTAATGACATTTTAGAGGGACAAGCCCCTACTGTGCAATATATGGTGAATAGAACCTAATATAGCATGGGGTACTATCTAGCAGATGGTATTTATCTGGATTGGGCAACGATTGTCAAGAGCATCTCAATGCCATAAGGCGAGAAAAGAAAATTGTTTGCCTAACGTCAAGAAGCAGCAAGAAAGGATGTGGAGTGTGCGTTTGGAGTGCTTCAAGCTCAGTTCACAATTGTACGTGGCCCTGTGCGTGCTTGGCATATGGACACAATCAAGCATATATTATATGCATGCATCATATTACATAACATGATTGTGGAAGATGAACAACACATATACGTTGGTCATTTTGATTATTCTTATGATCATCCCAACAATGATGATGTGTCAAAAACTGACATACGTAGTGGTCCTCATCCGGATATTCAACCATACCTACGAAGAAGAGCAGAAGTTCATGATAAGCAACGCCATCATCAACTCCAAGCTGACCTTATGGAGCATATTTGGGAACATTTTGGGTGCGATAGACCACAAAATTAATTATTATTTTAATTAAGTAATTTTTATTATCTTAATGTCAGTTTTTAATGTTGTGATAATTGTGTGATTTTAGCTATTTTCATAATTTTAGCTATTTTCATAATTTTAAATAAAATTTAACTTAATTATGTTTTTTGTATTATCAAAAAATATTTTTATAACCGTTAATTTTTATTTTGTATTATATGCATGCAAGATATTTTATGTTGTGATAAAAAAATGATTTTCATATTTTTAATTATATTTTTTAAATATTTTATAAATAAGATAATTATAACATAACATAATAAATTATTGATAAAATTAAAGATGTGAATTATTTTGTGGGACCCAAATAGGAACCTAAATAGAAGTATTGGGTTGGAGAGAATGAGAACTTTTGAGGTGCTTGTCTTGGAAAGAGTAAAAATGAATGATGTGTATATGTGGGATCCATTTAAGAACCCAAATAAAAATATTGGGATGGAGATGCTCTTAAGCACAAAAGCATTAGCCCACAATCACAAAAGCATTACATCATGAATAAGCATTACATTATTTTTCTTCTATTTCTCTTTCCCTCTCCTCTATTTTTTCCTATGAAACATAACACTAAGGTGAGGAAGTTTTAAACTTTCCTATAATAAGGACTTTGACTTTCCAGGCTATTTGAGGTTGAATTGAATCCAGTTACTGAGATTTACTTATTCACCTCAGAAAAACTGAAAATTACATATTGAAAAATTATACATTTACTCCAACCCTTTTCCAAATTAGTAGAACCATAGTGTAATTTAAATTAAGTAAAAAACATCGTATAACCAAAATTAATATTCCCTCTAGATTTAAATATAAGTAAAAAAAAAACTATTTCCCACTCATTAAGAAAGTTGGTTAATAATATTTAATTGCACCAATCTCAATTAAAAATAAATTATTTTCCTAAACTGTCTTTTATTGAAATTTGATATCAAGAATAAGAATGAGTCATTGGAATTAAAACCTCTATTAAATGAACTAAAGTTAGTTAAGATTTGCTTATATTTAAATCCAAGAATCAAGTATTTTTTTTGCTTATATTTGAAGCTGGAAGGAGTAGAGCCTATTTTCTCCGCTTCCAGTCCAGCAAATTCTTAACATGAATAACGTTGGATAAGTGTTCGTTTGGAATAGACTGTATCTTGTGATAGAAGATTTTGATTATTTTTCCTCTAATTTTTTTTTGTCGTATTTACCTAGAAGTTATAGATGTATTTTATATTAAGAAGTTCAATTATTAAGAATATTATATAAATAAAGTGTTTAAAAAGATATAAATATTGAGAAAAAAGTTATGCATTGACAGTGTAAAACTATTTTACACAGTCATCTAATCACAACTTACCATTTATGGTAAGTTTGTTGACTTTTACAAAACTATTTTGAAAATCATGCAAACGGTGATTTGTGATTGAATGACAATGTAAAACTATTTTACACTGTCAGTGCATCACCGTTGTTATTGATACATTAGTGAATTTTGTTGAGTCCCAAATAATTTTTTTCTTTGCGTTGAGTCCCTAATAAAACAAAAGTTTTGTTTTTGATCATTGTTATTTTGTTTTAGTCCTTCTAATATACTACCTTCGTCCCTTTTTATAAGACATTGTTTTGAAATTTTTTTGTCCCTTTTTATAAGACTCTATTCTAATTGTTCTTTGCATTAATTATTTTTTGATCAAAATATCTTTAATTATTTCAGTCCATAAATAATAAATGCTATGATTGTCTCTTTCTCTCTCTCATGAGGATTGGAGAATTAAAGAATTTACCTTTAAAAATTAAAACTCCACTACTATTATTCTCTCTCCACGCATTAATTATTTAAGGGTAAATTTGAAAAATATTATAATTGCAGACAAATTTAATGCTAATATGTAGATTAACCAATTTTCTTAAAAAGCGTAAATTAGTTAACAACGTCTTATAAATAAGAATGGAGCTAATATCTATTTTTTCATTTTTGTCCCTAAAATATGTTGGTAGTTTGTTATGAGTCCCTATCAAATATTTTTCAAAGGGACTAATACAAAATAAACAAAATATTATAAGGACTCAAATGAAAAAATAGATATATTAGAAGGACTAAAATAAAATAACAAGGATCAAAAACAAAATTTTTATTTTATTAGGGACTCAACAAAAAAATTTTTTTTGTTAAAGACCCAAAACAATATTCGTTAGTTTATCATGGACTTGGAACATATTTAAGCCAAAAAATTATGAAAATTAATTTGAGTTCAACTTCTCTAAAGTAAAATTGTAATTATTGGCTCATATTACAATTAAATCATAGAACTTACCACTCTTGATTCATTTTTTTATGTACATCCACATTGTTTCCATTTCATTGTAAAACATAACTCTAAATTTCATCTTAATTCATATAATATAAATTTTTTATTTTTAATTTTAAGAATGAAATAAATTCTTTATATTTTCACTTTCTTGTATAGTCATATTATTCTTATTTTATGATATGTATTTTATAAATTAAGTGTCCATTGGGCCTAATTCTTTGGGCCCGTAACGGCTTGGCGCCATATCAATTCAAGTGTCCACATGCATCATGAGTAAATACAAGAATAACATTAACCAATATAGCATGTCATATCTTAGAGAAATGTTTGACTAAATTTCTAATGATTATGATTTTGATATTATGTCATATAAGTTTATGTTTGCTATGTTATTTGATGTGTATGTTATGTGTAATTAAACATTAGACCTAAGGGATCTAACCCCTAAACCGCCTTCTCTAGAAGGAGTACAAATAGATTTCCAAGCCACTGTCACTAGTTTATGCTTAAAAATGTCACTAGAACAAATAAAATTCATGAATCCAAGAGTCCAAAGAGTTAATCAAGCTAATTGGTCAGCGATAGATTAAAAAATTATAAAGAAGCATGCCTTGGATGACCCAGTTCACTAGCTGAACCCGACCCATTGAGAGAGGCCTTTTCCTAGCTGCAAGCTTTTCTTTAGGGTCAATTTGATTTACTAAAAATTATGGTACTGAACAGGACAAATATTTTTATTCCATGTTTGATTTGAAAAAAGAATATGGGAAAACATAAATTAAACAAACGAAAACAAGACAAAAACTCAAATTTTTGTTACTCAAAAAATCATGGGACAACTTTTTTTTATCCCAGGTACAAAGTATTCAAAAGATACACATATCCCATTATCTGCATTTGAATTTGAATTATTGCATTTGAATTTCCATTATTTGCTAGCTGTAACAACCTTATTATGTCATATATTTTGAATTCACATTATCTACTAGCTAGCTTATTTGTATATATTTTGTATTTTGAATTCACATAATATATAATAATAATACAAATTATATTAAGATAATTAATATTAAAAAAAGTATTTAAGTAAATTTTATATTATTTTGCTTGTACTGTCTATTGTTCATTAAACAATATACATGATAAAAAATAGTCGTGTAACTCAAGTATTTATCTTGTGTTGTTCTTTTTATCCTATACCGTAGTGTATATTAAACTCACCCTTAATTTTATGAACAACAATGGGAAGCAGCAGATGTGCACGGTTTATCTTACCATAGAATATTGGAACACCAAGATACGAGAAGGGAAGAGATCCCACCGAGAAACCCAGCAAATCACAAATAGCATTAACACGATTGGTGGCAAGCACACCATGGAAAAACATGGACTTTTAATTGAGGACTAAGGAATTGCCCAGATGAGACACCATAAAGCCGAACTAAGTGTAAAAGGTTCTTATCTCAAAAAAAAAAAAAAAGTGTAAAAAGTTCTTCAAATTCCGCTTTGTGCCTCTACAAAAAATCATTATATCATAAAGCATTTATTACATAAATCAAATCACAATATTAAATTAAGAGATAAATAAATATAAGAAGAGCCAACTAAATGTACTAGCTATAATGGTCTTATTCTTCTTTGCATATGACATTAGGTTTGAAAAATCTTATACTGACCCCCCCTTAGGGATACTCAAAGTAATGTAAAAAAATTGAGACATACTAGGTGTGATAAGAGTAAATCTTAGGAGGGTCAGTGTAATTAACTCTTCTTTATTTGATAAAGATGAACTTATGTTGGTCGGTCATTACTTGCAATGCTGGTTCTTGCTAGTTTCCTGGAACTGTTGCAGCAATTTGTTAGTAAACACATGTTTTGCCATCCAAAGAAATCCCCTTGTAGTATAGATTATAGTAAAAGTATTTATAATGCGGTTGTTTATATTTATATAAGTTGCTTAAAAATAAGATGTGTTGTTTAATAAAAATTAGGTTAAATTAATCTGTAGGTTCCTATACTTTTATCAAATTTTTAATTAGGTCTCTAAACTTTTTTTTTTCTTTTAATTGAGTCCCTAAACTTTTTTTTTCAATTGTGTCCCTCATCTAATTGTTGTTATGACCGCGTACACTTAATTAGAGGTGTAGAGAGTAAGTTGATGCTTCTGAAATATGTTGTAAGCACAACTGAATCAATTCTGAAAAATTTCTGCAAAGTTTCAACATCTACAGGTCAATTTAACTCAAACATTCTTTCACAATTTTTTGGCTCTGCAAAAGGTTAAAACTTTGTAGAAAACTCTCAGAATTGACCCAGTTTGGCTTACAATACATTCTAGAAGTATCAGTTTACTGTTTGCACCTCTAATTAAGTATTTGCGATTAATTTTTTATAGCGAGAGTTAGATGGAAGGACCCAATTGAAAAACAAATAAAAGTTCAGGGACCCAATTGAAAAATAAATAAAAATTCAGGGATCCAATTAAAATAAAAAAAAAGTTCAGGGACCTAATTGAAAATTTAGTAAAAGTATATGACCTACAGAGTAATTAAACCTAAAAATTATTGTTGGTGTATTTGATGTGATATTTTTTTTACAAACATCATTGCTTATATAAGGAATATTCTAATTACTTTTTATTATAGGTCAAGAATGAGTAGGAAAAAAAAGAGAAATTAAGTTAAGCACCCACTTTAATAACTAAATTTTTATGTAGAATTCTTATATCTATGTGACATTGTAGACCCACAAATTTAAGATAAGTAACCATGCATTGCAGATACTCTAAAATCAATTAATAATTTTTTTTTCACCACCATAACTTTTTATATTATTGAACATTATTAAATTAAGTGTAAATAAATTATTTTTATTTTTTAAAATATATTATTAAAAAACTAAATAGAAGTTTTAAAACATTTTATATTTTGTAATTAATATTTAAATTTCTTCAATTAATATTATATTATATACAATAAACTATTTACAAACTATTATTAAAACTAATTTTTTATCAATTAAAATAATTTAAAGTTTTTTAAAAATTAAAAGTTTTAAACATATCTAGTTAATTTAATAATGTTATGTATTTTTTATCATTAAAACTATTTTATGTTAACTATATTAATTCTACACAATATTTTTATTTCTATATATATACATTCTTCTATTAGATGAGATGATTAGTTTTAAATCAAGCTAAGGTTTTCAAAAAAATTTACCAAACAACTACTAGTATTAGCTTAAAAGAAATTTTTAAGAAAAAAATATTAAACAACTTTTTTATTTTTAAATTTTTATTTTGAATTAAAAAAAAATGGGCCAAATCTAGCTAATTAATGTGAATAAGACTACAGTACGAAAATGACAACAGGTGTGAACCCAGGAATGCCTGAGGGTAGTTAGACACACAAGATCCAATCGCTGAGGTGAACTTTTTCTCGTGTTGCCTCCAGAGGCGGATGCATGTATAGGGTAGTGGGGGCAATTGCCCCCACAAAGATTATTTTTTTTTAACGTAGACATATTTAACAAAAAAAATTGCCCCCATAGAAAAATAAGTGTTGCTCCCATAAAAATATTTTTTTTAAAATGAATGTAAAAAGTTATAAGAGATAAAAGAGAGAAAAAATTTGTACTAATTTTATCACTTTATCCTTTCGATTTTTACTGTTTTTGCTTCTCTAATACTAAACACAGTGAAATGTTGATTTGTTTGGCTAAGTTTTATCCATTGGAATTTTCTTGTCTAGCTTTTGGGACTTGATAGTTAACTTGAAATTTTCAAAGTTAAATAGGATCATTGATAGGAGTTATAAGGTTGACTTGATGGTTGGAAAGAGGAGATTAGAGGAGGAGGGGGGGAGAGGGGGAGAGGTTGTGAGTTCGAATCCTCCCACTAACATTCTAATAAAAACTAACAACTAACATTGAGTGATAAAAAAATTAGGATCCTTGATCTTTTTAAAGTGTTAGTGAAAACTAGAAAGCATATTGTGTACCCGATGATATTTTACTTTTGATTTTTGAAGTTAGCTTTGAGTTTGCTCGTGGCAACTACAATGATTGAAACATTTTTCTCTGCAATGAATTTTCTAAATAATGGAATGCACAATCATACAAGAGATGAATGATTGAATGATTATTTGGTTACATTATAGAATGATATATTTTATAGTATTGACGATAAAAAAATCATACATTTTCAAAATATGAAAATGCATAGAGGGCCATTGTAATTTGTAAAATATTAAGTATTTTGAATTTTTTGCTATAAGATTATGTATTTTATAAAATCTTATAATACATATTTGGAAAGGGATAAAAAGACTAAACTTCATATCAAGGATTAGTCTTATAGCCGATCCAAAGAACCAAAATTCATGAGGATATTTCAGGGTCTCATTGAAGAGCCAAAGACTATAATTATGATAATATAAAAAATAATATTCTTCTTCCGTAAAAAAAATATTATACGCCATTTTTTTGCCCCCACTAAAGAAATTTTCTAGATCCGCCACCTTGCCTCGCACCTTCTCTTCTCAACTAATGTAATACACGTTGGGCCTCTCTATATATGGGGCATGTTTGGATTAACTTATTCAATAACACTTTTTATAAAAAATAAAATAAACTTCTCCATAAATTAAAATTAACTTATATATAAGCTAATTTGTAAAAGTTCCACGTCTTCTAGAAAAGCTATATAGAAAAGCTATATAATTAGCTTATATATAAGCTAATTTTGATTTATGAAGAAGTTCATTTTATGTTTTTCTTATTTTTTTTATGGTAGAAGTGTTTCTGGATAAGCTTAGTCAAATAAGCCTATTATATATATATATATGTGTGTGTGTGTCTCTCGTGAGGGAGCAGCACATATTCCATACATACTTTGGCTTGGCAAATCAAATTGTTGGGAGCATTGACATGGGCGATATCACAGTCGATTTAATAAGTTTTGCTTCAGCAGTGGACAATGGGATAATCGGTAGGACTCCGTCAAATTTGGGAGCATCCCCTGTCCATAGTTTTGCTTCAGCAGTGGACATGAGGACCATTAATATCTTGTCCACGTGGCTTCATGTGTCCAGAATCTAACCGACCAAAGAAGGCAATGCAGACGGTTGCATTTGCATACACTGATCCTGATGATCAGTTAAATTAGAGTTTGGCATTGTGGTGGTGAAGTTTGCAGTGCCTGCTATTTTGGCTGGAGAATTGGTCGAAATTTTGGATCCAAGGGTTGGACCACCCGATGTGAATGAAGCAGAGGCACTGGAGTTAGTTGCCCATACCGCTATCCTTTGTGTGAATTTTAATAGTAAAGATAGACCAACCATGACTGACATTGTGGTCAATTTGGAGAGGGCTTTGGCTATTTGTGATAGTAATCCATATGATAGCATATCTGATGTTTAAGAATGATATACCAAGAAATCCAGTAATAATTATCTCTTATATTAAGAAAAGCTGTTATGCAACAATGCATACATGTATTATACAGCTGCAATTAAATGGGTTTTCTATATTTATGTAATAGTTTATTAGGAGACTTTACTTGTAAAAAGCATATGCTGTATGTTAGTTTTTTGTGTCAATTGAATTGAAATTAATTCTAAAGCTCTCCTTCTTCTTGTATGAGTGTGTGATAGAGGAAAAAATATATTGGCTCTTTGTTTTACTTTCAACAATTTAGTATCAAGAAAGTTAATAGTTAGGAACTATTAGTGGAGGTACCAAATCTCTCGTACCATTAGTGGAGACTCTACTCATATACAGTCGGGACGGTAAAGCTTGTTGGTCTGGGAACTCACTTTCCTATTACTAATTACTAAATAAGAATGTTATAGCAAGTATCATGATAGCAGATTTTATTTCTGTTGATTTCATGAAGAAACTCAACAATCAAAATTATAGCACATGAAAGACTTTCATAAAATCATATTAAAGGTTCTACCATCAAGCGCAGATCAACTGGTGTGGGGTTGTTCCAGCTTAACCAGTAGTCTCGGGTTCGAGTCCTAGATATGCAGCTGCTTTAAATACTTGGATGATACCTCCGGTCTAGACAAAAAAAAAATCATATTAAAGAAGCAACAACTCATTTAATGCTCAATCTCCTTCAAGTCTATATAGAATCATATTAAAAAAGTAGAAACTCATTTAATGTTCAATATCCTTTTTGCTAAAAGCAAAATTTTCTCATAATTGCAAGTCATAAGACTAATCCCTTAAAAGGGTAGAGATTACCAAAGTGGATTTTGCCTCTTCCAACAAAGTATTTTTCATATGCATGGCAAGGGAATCAAACCCCCATCAGTATACTTAAAGCATTCAACTATCTACTAATTGTGCTAAACCTTGTTGGTAATGTTCAATCTCCTTAAGTCTATATAATATCGCCTCTGCTTGCTAGGATGAATTGGTTAAATAATGTGTGTTTGTTGGTGTGAAAATTGATCAGTCATGGTGATGGCTAACACCAATCGACTCCCACTTAGACAATTGACTTGAGGAAGGGATTTTATTACTCAATTAGGTTCCTAATCTACTTCAAAGAGCTTCTTAGGAGTTGTAATACTAAGGTTTCTATGCTACACTACTCCTAGAGACATATAAGATAAAGAAAGTTGTAAACGGTTGAATATAGAAGCAAAGATAGTAAATAAAGACTATAAAAAAAGCTGTAAACAAGAGCAAGTAAATGAAATAAGAGAATTTGCATTGATATTTTAGTCAAGTAAAGTTAGTGTTATGTCCATTTAGTATATTTAATTGAGTATTCATGTATTTTTTGTATTTATTATTTTAATTAAATATACATGTAATGCTATGTTAATCTGATAAAATTTCCTTTATTTCTTCATAGTCTCCTCTTTATTTACTAACAAATATTCCTAGGCCTTGGCTTTTATATATCTTTGAAGCTAAAAAAAAGTTGAATTCCAAAATTGGTAAATTAGACCGCCAAAGGTTTCCCGTCAATGTAACATAGGACATGAAATGGAATTAGTTGGAGACATCTTCAATATAGTGGGAAAATATGTTGCAGGAATTTCAGATCTACCTACCACAGTAAATTTCTTTAAATATTTCGAAAGAGGATATGTTGAATTGGACCTTTAATAGTTCTAGCACATATTTAACCAGGTCTAGTTAAGCTAATTGCTTCCATAATCGGTTCTCGTCTACAGTATACTGAATGATTGGTTATTAGTCAATTTGCAAAAAATAAAAAAAATAAAAAAATATGGAGAAGTCTTACTTGCTTTTAACCTACAAGTTTGCGTAATTGATTTGGTCCAAACTTTATTCATGGCTCGGTTCTAGTTCAATTTTTCCTTCAAAATTTTCAACCCATTATCTGTCACACTGAGGTCTCGTTTTAGATAAAGAAATTTAAACAGTTCCAGCTCATTTTATGGCAAGCATGTTTGATTGATGTATAATAGAATTGTATTTGCTGATAAAAAAAAAAATAGAATTGGATTTAGGAGTGAGTCTTTTGATGCTATAGAGTTGCTAGATTTGCTTTTAGGAAATGATGCATTAGTCCATTTGATTATGTCAATCACTATATATTGCTAGATGAACTTATAATGATCTCATTATATATATGGATTAGAGTAGTTAGTATTCTCGCGAATAATTAGCTACATATCTCGCATATTACTTTTACTTTACAAATAGTGTGCTGTGGCTATTACAGATTGGTGGGAGCCAACATGTGTCATAATCACAATTTACTATTTTACATAAAGCATATTCTATTTTTGAATCCCTTAATTAATGAAAATATTTTTATATTTGACCCAAAAAGGACAAACGTATATATAGGAGATAGATCGAGTATTAATATATACGAACAAGATATCTTGAAGGCTGTTGTCACTTCTCACTTGTACCTGGTGGAGCAAAAACTTCATGACCGACAAAATACAGCGAAACCATATTTAATTGAGAGCATACTTGCATACATAAATTAAGTGAATTGAACTAATTATATACTAGTACATAACATGGTATTTTTTTGGTGCATACATGATCCATTTAGTAAATACCATTAATTTCAACACTTCAATTATTTAATAACTTGAACGAAACACTAAAGAAGGACCTTCTTGATCATAATAAAGGACTTTCTAACAAAAAACAACAAAGGACCAATTAACAACAGCTTTTAAATCATGAGTGTCAGAGGCATCAAACAGACACCGAGCTATATATATATCCACATGATTTCATAAATTCTAATAAATTTCTACCAACAATTAAAAATGTATTAAAAAGAGCATCCCTTCTATATTGAGCACGAGTACTTCGTCATAGCCTTATGCGTCCACAAAACAAACTTAGATTGTCTCGAAGTTGGAAAGCTGATGTCATTATAGTTCTTCCAACCTTTAACACTTGATTTTTGAGCAAGTGACCAGCCAGCATTACCGGTATATATATCCCTATGGCATAGAGAAACCAAAAATTCAGGCATGGTTGGAAGATGGACAATAGGGAGGCTGAGGAAAGTGAACCCAAGATAAGAAGAACATGTTTGAGGATAAAAGCAAAGTGGCCACTGCGAGCTTTTAGGTTGATTTTGAATGCAAGAATCACGCTGTAAAAGCATATGGAAGTTAGGAAAGTCCACATCCATCATTCTTGGACTTTCCCAAAATATGTTAATTATAAGATCATCGTTATTCAACTTTTTATAAACATATTTTTCCAATTATTGTGTAATGAAATCGGGGCACTAGACTTTAGAGAAAGAACACTCCTGTACAAGCAAAAGGTGCAGCTCAATCACTTTACTATAGATTTGGCCATCAGAATAGAAAAAAAAAAGAGAGATTACTGATTACCAAAAACACAATAACAAGTCTGGCATAAAGAGATGAAAAAGATGCTATCGTTGAATACGAAAAGGCTGTACAAAAAGAGATGAAATAGTAAGGCAAATGTTAATGTTAGTAACGTGGATATGAAATAATATCGTAGGAAATACAAACTGCGCATGTCCAACAGGTTGCAATATTGCAGAAACAACTTTACATGGAGCTAGGTTTTGCTTTTTTTCTAGGGAAATTTGGAGGAAGTCATTGCGGACAAGGCATGATTAGCACTTTCTTTAGTATGAATTTGACTAATTGGGTGGCTTACAACCTTGCATCGGGTAACTCTATTTCTCCTAATTGGTAGATATATGCTTTTAGGGTATCACAGCAGATATCTTTATCTCAATTGAACAATTCCAAAATCTCAATTACTGCTAAGTGGTGTAGAGTTCAAAGAACTCTTGTTCTCATCATGTTGAGATTGTTAATCATAGTTTCTGGATGGGATAAGCTAGAGATTGCCAGGTTGCATGTAAGAGAAAAACCTTTGCATCTAATTAAGAGCAAGCAGGACATTAATATGAATTATATAACAATTCACACAATTTTTTTAACAAAATCATTTACATAACATTCACCATCTCTCTCTTATTTATCAATCTTTAAATTACAATTATCTCTTCTATATGAATTACATATATGATACCCGACGAACAATACCACAAATAGTATAATGTGATTACAAAATCACTTTGTATTTTCTGATAAGCAAAAGATGTTTATTAAATTTGTGTTTGGAAGAAAAAAAAAAAAAAATTGGGTTTTTACCATAAGATAAGATCAACTTATACATTCAATTTTTATAAAAACTCTTATTTAACTTCTCTAAAAGCTGAAATGCATAAGATTTTAGTTTATAGGATAAACTTTATTCGTTTTACCTTCTAATTTCATTATCCTATAAATACTTGTGAAGACATTTATTCAAACAAGACCTAAATCACTCAATTTATATAACTTTTTAGATTAGTGTTTAGATTCTCTCCTGCTTTTGGAGCTGAGAAAAATAGAAAGAAAAACAGATGAGATATGTAAAAAGCTTATACTAGAGAGGAACGGGTGGTACATTTCATTTCTTAACTCTTTTCCTCTCCACAATTATTTATATCAATGAGGTTATTAGGAATCTAAAACCTCATTTAAGCTACTTCGACCCCAGTCCCACCCCTTTCTCTCTCATTAATCGATATATTATTCTCTCCATTACATATAAGTCCAGACCTGGTTTTAAACAGTGACATCTTGAATTCAACCAGTGCTGAAACCGTCTGACTGCACTTGTTGCTGATTGTGAATATTGTCTCTGAATTCGAACCTGTACACGGCAACAGACACCACATCTTTAATCTAATTCTTAAAACAAAACACTAGCTATCAATTGCTTATAATTAACATGCAATGTAACAATCAATAGTCACCTGAGAATAACATGAAGAAAACTAAACTGAACAAAGCTATGAATGAACTACGAGTAAAAGAACCCATGACAATCGGCAATGTTTTCTTACTACAATTCGGTGTGGAGTGAAACTATATACTATATATAGATATGAACACAATTGCACATGCCTCTCTACCATTTTCTTTCTGCAACAAAAAGAAAGAGGTAGTCGGCAGATTTTCCGGATGGCCTTCTTGGCCCTACAACAGCATCTCCTTCTTGGACCTAAGCGTATCATTTTCTGTCTGCAACAAAACGAAAAAGGTAGTCCTCATAGTTTACTGGATGCCACCCACATTTGTCTTTTCCCTTCCTCCTCCATTTTGTTAAGTGAGTAAGAAAGAACAAGCATTATAACATATCCTTAGTTTAATAATATTTATTTATTATAATGTATATTTATTACCAACAAATGTTGTTCCAGTTGGTAAAGATTATATTCATATCCCATAAGGACACGAGTTCAAGCTACTGATGTAAGGATCTTGATGGTGGACAATCTGTAATTACAACTGTAAGTGTTTGAGTGAACCTTGATGCATGTCTTCACCTTGGTGAGTTCCCGAAACTCAACTTACCTAAACTTTTATGTATATATATATATATATGGGCTGCTAACATACACCCATTCAAAAATTAGAAGGTATATATTAGCAATCAGTACCTTGGACTAAAAAACCAACCATGCTCTATTTTACTTCACTATAAATTAAAGGGCTACTAAGTAATTTTAATTTTACTCTATTTTGTTTTACTTTTAAAAATACAAATTATATTTTCTCTTTCCCACGTTTTTGATCTCTCTGCAACCACTAATTTCTCTAACGGCCATGGAGACACGAACAACTGCGGTCAAGGGCTGCCGCTTGGGAGATGTTGTTAAATTAAGAGATGACGGAAAATGTTGAGACATAACTCAATTTACCTTCCCAAATTTTCCTTAGTTACGAATATGGCTATACCTCAACAGTTAGTTTTTATATGTTATATATACTTTTTTAGGATCCAAAAGGTGGAATTGTTTCACAATTTCAGAAAGACCGCGAGGTTCATTGTTCTTGTCAAAATTTGTTTTAGCAGAATCGTAACAGCCAAATTAATACACCATGGCAGATGTTCTCTCTATTTAAGACAAGATGTGTCAAATTAAGAGATGATTTGGAGAAGATGAAACGTGAAGAGAATCTGGGAAGAGAAATTAGTGGGTAAAGAAAGAGAAACATGGGAAAGAGAAAAAAAAAAAAAAGAATAATTTGTATTTTTAAAATTAAAATAAAATAAAATAAAGTAAAATTAAAATTACTTAATAATCCTGTAATTTATGTAATGTAAAATAAAGGATGAATGATTTTTTAGTCCAAGTAAAAGGGTGCTGGTTGCTAATATACACCTTCTAATTTTTGAGTGGGTGTATATCAGCATTCCCCATTTATATATATATATATATTGTGTACATAAATTAAATTAATCTATGTATAAATTAATTTTAACTACAAAAAAAATTAAATTTATCCTTTTATTTTATTTATCTATAAGTATTTACCAAAAAGTTTATTTAAATATATAGAACTGAATCAATTTAAGAAGCTTATAAAAACCATGAAACAAAATAGATGAAGGGGGTTCGATGTTTTTATGAATGAAAACAGAAAATTGTGAGAAAATCAGGAAAGAAATCTAAGAGCTTGGGGAAAATAAAAATAACTACTTCAATTCAGAAAAAGGAAAATTACAGGCAGCATTAAGGGCAGGTATATTAACCTTGCATATTCATTTCTTGCGTTGAGAAACACCCACCCTTGGCTGATCAAAAGCTCGATTAGCCCAAAATAACAGCCCATTAACACCCTGGCCCTGATCAAGCCCAACCACGTGGAACCAAAACCCGGTAGCCATTGTTCCTCCAATCCAACAGGAAGCATAGCAAAACAGAGAAGAAAATGGTTATAGAACAGTAGATGAAAAAGAAACAAAAATCACCATCAAAAAGAGACAGAAGGAGAGGAAAAGAACTACAAAAAGAAAAAAGAAAAAAAGGAACTAAAAGCAATGAAGAGAGCTAGGGGGAAAGAAAGAAAACTCGCAGGCCGTGGGGGCACAACCCTCCATTTTCTTTCTTTCTTTCCTTCGCTGTTTCTCCCTTTCCCTACTTCGTTTCCTCTCTTCTCTCCCTTATCCTTTCTCCTCTCTTCTCTCCCTTATCCACAGCCACGATCCAGGCTGGCTTCTCCCAGCTGCAATGGCAGTGACCATTCATTTTTTTTTTCTATCAGCAAAGAAACAACTTTATTAATAAGCACAAGATGTCCCCAGCATGACAAGGTACAAGTTGTAAATGACATTACAAACTGCACATGACATATACATAAAATGATATATCTATGTTTTATTTAATTCTTGTTAAAATATTTAAAAAATATTGTAAAATGATCTAAAAGTATTGTACTGGTAAGAAGTTGAATGAATAAATAATACCAACCCAAGTATTATTTAATTAATAGTAACTCTCTCTCTCCGCTCCGCTTCGCCTTTTGCTCTCTCTCTCCGCTCCGCTTCACTCAGTTTCTTCATCCACCAGAGGGGGTGGTTTTGGGTCATTTTTGGCCTGAAATCATCCCCCTACAGCGTTTTTTTCTCGTCTTTCACCTAAATAAGTGGTTGTTCTGTATAGATCTGGTTTTTCTTTCATGTTTTTTCAGATGTTCGTCGTCTATGTGCAGCGGTGTAGGTTTCCGCCTTGGAGCGGTGTTGTGTGGTTTCCCGTCTCTGTGCGGTGTTTTTTGCTTTCCCGTCTTTGTGCGGTGTTTGTTCGGTTCAGATTGGCAGATCTGCTTCGATCATATACAGATTCAGTCAAGATTTGGACGTCAACGTTACAGATCCGGAAGCATGGGTATTCCGGTCACTTTGATTTTGTCACTCTTGTAGGCATTTTGCCGTGTTATGCTATTAACCTGGATGATATGAGTTTGTTCACATATTTATCCTTTTCAGTTTTTAGCGAGATTGAATTTGTATTATTCTCGATGTATGACTCTACTTATTTGAATGAATGAATACTTTTTTTAGTCAAAAAAAATAATAATAGTACTATTAAGTTTGAGTCTTTTAAAATGCTAGGTTGTTAAATTTTGGTAGAGAACTCTACCGTCATTAATGATACTAACCCAAATAGGATAGGTTAAAATCAAAATAATTTTTTTAGTGATTAAATTCAAAACAAATTAATTGATATATATCAATTTTTTTGTCCTAATCCTTTGGATATTTAAAATATTTTAGCTTTATACATAAATAAATGGCATGAGAGAGAAATGTGAATGCATTAAATATGACAACAATTATATTAATTAATGACAGAATTATGAATAAGATAATTGTCTTAACTTTATAGGTCATTTAAGATGGGGTCAATTAGACAGACCAAAAAAAATGTATTGAATGGATCATAATGTACTGAATGGGTCAGACCCTGAAGGAACTGTATGGGGACAATTGCTATTACACTTCCCTTTTTGTGATTTTTATAATTTTTTTTAAATGTTTAATTCCAAAAATTACTTTCCAGTCAACCGTCAATGTCTAATTTAAAATTTACTAAATCTTGAAAATTGTTTTCAAAACAAGTGTTTAGATACTAAAAAACAGAAAAAGGTAAAAAATGTTTTCCTATCTTCAATCTTGTTTTCCTGTTATGTTTATTGCACAAAGCCAAGGGTAAAGATCTATCTTTCTCTTTATCATCACATTCATATCTCTCTCTCTCTCAATTTTGAACAAACCCTATCACCCTCTTTTCTTGCTTCCTCTAGTTCTCTCTCATTCAAGGACCAACGGCGATAACCATTTTCGATCCCTCTTTTCCTTTATGCATGTTTTTCAACATTTGAACTGTACTCTATTGTCTATCTTACCCTTGCACGTGTCTGAGAGAAAAAGATAGAGTGCCCTGGGGCTGTTACCACAAGTTGGGAAAGAGAGAGAGACAAAAATATGAGAATCCATGCACCTTTGTACCAACACATGCAATAATTTCTCGAGTTATGATAAACACACGGCACATCGTAATTTCTCACTCTACAGACCCACATTGTCTAGGAGAAAAGAGAGAACACATGGAGCTTCAAACGGAAACTCAAAATAAACCATCTCCTTACTATTTTTCATCAGAGTCACTTTTCTTTTTTCTTCTGTTTTTTTTTTTTCACTTGCATTTTTTTCTCTTTTCCTTTTTCTTTTATGTTTTGTAAGAGAAACAAAATAAATAAAAATAAAATCTAAAATTGGGTGTTCACAACAACTTTTCTAACTTTTTCTTCTTTATTAATGCAATTTTTAAATCATGTGTGTCAAAGGCATTAAACATACCTTTTTATTTTCAGTAAGACAATAATATAGTATTAGATAAGAAGTACAGGGTATCTCAACCCTTATACAAAATACACAAACCTGCCAGCTCTTAAACAGAATACAAAAACGAGAAAAAAAAAAAAAAAAAAAAGAGTCCTTTACACAATTCACAGACCCAAACTTGCCAACCTTTACATCCAGTGGCAGAGCTTGACCAAATATTTTGGAGTAACCAAAATAATTAAGCTTATAATATAAATTAAATATAATATTTTTTATAATACCATATCTTGTGTCTATTAATAAATAAAAATAGAGAATTTAAGTTTAAATTATTTTTGTGAAAAATCTAGTCAAATTAAGTTATTTAATGCAAAACAAAATTTGTATGAAAATATCCAAAAAAAACATTAAAAAATTTGAAGGATTTTTTTTTAATAAATTTAAGGAAATGGTCATATTTTTTCCAAAATCACAGAAAATTTTGAAAAAAAAAATATTATAAGAAAATCACAGAATTTATAAATAAAAATATATAAAAAACCAACAAGAAAATTTTGTAGGCTTAAGTTATATTGTATAAACTATCCTATACAAAATGAGAATATAAAGGTCATAAAAAATAATACTCCCTCTGGTCCTTTATATAAGAAACAAATAACTAAATTGTCAAGACCAATAAAAATAGTTAAGTTAGTTAGTTATAATTAATAATGTCATAAATTTTAATTTTATTCCAAAAGTACCCCTTAAATTGATTGATTTAAGTAGTGATTACATTAATGACACTGCACCTCCACCAATAAGTTCAACTTGTATGGTTAATAGACCAATAAATGCATGAGAAATGAGTAGGTGTCTCATTAATGGATTTCACAAGATAAAGGATAAAAAAGAAAACTAACAATTAATATAGCTTAAAGTGAGTCTATGTTTCTTATAATTAGGACCAAAAAAGAACACTCTTTTATTTCTTATAAAAAGAACCGGAAGGAGTAGTTTGAAGAATGCAAAAAAAAAATTATATTATAAAAAGATAATTAATTAATAAAACAGTTCATGTATGAAAAGTATTATTAGTGTTTGAAAAGTATTGTTAATATTTAAAATTAGCCATAAGACTAATGTTATCAAAACAAAAACTTAAAGTGTAATATTAACATAAAATTGTCTATAATAATAATAACAACAAAAATAACTAAAAATTACTTTCAATTAAAGTGTATATCCATTCAATAACTTAAATAATTAAGAATTGATAAATAAATAAATAACTTTAAAAATAGTTTAATAATAATATATAAAATTATATTGAAAACGATTAAAATGAAGATAAGTTTTAATATATAGTTTTAAAATATTATAAAAAAAATTATTGAAAGAAATTAAGTATAGATAATTTTTCTGTACCAAAAAAAAAAAGTATAGATAATTTTTAATATAAATAAAATGTAGAAATTATGAAACGTAGCTGTGAGGTTGATAAGCTCGATGCATGGGTCCTATTAAAATGCACAAGGCACAATTGGGGTAAGGCTAAGGTGAAGGTTAGATAGGTGAGACACCGGTGAGAAAGTATTATTTTACCTGCTGTAGTAGGTTATCCATTAATAAAAAAGTAAATTTTACCTACTGTAGCAGGTTTTTCACCTGCTACCAAAATATTTTTTTATTTATTTTTTCTTCCGATGGTAGCAAGTGAAAAACCTGCTACAGCAGATAAAAATTCACTTTTTTATTGGTGGGTAACCTGTTACAGCAGGTAAACCAATACTTTCTCACGGGTGCCTCACTTGTTCTAACTTTACTTTTTCTAACTTCACTTTAGCCAAACCCGCACAATTGCTCCTCGTAAGCCAAAGCTGATAATATCTCGTTTTGTTTCGTAGCTTCCCCACCTTTTACTTTCTCAGTTTGCTTTCTATGACGGGTAATTATTGTGTGCGAGTCTTTTTATTTTAAGATCGATACATTCATTCATTCAGTGTGTTGCCAAACTCTCGTTAAGCCATAACACTGATAACATACTCATGTCAAGTTCCTTGGTCTCCAAGTTGGGGTCAACCCAAGAAGGTCATCAATTTGGGATACTGTCATCAGGGCCTTCCATAAAAGATTAGCGGGATGGAAAGGAAAGCAACTTTCCATTGGTGGTAGAGTTGTCCTAATTAACTCAGTCCTCAGTAGTATCCCACTATACTACTTATTCTTTTATAAGGCACCGAGAAAAGTTATCAAGGAAATTATAGGCATACAAAGGAGATTTTTGTTTGGGAGGAAAACCTGCTGGATAATCTTATTTTTGACCTCCAAGGTGTTGTGGTGCAACCAGCAATAGATGATACGGGTGTTCATGAACCGATTCAATCCAATCAAAATCAAAAAAACCGATTCAAAAAATCAAAAACTGAATAAATCAAAAACCGAATGGATCGAAAATTGAAAAAAATCGAAATTTTTTATTGGATTGGATCGGATTTCGGATTTGATTTTGAAATTCAATCCAAACCAAAGTTATATATACATATACATTTTTATTCATAAATTTATGATACTACTCATGTTTATATTTTTATTTCTTATATATTTATAAAATTATCACATAACTTATATTTATTTGTGAAACATCTATTTAATTGAAGATATTTTTTTTAGTAACTATTTGATTAAAGGTACATAAGTATAATTATTAAGTTATATAAATTTACTTTTAATAGTATATATTTGAAGCGTTATACTATTATTAGTTGTTTATTGACTTATAAAGAAGATATTTAATATTTTAAATTATCTTTTATTATGTTTATTATATATATTACCATTTATTTAATACTTTTTTCAAAGAAAAATATAAACAAGACTAAAATCAAAAACCGATCCAATCCAAACCGATTTAAATTGGATCGGATTTAAATTTTTTATCAAATTGATTGGATGATTAATTAAAAAAATCGAAGTGATTGAATCGGATGATTTTTCTCTTCAAAACCGATCCAATCCAATATGTGAACACCCCTAATAGATGATTCTTGGATGTGGCTAGGTGATTCATCTCACATATTCTCTGTTGCCTCTGCCTATGAATATATCACTACACACAACCCTATTCTGTTGGCCAACCCATTACTTAAGATGATCTTCAAGTGTTTCTAGGTTTGCCTGGTACCTTCGCAAGTTCTCATTTTCTCTTGGAGACTACTTCTAGATAGACTTCCTACAAGGGAACAACTGTTCAGAAGAGGTGGGGAGGGACATGATCTGCTACGGTCGTGTGTTTTTTGTTTTGTAGAAATGGAAGACTGCCAACACCTTTTCCTTAGATGCTCACACATTCGAAGTATTTGGATGGAAGTTTTTAAATGGCTGGGGTATGACTTTGTCACTCCTAATGAGGTCGAGCTGTTATATTCACAAATGGGGTTCTGTTTCTCTGGAAGGAGATCTCGTAGGATAAAGTTCTTTTTTTGGCATGCTACGTGCTGGAGCATATGGCAATTACGCAACAGGATCATCTTCAGAAATGAAAAATCAGAAACTACAGACTTACTGTCACATATTAAACACACAACATGGAAGTAGCTATTCAACAAAGATGGGATTATTCCAGGGGTCCTTTTCTCTGCTTGGTGTAATAATCCTAGGCTATGTCTTACTCTACATTAGTACAGCTTTTTGGTTTTTTGGGAGGGTATACGAAGTGGAAGGCAATTTGTGAGTAGAGGGCAGATTGATTAGCTGGTTTTTTGGTTCTTCTGCCTGTACATCTTGTACAGCTCTGTAAAAACTTCCTTTGTTTTAATCTAATGTTTCTTCTTTGCCTTCCAAAAAAAAAAATACCCATGTCAAGTTTTTCATTTCTATAAAATAATGTTATTTTCTATGTAACCATAAAGATTAAAGACTAAACAGAGACGTACCAAACAAACAATAACCAAGCTCTTCTAACTTTTTTTCCCATACAAACCACAATTAAGTTGTAAGAAGTGGATCCTATGAGTCCTAAAAAAACAAATAAAAATATTAAAGAGAGCATTTCTTATGTTAAGCACGAGTCCGGTCACTGCGGTACGCATTCCTTATGAAATAGAGAAACCAATAATGTTGGCCTGGTTGGAAGATGCACAATAAGCCAAGAGAAGAAGAACATGTTTGAGGATAAAAGCAAAGTGGCCACTACGAGCTTTTAGGTTGATTTTGAATGCAAGAATCACACTGTAAAAGCATATGGAAATTAGGAAAGTCCACATGTGAAATGAGGTGTTGCAATAAGGGGTGTTGACAATGAGGTGTTGGAAAATTCTATGAAAAATGAGAATGAATTTGAACAGGTTTTGCAAGTGGATGCGGTGTGAAAGGTTGTGATGGTTATACTTTTGGACTTATCCAAAGACCTAAATGGCCCATTTCTAAGGAAAACTAAGACTTATTTTTATTCATTAAACTGCACTAAATGGAAGTGGGTGCTTGCTAAGACAAATCTTTCTGGAAAAGTAGAGGGATTCTTTCATACTTTGATTACTCAAACATTGAAGTAGCACAAAGGAAAAAATGACACTAAGATTTGTGCAAAATGAGAATGAGAAATGCAAAAGACAGAGAAAGGTACCAGAGAAATGCAAATAGAGAGCATACTAGCATACATAAATTAAGTATAAACTAACTACATACGTACCTAACATGGTCTATTTAGTAGCTCGAAAAAAGGACCAACTAACAACAGCTAAAAATCACCACTATTTATAAATTAATAATTATAATTAACTAACACCAGCTAAAAATTACCACTATTTATAAATTAATAATTATAATTAATTTACACATAGTGACAATTTTTAACAGTCATATTCTGTTTACTAAAATTTTAAAAATTATAAATTCCAATACAAACTGCTAACACCTCTCAGCTTTGCTCCCTGACACTCCATCAACCTAACCCTTTTTCTCCTTCACCTAAGACTTAAGAAATTTTCCGTTCAACACATCCCTGCTAATCACACACCCAATTCCTCAAATCTTAGCTCCAACCATCGACATTCCTTCAATCGTAGAAGAAGTTGAGAAAATAAGAAAATGGAAGCAGTAAACATGAGATTAGTAGTAGGGATTTAAAAGGGATCCATTATCGAATCATGAAGAATCACCAAAACGGAACAAGAAATGGGAAATTGAAGAATCTCTCGACGCCGACAAATCTCCAAAACGGAACAAGAAATGGGAACAATGGCTCTGTTTTTTTTTTTTTTTAGATCTCGTAGTGGCACTGTGCGTGTATGTGTTTTAGTTTTTTTTTTTTTTTGTTCAAGATCTGATTACAGGGAGAACGAAAAGGTTCATGGTGGCACTGTGCGTGTGAGTTTTAGTTTTTTTCTCAGATCTGGTTGCGGGGAAGACAAAGAGGTTTCGAGCCAAATGTGGCTCTTGCCCACGACGCCCTCCGCCCCGGCGGCGTCCATGTCGACATGACCACCTCCGAGCCCTCCCTCGCCATAGCCGCCACCGCCAAAGGCTGCCACTCAATTGACACCCCCATGTCCTGTGGCGCGAAGAACGGAACCCTAGTGATCTTCGCCAGCGGGGAAGAATCCACGGTGAAGCGTCTAGAGCCGTTTCTGTCTCACTTGGGGAAGGTGAACTACATGGGAGGGAGTGGGAAGGGGCAATTTGCGAAACTGGCGAATCAAGTGACCATAGCGTCAAATATAGTGTACGCGCACAAAGCGGGGTTGGATGGGGGTTGTACCTGGACGCGATTTCCTCGTTGTTGGATTTGAACGGGAAGAAAATACTGAGGGATTTTGAATTGGGGATTCTTCCTGAACCACTTTGTTAAAGACTTGGAGATTTGTCTCAAAGAGTGTCAAAACAATTTATAATTTCTAAAATTTTAGTAAAATGAATGTGGCGGTTTAAAATTTCCACAATGTGTAAATTAATTATAATTATTAATTTATATATAATGACGATTTTTAGTCATCATTATGTTAAATTAATTATTTTAAAATTTAACAGAATATTAATGTTGTTAACAGAAAATTAAAAAAAAGACTAAAATGAAATGCTTTGAAAACATAAAGGATTAAAATGAGACTTTTAAAATTTAATGTATCTAAACGAAAAAACATCAAACATAAACTACCAAAAGTAACATTTAGCCTATTATTTTTAATTAAATCATGAGTCAAAGGAGGCATTGACGGTGAGAGATCCACATGATTTCATGAACCCTATAATTTTCTTGCCACAATTAAAAAGAGCATTTCTAGTGTTGATCACGTACGAGTACCGTCATTGGCCGTACGTATGATGCGTCCACAAAACAAATTTCGATTGTCTTGAAGTTGGAAAGCTGAGGTCATTATAGTTCTTCCAACCTTTAAGAGTTGATTTTTGAGAAAGTGATGAGCCAGCATTAGTGGTATATACATCCCTATTATGACATAGAGAAACCAACAATGCTGGCCTGGTTGGAAGATGCACAATACGGAGGCTGAGGGAAGTGATCCCAATACAAGAAGAACATGTTTGAGTACCCAATTTAAGTGGCCACTGCAAGCCTCAAGGTGGATTTTGTATGCAAGAATCACACTGTAAAAGCATATGGAAGTTGCGAAAACCCACATGTGAATTGGGTGTGTCTCAAAGGGCGATTTGGTCTTGTTTTGATACTCAACTTGCATTACTCCAAGGAATTGTTGATTCAGAAACATGAAGACCTCATGGAAAGGAAATACAGCAATCACCAGCCGTTGATCCTTCTTGGTAGTTGATGTGCTACAAAAATAGTAATAAAAAAAAAAAAGAAAAAGAAAAGAAGACATGATAATCAAATAATAATGCCCATCTGAACTAAAAAAGAAGACAAACGTCAACAAGACATTTAATATTTTTTATTGGTTAAAATTTATGAGAAATTCTTTTGTCAATGAGATGATATAATAAGAAGACTCGTTTAGTTTAGTGAATCCCATATATAAATCTTGTGCTAAAATAGCAAATTTTATATGAATGTCAATCAATAATAAAAAAATCTGAAAAAATAATATATTACCAAATACGTCGCTAACATTCTTATTTATATTATACAAAAAAAATTATTCAGTTTTTTATTATACAAATGCCTGTAACGCGTAATGCATAACTTGCAATTTAATAAATTAATTTTGAACTGTTTAACACTCAAGCGTTTAATTTGTTTATTGATGCTTTAATTTTATTGAAGAAAGTTCTTTTTCTCATGAATGGACTCGTAAAAGAAATTAACTTTCACTTATAATGATAAAAAAAAAAACATAAAAAAAAACTTTCACTTAGTGGATGAAAAATAGACGGAAAATCAAAAGATACAATGTAAAAGCTACTAAAGTTAGTAATATTTATCTAGAGTGAGTAAGATGGCTTATTTTACTTTCCAATGATCTCAAAAAGCGTACAAGAAAAATGGTTGAGTGATATGTAGTGTAGTCTAACCTTGAGGTTTTCTTTGGCTTAATCCTTGCCACAAGGTTAAGTTTTCGGGCTCTAAACCTGTGGATTGGAATACGAACATGCTTATTAACATGATCAATATCCTCCTCCACTCTCACCTCGCTCTCTAACTTGGATCCTTCCATATTGTTATAATGAAACAAAGTTTTTCCACAAGAGACCATATAAATAGATAATAGTGGATAATGCATGTTAACTTTTGTGCTTTCCACCTAAGAAATTGTCGTCTTTGAAGTAAATTAGTTTTTACAGGTATCTGGCAAGCTAGTGCCCATGGTGGCGCATGCATGAGATCATTGTAATTAAGTGTTGTCTTTAGGTATGGGTCAAAAGAAAGATTTAATTGGTTAGGTTGGTAAGTGCTTTATTACTCGTCCTAAGAACTGTTAAAAGCTTCTATTGTCATCCACCCTTTTTCTTTTAGGAAAATTAATCGTCATCCATGCTACTAACGAGTATTTAATTGATTTTAGTTGTGCCCATGAAGGTCTAATCGTCATCTCTGCTCTTTTGTATAAAAAATAAATGGTAATATATTTTTTTTAATTATAAAAATCATATGACCATTTTTTTTAAAGGTATTTTAATTGTTAATTTCTTTTTATAATGTTGATTAAAAAGATATCACTCATTTTTCAGGAAAGTAAATGTATTTATTGAACTATTAACAATATAACTCATTTTCACTAGTTAAAAAACTTATTTTTTAAATTATGAATAGTGTCATTATATCTAACCACCACTTAAACCAATTAATTTTATGAATATTTTTGAAATAAAATTTAAATTCATGATAATATTTATTAAAACTAACTAATTTAACTACTTTTATTTGATCTTGATGAATTAAATATTTGTTTCTTTATATATAGAATTGAAGGTTGTGTGTGTGTGTGTGTATATATATATATATTGACAAGGTAGTATTTTTTTTTAAACATACTCTTTATTGTTGATTGAAATTATTATAAATAATAAAATTTTGTTGATCTCACTTTTTATTTAATAAGTTATATTCTTGATTTTGTAATTTTTACTCAATTTTAATCATAGTAAAAAGTGTGTTAGAAGAAGTATGTGTTAGCGCTTGTCTTAGTTCTGTTCGTAAGTTAAAAAATAAAAAAATATTTTAATTAATAAGAAATTAATAACATAATAAATTATTTTCATTTGAATTTTATTATTATTTTTTTATCTTCAATAAGTATTCGGAAAACATTCACTGATCTTTTAATTTATTCTTTTTATTTATTAATGCTTATGGCATACCTCATTAATTAGTCTTGAAATAGGACAATTTCTACTTACTTTCCAAAACTTTTTGTTTTACAAAAGCGTTCTTAAGCCAGTTATCAAAAGTAAAAAAAGTGTTCTTAAGTGAACATTTTTAGGTATCATTTGTCTTGACAGGCCTAGATTACGGAGTCGAGTTGGAAATATGCAAGGTAACAAATAATGAGTATGTATAATCTATTAATAAATTAGTAATATTTCTAGTAAAAGTATGGCTGCTATATAATCCAATATTTAATTTGAAAGTGATTGAAAACATGTTTTTTGAGAAAACAGATAAAACATGGCCTTCTATACGATCAAATAATATTACAAAAAGGTAATGAATTGGGGAGTTGTTTAACTTTTGAAAATTCAAATTGAAAATTCAAAATTTGAAAGAAAAAAAATCAGTGTCATAAAATATAATAGTCAAGGGTTTTTATATATCTCAATACTATTTGTCTTTTGTATTTTTTTTTCGATAATTTGTCTTTTGTATTTTTTTTTCGATAATTTGTCTTTTGTTAAGAGAAAAATAATTGGCCTTATTCTTTTTCTTGGCTGATAAAAAAGAGAGAGAGAAAACAAATACACAAATAATATAAAATTATTTTTATGTATAAAATTATTTTTGATAATTAGTTGGTTGAGCAGAGTGCGTGAGTGTTGTAAACTCTTTGATACTGTTTTCGATTCTTATGGATAAAAAAAAAGACTAAGATTGCCGATATTTGATTATTGCAGACTGAGTCAAATGCTAAAATTTAATTTAAAAACACAAACAAATTTTTAAAATATTTAATTAACAATTATAATTAATCCTTTCTTAATTTGTCCTCGGATGAGTGTATCTAGAGAACCTAATATCAAGTAGGTTATAGTTATAAAATTAAGGTTCAAATGATGTTATTTTATCAATAAGATCTCTTTAAGTAAGGTCTCTCAGATAAAAAATATGATATTACTTTAAATGATATGTTTTCAATAAAATGTAATTTTGATGCAGTGTGAACAAAAATTGTACATTATTATCCAATAATATATACTCACATTATTTAATGAGTTTGACATTTCATATATTGGCTATTATAATTAAATTTATTAACTGAAATTTCAATACAATTTAAAAAAAAAATCTGAATTAAACTCTTTTTAAGGGAGAAAAGATGTTGTGGATCTTTAGATAATGCATGTCCGGAAAAAGAAAAAAGAGGCATCAATTCGTGGCTTTATACATTGTGTACATTAAATTGAAGAACTATCTTTTTGTGCCAATTACACCTACACCTCTAAGTTTGTCTTCTTTTTTTGTTTTTTGTATGAAAGTTTGTCTAAATTGACAATAACTAATTAAAATTGTCTTTGGATTCGGGTTTTGGAGAAAAAGGGAAAGGAGGAAAAAATTATTCTTTTTAATAAATATTATTTTTAATTTGATAATTCTTGAAAATAAAATAAATAAAATGATAAATTTATATAAATTTAAGATTATAATCTTTTGTTTATTTTTATAAATGTTATATAATTCTATATTTTTTTTAAATTAACAATTTATCCTCTTCTTTTTTATTTCCTTAAATATCTACTTCCGAACTTATTCTTTTAAAATTTTTCTAGAGGATAACTTGAAATGGTTATTTATACTTTTTTTTATGAGTTTAATTGTGATGCACTGATGTCATCCAATCACAAATCATAATTTGCATGACTTTCAAGGTAATTTTGTAAAAGTCAACAAACTTACCATAAACTGTGGGTTGTGATTAGATAACTGTGTAAAATAATTTTACACTATCAGTGTATAGTCTTTTTTCTTTTTTTTTATAATGACCGTAATTATGGTTTTTAATTTTTTGGGTAAGACGCGAAGTATTTTTGTAAATTTAATCATTACTTGTGATTTTTTGGTGGCCTTATTATGATCACTAAAAATAGCATTACTCGGTCATAACCTGATTAGATGACTTATTATGTGAGTTAGCCATGTAGTTTTTTTTTTTTTTTTTTGACAGCATAGTTAGCCGACTTATTATATGCTTTTTGTGCGTGACATTGGTGGCAGGTAATTAATTCAAGATTGAACTGACCAAACAGATTATTGAAACCCTTTTAATTGATTTTTGTTTTTTACTTGTAAAAAAAAGGTTATGTTCTTATCATATTTGGTAAGTCCTCCGATGTGGTGGCTCCACCAGGATCTCCTTGATGTACGGTGGGGGTGTACATGCAAAGACACTCCGACGTTCAAGTTAGAGGTGCAAAGGTAGGAGACAGGTATCACTAGAGGGTAGAATTTCGTACCTTGATCGGATGGAGTATTGTTGTATTTATAAAGTATAAAGAGATATATTTGATAGGGTTATTTTTCTATCAAATCTCCTCAAATCTCGTAATTCATGATAGAGATAATCTTATCTTCTATCATGATCTTATGCCTTGATCTTCCTA
The DNA here is from genome assembly GCA_026413185.1 of Pueraria montana var. lobata. Lineage (NCBI taxonomy): Eukaryota > Viridiplantae > Streptophyta > Magnoliopsida > Fabales > Fabaceae > Pueraria > Pueraria montana. The sequence goes on along the minus strand of CM048653.1, from coordinate 74,228,674 downwards.
TATCTTATCTTATAGTAGGATATACTTTCTGTTATAACTTCCTTGGTCCGAGTAAGATCATTCTACTCGGCTAGGTCAGCTACTCGGCGGAATGCCGAGTCCGAGTAGTACATATGCCCCTCAAGCTCTAAAGTAATGCAAGAGCTTAAGTGGTGATCTTGCCGAATTCGGACTTCACTTTAGCTGAGTCAACATTGTGTCGTCTCCTTCAGTTGGACTCAGATTCAGTTCTTAGAGCATCATGTCGCTAGGAACGTTTACGTCGCTTTGGACCTATTAAAGTAGTAACGTTTCCTAAGGGCGGCGGTAATTATTATTTTTGAATTTCGAAAACATCCTCGGGATGCCCAAATGTCTCAAGCCTCCCTAGCCGTTGATTCGTCTAGCGAAGGGTCTTGATCCAACGGTCCGAGTCATTCCGCCCTTTCGCATTCGAAGCTCTTAGACTTCTATATAAGGGTCACTGTGCGACCTTCGTTCATTTCTCCTTCTTCCTTGCGTTTTCTTCTCCAGCATCCTCCGTTCTTCTGCTATTTTTTCTTCCTTTCCTTTGCCTTCTTCACTTTATTTTTTAGCCCAGGTACGTCCTCTGTTCCCTTTGTTTTGCTATTTTCTTTTGAAAATGTCTTCTTTTTTTGGGGAACGGGGCGTTCTGGCGATGGTCGTATGCTATCGCCGGAGGTTCACCTCATCGGAGAAGGCTTCGATGAGGGTATTTCCTTGCGTCGTTCTAACTCCGGTGGAGTTAGTGATGGTGTGTCGGCGGCAAATGTTGTTGCTGTGGATGCGGGGATGATTTGCCCCTCTACTGATTCCGCAGTGCCTCTGACCATTCCTGCTGTAGGGATTGTGGTCTTGGACGATTTTGAGGCTATCGAGGTGCGTCCTTTAGTTATTCGGCGCACCCAGCCTGCTCTCCCTCCTCCCATTCTCCCCCAACCCGAAGAGCCTAAGGGTTCGAAGAAATCTTATCCTCTTGTTACTATTCCGGGTTATTTTTGGGTAGTCGGTGAGGTGGGGACTTATTCTTCTCAGTATCAGACCGAGGAGTCTTTATCTTCTCTCCTCCAGGAAATCGACTTATGCCACTCGGAGAGGCCGGGTATGGTTTACATCGAACCTTGTGGGCTTGACGAGCATGTTTTCTTTTCTGCTTTTCTGTGTCAATCTCATTTCACGTATCTGTATGAGGCTTTATTTTCAGTTCTCAGCATTATGGTGCCATTTCATAAATTTGAGATCGATATTCTCCGGGATCTTAATGTTGCTCCTACTTAGTTGCGTCTGAATGCTTGGGCTTCTCTTCAGGCTTTTCGTGTGCTCTGCTGTAAATTTTTCATCACTCCAACTGCTCCCAAGTTTCTATATCATTATTCAGTTAAAGAAAGTAAGAAGAGTGGTTGGGTCTCCTTGACCGAGATTCCTGGTCAGTCAATCCTTGGTCCTTATACCTCTTCTTGGAAAAACTTCAAGAGTGGTTTCTTTCGGGTTCGGCCGGGTCCAGAAGGGGAGATTGACTTTTTTGATAGGCGTGGGAGACCGAGGTTCCCTCTTTATTGGACCCGGGCTCCGAATAAGCGGTCATCTTGGCAGGTTGTGGACATGTCTCCTAAAGATCAGGATGACATGGTTACATTGTGCAAGCTGCCGCGTTCACTTCATTGTAGGACCATAGTGGGGATTCCTGCTTCTTGGACTCCGAAAGAGGATTGGGATTGTGAGTGCTTTCTTTACTCGGCTGTTACTTCTTTTTGTACTTGTCTATTTTTTCTTGACCATTTTTCTTCTTATGCAGTTGTGATAGGGAAGTTCGACTACAAAAATGCTAAGAAGATCCGGTTGGAAAAGTTGAAGAGCAAGGAGGTTGCGGTCGATGAAGCCCAAATTGCTTCTTCAGTTTCTCCTCCTCCTCCTCCCCCTCCTCCTTCTATCACATAGTAGCTTGCCCTTCTTCTGATCTTCCTGGCTTCCTCTCGGTTTTTGGGGAGGGTTCCTCTTTTCAGGAAGTTCCATACCTTGGTCATCCACTCTCAGTCTGCTGGGTTGATATTGGAAACTTCTTTGTCAATACTTGGAGCGGATACATCTCCTGTATGACAGTTCGGTGTTGGTTTTTCTTCTTTGTATTTGCCAATTTTGATAGCAGGTCGGCTCTTTCGTTTTGCTCTCTTAGGATATGGTTGAGTTCGAACTCGATGAATTCGTTCTTCAACTGGGAAGCCAGGCGGTAGTACCTTGTCATCTAGGGGTCCTTCGTTTGATAGGATCCGTTCATTTGCTCGGTGACTAATTTTGAGTCGCTCTAGCACCTAAGGTGCTTTGCCCCTACTTCTTTAGCGAATTTCAGCCCAGCTAACAGGGTTTTATACTCGGCTTAGTTGTTAGACGAATCAAAGTCAAATTTGAGTGATTGTTTCAAAACAATCCCTTCGGGACTTTTGATTATGACGCCCACTCTGCTGCCCTTGACGTTCGAGGAACCGTCCACGTAGAGGGTCCACCATGGAAAGGGTGCCTTTTCTACTGGTGCTAGCTCTACGATGAAGTCAGCTAGGCATTGGGCTTTGATAAGTCCTCTCAGCTCATACTTAATGCCGAACTCTAATAGTTCAACTGACTAGGCTATCATTCTTCCAACGAGTTTCGGTTTCCTCAACACTTGTCATATTGGGTGGTCTATTCGTACCACCACTTGGTGGCTCTAAAAGTATGGTCGTAGCCACCGTGCTGAAGTGACCAGGGCTAGTGCTAACTTTCTGATCATCTGGTATCTTGTTTTAGCATCTTTCAGCACTCGGCTTACGTAGTATGCTGGAGGTTGCGTCTGATTCTCTTCTTAGATGATGACCGAGCTGATCGCGTCCCCTGAGACTACTAGATATAGCACTAAGTATTTGCCGGGTTCAAGTCGCGTTAGGATTGGTGGTGAGGTGAGTAGCGTTTTCAATTTTATAAAATTCGCTTCACACTCTTCACTCCAATCAAATATCTGTTGCTTCTTGAGGAGTTGGAAAAAGGGTCCGCTACCTCTGCTACTTTCGACAAGAAACGGGATAGGGATGCCAGCCTTCCAGTTAACCTTTGTACTTCCTCCACATTACTCGAGCTTCTCATGTTTATGATAGTTACGCATTTCTCCGGGTTGGCCTCTATGCCTCTATGTGTTAGCATGAAGCCTAAGAATTTTTCACCTTGTACTCCGAATACGCACTTTTCTGGGTTTAGCCTCATGTTGTGTTTTCTGATCTCACCAAATCTCTCGACTAAGTCTCCTGAATACGAGTTTGAGTCTCGGCTTTTGACTACCATGTCATCTACGTAGACTTCTAGATTTCGTCCGAGTTGATCTGCGAAAATCTTATCCATCAAATGTTGGTATGTTGCGCCCGCATTCTTTAGTCCGAATTGCATTATCGTGTAGCAGTAGTTAGCTGTATCGATTATGAACGCCATTTTCTCCTCATCTGGTGGGAACATGGGTATCTGGTTGTAACCAGAATACGAGTCCAAAAAAACTCAAGATGGGATAGCCGGATGCTCCATCCACCAATCTGTCGATACTCGGTAGTGGGTATGAATTCTTGGGACATGCTTTGTTGAGGTCTGTGTAGTCACTGCACATCCTCCACTTGTCGTTGGCTTTCTTTACCATCACGACGTTCGCCAGCCATGTGGTATAGTGTACTTCTCTTATGAAATCGGTGCTAAGTAGCTTTTCAGTTTCTTCTTTAACCGTTTTTCCTCTCTTGGCCCCAAGCTTTCTCTTCTTTTGGGAGATCGGCTTGGCCTCTAGGCAGATGGCAAGTTTGTGATAGTGGAAGCTTGGGTCGATTCTAAGCATGTCAGCGGCTGACCATGCAAATAGGTCGGTGTTTTTTAATAAAACTTGGGCAATTGCGCTTTCGATTTTTCTTGTTAACTAAGTCCCAAGCCTTGTGCATTGCTCTGCTTCTCTTCCTAATTGGAAGGATTTAACCTCCTCTATGGGTTCTGCTCTCGGCTCGCCCTCCCTGGGGTCGAGATCGGCTTCCTCCATTGGTTGTATCATGAGTGAAATGCATGCTACATGCTTCACTCTTTGTTCTGGAACCTTTTTGCCGCTAGCTATCCTTAGACTTTCTAAGTAGCACTCGTAGGTTGTTTCTTGATCAGCTTTTACAGTCACTATTTCCCCTTCCGAGTTGGGGAATTTCATCGCCAGGTGAGGAGTTGAGATCACAGCTCCTAGCTCATTAAGTGCAGGTTTGCCTATAAGAATGTTGTATGAAGTAAGGGCGTTGACTAAAAGGTACCTGACTGTAATGGTCTTGGATCCCTTCTCCTCATCTCCGAAGGTAGTGAGGAGATCAATGCAGCCTCTGGTATCCACTTTTTCGCCTGAAAAACTGACTAGCTGTTCAGTGTACGGCTGTATCTTGCTCTCGGGGATGTCTAACTGTTGGAAAGTGGACCAGTATAAGATGTCCGTCGAGCTGCCTTGGTCTACCAGGACCTTGTATACTAAGAAATTGGCAACCTCAACCTTAACCACCATTGGATTGTCGTGGTTGGGTTCTATGCCTTCGAAGTCTGCATCAGTGAACGTTATTGGGGGCATATTTCTGGATACTCTCGGTCTTATAGAAGCCGAGTTGATTGACCGTATGCAGCGTAGGTGTCTCTTCCTTACCGAGCTCGAGCTTCCTTCTCCAAAAAATCCTCCTACGATCGTGTTGATAACGCTTTGGAGCCGAGTCTCAGGAGGGTTACTTGGTCCCTCTTGTCGGTTTTCTTCTGTTCGTCGAGACTTTATGTCGCGATCTTCTCCCCTATCATGGATTCGTTCTCACTCAGCTTTCCGGTTATCGTCTCAGACAAAACGTCTCAGCTTGCCTTCTTAGATAAGTTTTTCAATCTTATCCTTTAGTGTAGTGCAATCTTCGGTGGCGTGTCCATGCACTCGATGGTATCTGCAGAACTTGGACCCATCCACTTTTTTTGGGGACCGGTTTCGTGTAGGCAAGTTGATCAGTTCAGTGCTGTAGGCTTCTTCTAAGACCCAACTTCTACTTTCTATCAGGGGAGTGTAGTGAATGAATCTTGCCCGAGGTGGCTTCTCGACCCTGGATTTGCTGTTAGAAGTCCGCTCTCAGCTGGTTCCTGTTCTCTCCCGTTCCTCATGTTTCTTTCAGGATTCCCCCCTGACGTGTTCTCGGAACTTCGTCATCTCTTCCATCTAGATGTACCCTGCTGCTCTTGCTCTGAGCTCGTCCATATCATGTGGCGGCTTCTTGTAGAGGCTGTCCGAGAAGGGTCCGGACTTCAGGGCCATAAGCATGGCAGTTAGTGCCACTTGGGGTTCAGGTCTCGGATTTTCACCGAGACTTCGGCGAATCGCTCCATGAAATCCCTAAGAGATTCATTGTCCTCTTGTCGAATGTTGGCGAGGGCTACTGCAGTTAAGTGGTGAGGCCGACTAGTGGTGTATTGGGCACCGAAATGAGCGACCAAGGTGGCGAAAGAGTCAATCGAATACGGTGGTAGACATATGTAGCAATTCAACGCTGCTCCCTTCAACATGGTTGGGAAAACACGACACATGATAGCGTCGTCGTTTGTGTAAAGGTTGACATGCGTGACAAACGCGTCCGCATGCTCGTCCGGGTCTATTAGGTCATTGTAACGGTCCATAGACATGGGTTTCCACCCGACCGGTAGTGGTGTCTCCATGATGCCATCTACGAATGGGTGTCGCCTTGTTGTCTCCAACATTGTGTTCCATCTCGGGTTTGTGCGCAAAGCGGATATAGGTCTGGATTCCATTTGGGTTGTTTGGTTTGCCTTGCTCCAGGTGGTGTCGTCCTGCTCCGTTCGATCAGGTTGTTTGTGGGCGGTCGCATAGGCAGTCGTGTGTGCGTTTCAGTCTTCCTGCAGTGTTTGGTACTGCTCTCGGAGATTAGCGTTCTCCTTGCGGAGATCCTCTATTTCCTTCACGCTGTTCTGTTTTAGTGTGTTTACCTCCCTTTGCAGGACTTGGATCAACGGGTGATTCTCAAGCACCTGACGTGGGATGGGCGCCACATTGTTGGGTTACCCTCGCGGGTGTCCCCCTGTGCTGGCATTCCCTTAGTTAGGGTTTCCAACTCCTGTGGTCGCTTTTCATGGTTCTCTGTTTTGTCTTGGTTTGCTGTCATTGCGATCGTTTCACGTCGATCGGTGTTGCTGGGAGGAGTTTCACCGAGCCCCACAGTGGGTGTCAAATGTTCTTACCAAATTTGGTAAGTCCTCCGATGCGGTGGCTCCATCGGGATCTCCTTGATGTACGGTGGGGGTGTACCTGCAAAGATACTCTGAGGCTTAAGTTAGAGGCGCAGAGGTAGGAGACAGGTATCAATAGAGGGTAGAATTTCGTACCTTGATCGGATGGAGTATTGTTGTATTTATAGAGTATAAAGAGATAGATTTGATAGGATTATTTTCCTATCAAATCTCATAATTCATGATAAAGATAATCTTATCTTCTATCATGATTTTGTGCCTTGATCTTCTTATATCTTATCTTATAGTAAGATATACTTTCCATTATAACTTCCTTAGTTCGAGTAAGATCATTCTACTCAGCCAGGTCAGCTACTCGGCGGAGTGCCGAGTCCGAGTAGTATAGGTTACAATTTACAAACCTAAGATGTCCAAATCTTTTTACCAAATAAATTAATATAGTTTTTAAAATGCCCAATGATTACTTTTACCCTATGTTTGGTGTAAGAGAAATAAAGGGGAGGGAGGAGAGAAATTTACCTTTTTAGCGTGGGTCTTACACTGTACTTTAATTCAAATATATCCCTCATATTTCCATCCTCTCTATTTTCATCATTTATACCAAACTGAGCCTTAAAATTACTAAGTTAATATATATAAGGCCGGCCCAACAGAAAGTTAGGTCTAAAGAAAAAATTAAAAGAGATTTTTTATTTTAAAGAAAAAAGTAATATGTGGGACCTTTTTTACTTTAAAAAAAATAACTTTTTGTTGGTGGACCTAAAATTCAAGGTTTAATTGCTTTATCCTTGGGAGTTTTCAAGAGTATAACTTCCTCTTATTTTTAACGATAGTCGCACTTATAAAATACAATGTAGTAATTTTTTCAAATGGTAATTTTAAAACAAAAGAGTTCGGCAAAAAAAAAAAAACTATTTCCTCTTAATATATAGATGTTGCATAAATCACCCTTGCTAATTTTCCAAGCTAAAAGCCACATAGGTTTTTTCGCCTCCCATCATTTCCTTCCCTTGAAAGTGAAGTCCCCTGTATCCTATCTTTTATGGTTTTTCCTTTACTGCAGTTTCTCAACATAATGCATTAGTGCAGTCTGTGACATGGCACGTCCTTATTTCTCCATGTGTTATCATTTACCACGTCATCCATTGGCCTGTTGTTTTAGTATTTAAACGGAACTTGAAGGACATTTTTACAATTTTTCAAAATTGTAATTTCTTTAATGGTGGGCAACAACAGATTGTTCACTAAATTGTAGAAGAATGGGATAGTACCTCCTTGGAGAAACCCTTAACGTAGACAAAAGAGGGATGAGAACAAACTTCATCTAAAATACGGAATACTTTTGTTCACCTCGTTGGCAAGCACACCAATCGGTGTAGTATTTTCGATATTTTGAGTACAAAGTCGTCCCCACAGGGACTTGTTCGTACTAAGCTTTTTGTGTAAATCCAAAGTCTAGGCAATGAACTATAAACTTGAGTTTTAAAGGTGCAGAAAATAAAGTTCAGAAACTAAAAACAAGACATATTTAAAATAAACAAAACATCAAACAGATGGTGTGCAAAGGTTGAAAACAACGATTAAACAAGCTAGTTGGGGGTATTTGGTGGTACATGGAAAACATCTCAGTAATATAAATGATTTTTCTCCATTTAACGAAAACCCTAGTGCTATCTCAACCCACTTAAGTCTTCTAACCTTGATCCCTCAAGTGAAAGAAGTTAAATCACTTAACTCTACTCCTAATCCCTTAGCAAGTGAAGTTAAATGATTTGTTTAAGAGCAAGGATCATTAAGAGACTAACAAACATTACTCTATCCCTAGATGAGACATTCATTAGATACCATTCTCAAATCTCAGTTTTTAAAGCATTTTCCAATGACAATAAAACCAAATAGATAAAGTGCTTGGGTGATCAAGCCAAGAACCAACATTAAAAATAGAGAGATAGCATTAACACTGAATATTCATTAAATAGATAGTAAGAAATAGTTACATGAGAGTTGATAGTACACCAAATCCCCCAACAAGGGTAAACTAGCCTCTCATTGTCATGAGAGGCTTCCAAAAAGCTCAAAATACAAAAATGGATAAGAGAAAATGAAGGAAAATGAAAAGGATGGAGTAAGTGGGGGCTGGAGGCGCAACACAAAACCCTAAAATGATGCCTCCCCTTGTCTCCAATGATAAGATACTTTAAATAGGGTGAAAATCTTTGTTTTGTCTCTTCTGCATAAAGGCTTAACTCGCTTAGCAATCAACAACTAGCTAAGTGAATTACATTGAATTCCAATTTCTTCTTCAGGCAGAGAGATTAACTCGCTTAGCGAGCATGAGCTCGCTAAGCGGCTTTGACACTTCCCAAGTTGCCTCTTCCGCTTCCAATCCCGCTAAGCGAACAAAACTTCTCGCTTAGCCAACAACTTGCCACGTGTCCTCTTCAATGCGAGCTCTCTCGCTAAGCGGCAACAACACTCGTTGAGCGAGTAGTCTTCAATTCCTCATCTTCAACTCTTCTTCCAGTGTACTCGGACTCTACAAAAACACAATTAAAAAGCTAATAAGTTCCTAAAACTAACTACATGAAAACTAAATCCTAAAAGAAAGTAATTCCTAACTAAAAGGGACCAATCAAAGCAATAAATGAGAAGAAAGTGAGATAATAGCTGTGAAAATTAAGTGCAAATGTAAGTATGCACAATAATTATCAACTTTAAAAACCAAACGCTGGTTCTTCAGCAAAGGCCATACAACCTTGTAATGGAAACAAAATACCTTGCAATAGAGAGAAATTGCTGATTCTTCACCACACTGCAGATCGATGAACCGCTACTATCACACCGAAGAAAATACGGTCAGAAAGATTAATCTTACAGGAAACAGAAGTTAAGGAAAGGGACGTGAAGCAGGAGAGAGACGAAGGCCTTCGTTTCTCGAATGAACCCTAACGGTTGATTGTGAAAAGGGAGAAACTATGAAGGTAAGACAAAATTAGGGACTCGAAAAGGAATAAATGAATTAGTCTTAAAAATAATATTAAAAGAAATTACAATTTTGAAAAATTACAAAAATGTCCTTCATGTTCCATTTAAACACTAAAACAGCAAGCCAATGGATGACATGGAAATGATAACACATGGACCAATAAGGGCATGCCACATCATAGACTGCACTAATGCATTCTTTTGAGAAACTGCACCGAAGGAAAAACCATCTTTTATTAGCAACCTATTAAGCAACACCCATTATAGATGCTCTTACTCTTAATAAATTATAAAATTATAATATAATTTGGAGAGTAAAATTCTTACTATCTCCATTATCTCAAATTAGACATTTTAAATATTTTTTCTCTTTCCTTATATATATATATATATATATATATATATATATAAGTTTAATGGTGATGAACTGACAGTGTAAAAAAGTTTTACACAGTCATCCAATCACAAATCATGGTTAGTATGACTTTTAAGATAATTTTGTAAAAGTCAATAAAATTACCATACATGGTGATTTGTGATTGGATGACAGTGTAAAATTATTTTACACTATCAGTGTATAGTCCTTTATCTCTCTCTCTCTCTCTCTCTCTCTCTCTCTATATATATATATATATATATATATATATATATATATATGATTAAATGAGCATTTTGGTCCTTTATTTTTTTTTAATTTAATCCTTTATCTTTTAAAAATTCATTTTAATCCTTTATCTTTTTTAACTGATTCAAAATGATCATTCTATTAGTTTAAAATTAACACTGTTAATAATATTCAGATATTAGCAGCTAAAAATTGCCACAAAACGAAAAATAGAAAAAAGCACTCTACGAAACATTGCTCCTAACAAAACAATTTCATCTTTCACAAACCCTAATCCCCTTTTTCCTAAATTGAAAATCACAAACTTTAAAATTGAAATCAAACAGTACAGTGCATGTTTGGATTAAAGTTTGCAAACTTAAGTTTGGGTCAAACTTAAGTTTGCAAAAGTATCCTAAGTCTTATTTCTCCCAAACTTAGTTTCAAGGTAAAAATTTACTCTCAAGCATTCTTTTAAGGGATAACCAAACATAACTCCAAAATAATTTTACTCTCAAACGTACTTTTGGATCCTCCCACTGAAAATCCAAACATGCTCACAGTCCTAGACGAATCGTTTGTGAAGGACCTGTCGTACATGCACCCGTCGGTCCAGAGGTACTTTCCCGTCCGATCTGTGTAGGACGTTGCCGAAGAAGCTCCCGGCATAGAAGTCGCTGTTCGGGAAGACGCGCTCCATCGCGGATCTGTCTGCCGACGTCACTTGCCGAGTGAGGCCTTGCGACCGACTACGCTCAGCCACCACCACCAGCGGCGTCGGAGATGCGTCACGCCAGCGACATCGCTTTCATGTATTCCCTTTTTCAACTTTGTGGTGTTGCGAGTGTGTGGTTTTATTTCTGGCGGAGGCTTCGGGATTAATGCATTTTGAGACGGCGCATATGGTGCTCAGAAGGAGACTCACTTGTGCATTGTTTTGGTGTGGAGTGTTGTCGGTGGAGGCTCCAGGATTAATGCATTTCATTTAGAGTTTGTGATTTTCAATTTGGGGAAAAGGGAATTATGGTTTTATTTCTGGTGGAGGCTTTAGGATTAATGCATTTTGCGACGACGCATATGGTGCTCAGAAGGAGACTTACTTGTGCATTGCTTTGGTGTGGAGTGTTGTCGGTGGAGGCTCCATGATTAATGCATTTCATTTGGAGTTTGTGATTTTCAATTTGGGAAAAAGGGAATCATGGTTTGTGAAGGATGAAACTATTTTGTCAGGAGCATCATTTTGTGGTGGCTTTTACCTGCCAGTACCTAAATATTATTAACGATGTTAACTTTAAACTGATGAAAGGACCATTTTGAATCAGTTTGAAAAGATAAACAACTAAAATAAACTTTTTAAAAGATAAATGACCAAAGTGAAGAAAAAAATAAGATAAAGAAACAAAATGGTCATTTAGCCTATATTTTTTTTTCTTTATTTAGCCTATAATTTACACATTACTCCAACACATGATTGATAAAAAAATTTCTCACTTAACTATCTCAAATTATTCTTTTTTTTTATCTTTATTTGTATATTCAATCTTTTTAATTATTTATATTTTTTGTGTGTGTGTACTCAAATATCTATCTCTTCTAATTTATATTTTTTCACCTTTAAATTTCAACAGTATTTTAAATTTTTTTATTAATAATTAAAAATAACCTCGTATCACAATTTAAATTATTTATTATAAACTTAAAATATATTTATATATTTAAAAATATCTCTTTATTGTAAATTCTAGTTACAACATACTTTATATACTTAAAAATATTCATTTATCATAATTTTTTAATAATTATATAAAATGAATATTTATAATAATTATAAAATTATAATGGCTTTTCCATCAGAAAAAATAATCATTCGCTTCGTCGTTGTTTTGTTTATTTTCATCCACATCGAGTAAAACCTGATAAGCTATAACCTCGGGAGCAGAATGTTGCTCTGAATCCGAAGCCCGTGCTCTACCCAGCGACTTCGCCAAAAGGTCACTCTCCATTTTCTTCCTTTGAATTTCACTCTCTTTCTGTTTTTCTTTTCCCTCTGAATTTCATTGAATTTTTTTCGTGTTCTTTGTTGTTCCCTGTTTGGTTGATGAGCTTTTGTTTGTTTTCTTATGGAATTAGGCTAGTGATGTTGCAAAAGGCCTTTTAGGGCATACCCTAATAGACTTGTTAGATGTAAAATTTAGACTTGCAATATGTGTGAATTGATAGAGCTGAGGGAATTATGAAAATAATTCATAATTGTAGTAACTCAATGAAAAGGGGTATTGGAGTTTAGCTAAACTGGTTGCTGTGACGATGAGGTTTGGTTCTGATGATACTCTGGCCATTTAACACAAGTTTGTGTGTTTTAGATACTCCCTTGTTCTGGAAATGCATATGCTTTTAGATATTCAGCTTTGTTTAATTTATGTTAGTGTGTTTCGATTTATGTTAGGCTGTTAGTTCATCCAGACGATGGTATAAGAAAGCCAAGAAGACAGTCCTTTTTTTTGACAATTTTATCCTTGTCATTTAGGTTTCTCTGCCAAATGGAATATCAGAGCATTGGTGGGGTAATAATATTTTGAGTATGTTAATAAAGGGTAATTTTTTTATTTGTATACAATTTGGAGCTGTTTGTTGTCATGCAATCTATGTAGTTGACCTCACTTAGTGGGATAAGGGTTTTGTTGTTGATTATTGTATGATTGGAGCTATTCAATAACTTTGTTAGTCCTTACGTGATTACCCTAAGGTGGATTTTGGGACAAGGAATGTTTGAACATTGTTGGGAAATTGGCATGGGGATAAAAGTTATTTGGTAGAAAAGAATAAAAGTACTTCTAGGGACAAGAATCGTATTGCAGATAATCTCATTTCCAGTAAATTAGTAATTTAATTAATAATGAAAGATTTCTTATACCAAACGCCACATAAATAATAGGTATTTTGACACATAATGAGTGTACCAGTGGCATAGATTCTAGTAACTTTAAACATTGAATGTCTGGAATCTTGAAATTCAGAGAATTCTAGCTGACTTAAATTCAATTTTCATTTGCCAGATTGTGCTTCAAGTTCAGTAGATTTGGCTTGCTGTTGACAAGAAAATGTTTTATGATGTGAACTCTGTTTTTCATGGAGAAATAGTCAAGTGCTTTGTTATCTTAGTTAACTAGAAAATTTGCACAGTTAACTAGATTGTCTTTCCAGCTGACTAATATCCCTGGGAAATTAAATTAAAATCCTGAGAATTTATAGGTGACTTGTTTTTAGTTCTTGCTTTGCTGACTGACTAGTTTTATATTTCAGCTTAATTCTTTGGCATTTGAGCTGAGTGAATTGTTAAAAATGAAGATACTAGCTAGCTAATTTAGAAAACTATTCGACTATATTGCATAATGAGATTTTGATTAACCAACTGCTGGTGCTTATTGATCCGACTCAATGCTATTTTAGTACACCCATTTCATATAAAAGATTTCCCGTTTGTTTTTTCCTTGTTTGGCTTTGCAAGTAGCACCTTTCTTTAAACCTTAACCATTTTATATGACTTTGTTACTCTGAAATCTGGCTAAGTTTCTGTTTTTCACCTCAATTGCATCTGTTACCCTTGAAGTATATCTTTCACTGTTTCCTTTTTGTTTGTTTGGAGCCGGTGATAAAAGAAAATGAAAGTGAAGCTGAATAATTTTAGCTTTATTGTATCAGGGGACATCTAGTGTAACTGAAGGTGTCCCAATCTCATTTTGGAGAACAGAACTATTTGTGTGCCACTTTCTGCATTGATGAACAGTATTAGGTGGTAGAGGTCCTGTAATTCTCTTTGTCCATGTCTCTTGAATAAGTCTTCTACTATTTGTTTTTCATTTTTCCTTTTAAATTGCTAGACTTACTCTCTTCTTAAGGTAGCATCAAGATGGTGATGTATGCTTACTCTATCACTTCAACAGTGAACAAATTCTTGATTTTTGGAGGTTAACAGTGTTTGTAATCAACATTTTGCTATTTCTTAACTTCAGGTGCAAGAGAACAAAGATCATAAAACCCTTTAGAGTGTCAGCAGTCAAGAATGAGTACAGGAATGGCATCATTAACTCAAGCCCATTATAAAGTATATACATCCACTTTCAGAAGGGTGAATTCTAGAAGCCAAGGATTATTGAAATCTGGAAAACTATTCCAACTCCAAGGATCCACTTTTCCTAGTATTCACATCAACCAATCCTGCATATGCTGCACAAAGTTAACTCCATGGGAGTCATCACCTGTCCCATATGCTCCTACTGATAATCAAAGTGATACTTTTTTGCCGCAAAGTGCCAATATATTTGAAACTCTTGAATCTAGTAAAACAGCTGAGTCATCAACAGCAAATGCTGAAGGGGTTGTAGATACAGGATCTCAGCCAGGCCTGCAGCTTCAGTTTTTCAAATGGCCATTGTGGCTTCTGGGCCCTTCCATTCTCCTTGCAACTGGCATGGTCCCAACATTGTGGTTACCAATATCATCAATCTTTCTCGGCCCCAATATAGCCAGCCTACTTTCCTTAATTGGACTTGATTGCATATTTAACCTTGGTGCAACCCTTTTTCTCCTCATGGCTGATGCTTGTTCACGACCAAAGTCTCCAACACAAGACTGCAAAAGCAGGGCTCCCTTCAGTTACCAGTTCTGGAACGTTGTTGCAACTCTAACTGGATTTGTTATCCCATTGTTGATGATGTTTGGATCTCAGAAAGGCTTTCTCCAACCTCAACTACCTTTCATCCCGTTTGCAGTTCTACTCGGTCCCTATCTTCTTCTTTTGTCAGTACAGTTTCTGACCGAGATGTTAACTTGGCATTGGCAATCACCAGTCTGGCTTGTTACCCCTGTCATTTATGAGTCTTACCGTGTGTTGCAGCTAATGAGGGGATTAAAGCTTGGGGTTGAACTAAGTGCCCCAGCATGGGTGATGCATACAATTAGGGGACTGGTTTGCTGGTGGGTTCTAATTCTTGGTCTGCAGTTGATGAGGGTTGCTTGGTTTGCTGGCTTAGCTGCGCGAGGTCGTAAGCAGCAATTGTCTTCTGATACTTCTATTACTAATGGTGATTAGTGATTAATACCATTGTAAAAATATTCTGAAAGTGACAGATTATAGATTAAGTAGATGGGGTTTAAGTTTAGTTATGGGTGTTTTCTATCCCATCCATATACCATAGTTATAGTGGCACACATCTAATAGATATATACACAAGTAAATTGCATACAAAACTTGATCACTGGACTTTATGCCGTATCAATGGTTGTTTTGTTTGTGTTATCTTCAAGTTGTGAACAAATTGGTTTCTGTTTTGTACCTCAATTTATGAAGAGGGAAGAATTATACAGTGGTTGGTTCAAGGAAAAGTTTTTCGGATTTATTATTTTTGATAAATTATAGGTAATAAGATAAGTTAAACTTGTTATTTTGTTTTTTCTAGATAGAATGTACAATTTGGATAAATGATTATATCAAGATCGAGACTAGGCGCGTATGCCTTTCTTTCATAAATGATAGATTTGTCTGTTTTTGCTTTTGGTGTATCCTTGGCTTTCTTTCTGCTCTGTTTATCATTGATCTGCTTCTTAATCAGCATCTTGATAAATAACGGAACATAGAACAAGTGTGATTTTTTTTCAAGAAATTTTGAATTTTAGGTTAGTTGTTTTTGTGAACGGTTGCATTAGAGGGAACATTGGTGTTTTAAACACTACAAAACACATTTTTATCTTTTAAATTTTTCAAAGGATTTGCGTTTTACTTTGGTATTATACTAAACTGTGGGACAAACACTTTCAAACGAGAAATGTGGTCATGGGACAAACACTTCCAAATATATAGAAGAGACAACCAAATTCTAGAAAACAGAAAACTGTTTTTAAAAATTGTAATCAAACAAGGCCCAAGTCTTTGTTTTGTTTTTTTATTTTATTTTATTTTCAGGTCAAACATTGTGATATTCATATTTGATTTTGCTTTTGCACATCATGGTATATTCATATTGGGATGACTCTGTGTGGACGGGGTTTAGTGAAAAGTCCCAAGTGAAGTTATGTTTATATTGTCATAATTGAGAGAACATGTTCCTTCATTGGCTGTGTAAAATACAAGCATTTTCTTATCCCCTTTCTTAATTAGCAATTGACTCACCCTCACGCACACGTATAAGACTGCAGATAACTTGGTGTGCAGAATTCCTAATGATGTATCTAGAAATGAAAGCAAAGATAAGGGTAAAAAAAAAAAAGAAAAAGGAAAGCTTCAGGTCCAATATAAATAACATTTTTAAGCAAAAAAAAAAAAAAGAGAGAAAATTTGAAAGAGAATGAAATAAATAAAGCCAATTTATATTTGTTTTAGGCTTAAATATATTTTTGGTCCCTTAGAAATTTATGAATTTTACATTTGGTCTCTAATAATTTTTTTCTTGACTTTTGGTCCCTAAAAAACTTTTTATTTTGTATTTGGTCTCTGTCGTTACATCGGCTCTATTAACATGACACATCGCCATATGATGGAAAACATCTCGACGGTTGTGATAAAAAAAAAATCAAGAACCAAAAGAAAAGTCTAAAACTATTTTAGGAAAACCAACATAATGGCAGGAACGAAATACACAATAAAAAAAAATTCAGGGACCAAATACAAAATCCGTAAATTTTTCAAGGACCAAAAGTCAACAAAAAAATTTATTAGGAATCAAATACAAAATTTGTACATTTTATAGGGACCAAAAACATATTTAAATCTTTATTTTATTACATGATTCTAAACATTAGCAAAAACATAACGGGATGAGAAGAAACGCAACATGAACTTATCACATTCCTTTTAATTCACCATGAGTAAAGTTTGACTGTTGAAGGACAGAGAAGCATTGATTAAAATGTCAACATTTGAAAGAATAAAATGGTGGCGGGGAAAAAGGATGCAAAAAAAGTCATGATGGTGTTAGGGCAGGAATTAAGCGAGCTTTGATTGTGATTTCATTTTAAGTTTCTAATGCAATTAGTTGAAGAATGGAATAAGGTGTCATTCACAATCATTGTTCAAATGATAAAACTCAACGTGGTTGTTTATAGTCAACTTTTTAGAACAAATTTGGCACTGAATTGAAATATGTACAAAGCATTTACAATCATTTAATCAATCATTTTTTTCATATTGAATTTTGTCACAGCCACAGGGCAACGGCTCAAATATGTCGACTAAGTAGTGAAAGAAACAAAAATAAATATTAACTAATATTTTAAGGACACTAATTAATAAATTAAAATTAAATATTTTATTAAAAAATATATTCAGTGTCATAATTTTTAGTATTATTACTATACAAATCATTCCAAGTACTAGCGGGTTCCTTATACCATACGATTCATGGAAAATTAATAGCTCGGTTGTTAATTATATATTTTGATAAAAATGTGGATAATTATATTTTGATAAATACAAATTTTATCAAATATATATGTTGTAATAAAAGAAAAGAAGTTAATGTTCATTTGGTACGATTACAAAGTCTCTAAATCATTATTCATTAGATGGCATCTAAGGTACACCACATGTTCAGAACACCATTAAGGACAGTAGTTGAATATAACAATTATATAAGGGATAGCATGTGATTTTTGACATACAACTCATATAACAGGTAAGGTATGTTATTTTATTAAATATCCCAGGCCTTCCAATCAATGGCCGCGATGCAATTATTTTCAAGGCTCAATATTTTTCTTGAAAATTCCACTTTTGGAGTAACTTGTATCATAGTGAAACTACTGAACAAGTGTTCCTGACTCTCTAGTGCTTATTTGGTTTTGATAATCTTCAAGTGGGTATGCTTTTCCAAAACATAAAATTTCCTACACTATAAGATGTTTATATTTACCATTATATTTTTGATAGTGGTATGAAGTTGCTCAGTCCCATTTGATTTTGGTCATTTTAATAAGAGAAGTTGAGGTGGTTCCTCTAGTTTGAAGTGTTGGAGAAGGGATCATTCGATCCCTATAGGTTAAACTTGACAACATCAACTTGTTGAGTAGGAAAATACCCTTCCAAGTTCCCTAACTAAAATTCAATAGCATCTGACCTATAACACCACAAATCTTACAAGGAGGGTTAGTAGAACATGCAAAAGCCACTATGAGTTTATCAATATATAAAAACTATCCAGCCATCACCACGTGTCAACAGTTGGACAGTTATACACTTTTTTATTTGTTTTTAAACATCAATATATATATATAAAAACTGTCCCGTCATCGTCACGTATGCATAGGATCCACTTCTAGTTAAATTTATAAGCTAAAGCATAAACTTTTGCAATAAGGGAATTAAGAGCATCAAGTTCAAACTTACCTCCTTTCTTTAGTGCAACTTCCCTATTCTCAGCCTTCTATATA
Source organism: Pueraria montana var. lobata (assembly GCA_026413185.1). Lineage (NCBI taxonomy): Eukaryota > Viridiplantae > Streptophyta > Magnoliopsida > Fabales > Fabaceae > Pueraria > Pueraria montana. The sequence continues at coordinate 74,210,403 of CM048653.1, read as the reverse complement.
TGGTTGTGAGCAATGCTCTCAATTAGGGTGAACATTAAGCTCTTTATCCATAAAGGCTCCCATGAAAGCGAACTCCAAAGATATCTTGGTGTTAAAATTAAGCCCATGATAAAATGAGTGAATCAAGAGCCATTTTCTCAAAACGGTGATGCAAACATTTTCTCGTCAAATTTTTGCACCTTTCCCAAGTTTCTGAAAGTGACTCATCGTCTTGTTGAGTGATGATAATGATCATATTTCTTAGTTCGACAATTTTGCTTGGAGGGAACTATTGGTCAAAGAAAGCTTGTTCCATCTATGCCTAAGTTTTGATGGAACAAAGGGGGAGAGAGTACAACCATGATTTGGTTTTTTCCTTTAGAGAGAAGGGAAGATCTTACTTACAATATTTGGAAAGACTCCATTTGGCTCCTTTAATGGTAGCCTAAGGAACTAGTTTTGTTGGGCCATAAAAAGGAGGGAAGGCTTCATCTCAATTATTCTCTTCAATTGCTAATCGTGTAATAAGACTGCAAGCCTTGAGCATTGGGTATGATTTATCTTGTCAAGTAGTATAAAAGTTTATCGTCTCCACAAAGACTATAGTGATGATTACCAAAACATTTGTAATAGATCTAAACTCCAATTGATTTAAATTGGGAAAGAGGGATTAGAAGAAAATTACAAAAAGAAAAGAAAAATCAAATAACAGTAATTAGATCAAGAGATAAAATTTAAAGAACTTTCTACTTCTATGGGCTGAGTTGGTACTTGACTAAGAGATCTCAAGTTTTGGATTGACCTATTTGTTTTTAGCCAACCTAGTTTTTCATATTTAGTTATAATGCTCGGTTGAATGATGACATGATAATTAATTAACACCCTTGTTGAAGGACATGGGATTAGTGTACAAGGTCATCCACGATGTCCCACAATGTAGGTAATTGATTATTGATCATATTAACTCCTTTGATGCTTAAAGGAATAAACATAATGCACTTTCGAATGAACCATACATAGTTGATCTTTGGGCCAATCTTCAGTGATTTGCATCTTTTTTTAATTCTCAGCTCTTAAATCTTCATGTTCATGGAAAGAACTCAATTAATAACCAAGTGGATAAAATTGTTTTATGTAACTAAATTGAAAAAAAAAAAAAAAACATTATGTGACGTTACATATATATATATAGAAAGCCATTGCAAGAATATCATTTTAAACTGAATAAGAACCTTCAACAGGACATGAATTTAGTTGTTTGTGTACCAACAAATACTTGCATCCAATTGAATGTATCATTATTAATCGCAAACATCAACAATCCTTTTAAGCACATGGATACCTTCCACCAATAATGTACTAAGGTACAATGCCAATTTTTTACCTCAGAATTTTTTGCATTTTTTGGTATTCTTCCCCTTCTCCCGGACTCGAATTAATTCTTATATAGCAAAAGTACGCCAACTATTAGAGTCAAATTTGTTTAACACTATCCTAGATCGTTCAATTTCATTAATATTTCTTCACAGAAATAATCTAAAATAAAAAAAATAGAAAATTATTATTTAATGTTAATAGGAAGTTAAAATTTCATATTTAAAAAAAAAAGATAAAAAGTTTTGTAATATTTAAAAAAATATATAATTTATTTAGTTAACCTTTTTTTTTAAGTGATTTAGTTAACCTTATAAACATTTTTTATAACTACTGTAAAATACTTCTCGCTTGAGTAAACCAACAAACAGACCTTCCAAAAAGAATATATACTTTATTTTAACAAACCAACAAAGAATAATATCAACCTTGAAAAGAAAAATTAAATAAAAGAGAAAGAAATGTACACAAGTAAAAAAGCACATCATGATGGACATATTTTTATTTACCTTGATAGGAATTACATCATTTTATTGGAGGAGTGCTATAAATATATTATCTGATAGATTTCTTTTAATATATTTTTATTAATTAAAAATTATTAAAAATTATAAAATTATAAATAAAGTTTATTAAATAAGGAATAAATTTATATAATTTTTTATAATATCTAACAAATTTTAACAAATAATAGAAATATGTTAAATAGAATATATTACTAATAGAAAAAATAAATTATATGCTAATGTATAATTATAAATTATGTATAATAAGTTTGTTGATTTTTATAATAATTATATTAAAAATTATATCAATAATTGTTTCTAATTGATTGATTATATAAAAGTTTTTACACTAAGAGCACGTTACCATCAAACTCTTACTGATATTTTCTCTCTATAAAAAATATAATATACGGTATAACGTTAGATTAAACATTAAATATTAACCACAAATATATGGGACCAGTTAGTATGATTTTGAATATTAGAGTCAATTTAGTTTAGTCTTCTACCTTATTAAGTTTTTTCTTTCTTTTTTTAAATCATAAAAATGGGACCAGTTAATATGGTCATGATCTGAAGGGAGAAATGACGAAAGTACCCTTCAGTTCGATGCTTTGTATGTAAAATAAAAATATTTCCAAAGATCAGAGACAATCACAAAGTGTCCCACGTTGTTGCTTTTTGCGAGTTGCGACTCTCTCTTCTACCTACGACAACCGTTTTCTCTCGCCGGAAAACCGACATTGATCTCTCTCTCCGCCGATCCCTCCGCCATGAGTTCCGGCGAGCTCCTCCACATACAGCCCCAGGAGCTGCAGTTTCCCTGTGAGCCTATTCAGATTCAATAAAAAAAAATTTACTTTTCTCTTCAAAATTCAATTTTTTTGGCTTTTGTCTTTGGTTTTTGATTCTGGGTCTTGTTCTAATTTCCTGGTTCTTTTTTTTAATTTTTCTGGGTTTTGGGTTTGTGAAAATAGTTGAATTGAGGAAGCAGATCTCATGCTCTTTGCAGTTGTCTAACAAGACTGACAACTATGTGGCTTTCAAGGTTCCAATTTTACTCTCTATGTTTCTTTTCTGATTCACTTCTGATTTTTTTTTTATAATTCATTTTTATACTTTTTTTTCCCTTTAATTTTTGTGTGTTATGGAGACTTGTAATTTTGATTTGGGGTGTAATTCATGGTTTTGCAGGTTAAGACGACAAATCCTAAGAAATATTGTGTTAGACCTAACACTGGAGTTGTGATGCCTAGGTCTACTTGTGATATCATAGGTTTCTTTTTCTCACTCTTTCTATCTTCCCTCCCTCATTCTCCCTCTTTCACACAAAAGCACACTTGCATGCAAAGAGAATCTATCTTTTACTTGATTTGGTGGGTTATATATGGTGAAATACTTTATATTTGTAATTTTTTGGGTTAAGTGTTGCTATAGCTTATAGATTTATTGTTTTTGTTTTTTTTCCCCCATTTTTCTGTGCAATGTTTTTTTGAATAAATAATATATGAACTGACAGTGAATTCAATCACAAACCGCATGGTAAGTTTGTTGAATATTATAATACCTACCTTAAAGTCATAGCAATAATGATTTCTGATTGATTGACTCTGAAAAGTTTTACATTGACAGTGTATGCCTATTGAACTTATATTGTTAAGTAACTTTCCCTTCTATGTATTGACTGTTAGTGTCTTATTTATATTTTCAGTAACAATGCAAGCCCAAAAGGAGGCACCCCCTGACATGCAATGCAAGGATAAGTTTCTCCTTCAAAGTGTAGTTGCAAGCCCTGGGGCAACCGCAAAAGATATCACTCCAGAAATGGTACCCATTCAACAAATTACACTGTTTCTTGATAGAATAAATTCATGTGTGATATGTTGCTTAGTTTGATGGTTTTCTTTGCTCAATTATATAGTTCAATAAAGAATCTGGTCATGATGTTGAAGAGTGCAAGTTGAGAGTTGTTTATGTTGCTCCTCCTCAACCACCATCCCCAGTTCGAGAAGGATCTGATGAAGATTCGTCACCTCGTGCATCTGTATCTGAGAATGGACATTCAAGTGCTGTGGAATTTACAGGGGTGAGTAACCAGTGGGTTTGCATATATTTTCAAACAAGTTTGTATCTTTTTGGTTAATTAATTGTTGTGATAAACATGCACTGTAGGCTTCAAAAGCTTTCAATGAGCGGGGTGAACATCAGGATGCTTCTTTTGAGGTGACATATAAGATATACATATATAATTTCTCTCTGATTAGCTTTCTTCTTCAATTAAAAATAAAAGTGGTTAACATTATAATTTCTATCATTCTATGTGGCACAGAATACTTTTTAATTTTGGAAAAATCTAATGCTTGATGTTGGTTGTTGACCCCAACCTGAACATCCCTGTAATAACATCTCCTTTTGACCCCAACCCAAAAGGACCAGTTTGCATGTCGTTGTAGAGATATCAAATATCATGATAACTCTAATTTAATTTTTGGAGGTTGGAATTACCTTTCAAATGTTTTTGAAACGCATAAATTTCTAAGCTTTCAAGTCTATGTATTGATTTATATTACTGTTTTGGCCATTTATCAGTGATCTTTCTTCATGGTCATGTGGTACTGTGATTTTCTTTTGTTTTCTATTTAAGCTTGTTGTTTGGAAATGCTCCTGATGATAAAATGTTTGAAGTGGATTGATTCGAGTCATTCATTTGCATTGATAATTCTATTATTGGAAGAAATTTGCTGGTAACCCCATTGAAGCAGTTGTCTCAACTGCCTCAAAGAAGTGCTCAGGATCGCTCTTAGTGATATATGAATTAAAGAAAAATGGTGCTCATTTTGAACTTATTTTTGTTTCAGGCAAGAGCTCATATTTCAAAGGTAACTGAGGAGAGGAATTCTTTTCTTGAGCAAAACAAAAGACTTCAGCAAGAACTGGTATGGAATTCATTCTGAAAAAAATATCTTTTAAGCATGCTTATACATGTGTTATGTTGAATGTTTCTGCTTCCTATAGATGATCTTGATGGTATTGTATGATGGCATACTCTTTCAATGTTTCTAATTGTTCTCATGTTATGTTATGCATTTATTAGGATAAACTGAGTTCAATATCCATCTCATTATGTCTGAATTTACAGTTTGGGAAAGATGAGTTCATCTGAGTCACGTGTTCATGAATCAAAGTGTATCTGAATATCTTAAAATCTTTGTCTGATTTTGAGTGATTAATGATCAGGAAAATGGAGGCAGGGGAACTGAAAGGAACCTGTTCCGTTTTCTGCTTCTAAACTAATTTTGTTTTCAGATCAAAAGAAATAGTAAAATGCACGAACATATGCTACTGTGCTGATTCTTGAAAGCTTTTGATTCAGTTTCATGTTATCCATAGGCTTAGTTCTACTATCCATTTTGCTAAACTGAGTATATTGGTATGGTTGTTGGATGGTTTGAAAATCAACCCTCACAAACCAATGGACATCCTGAAATTATCTACCTCCTTAACCAAATCACCTTACATTTCGCATATAGTTTTATATGCCTAGCTATTTTATCACCTATCATAGAAATAGAAAGGAGAATTATTTAGATGGCGTTTTACAGTATTCCTATAGTTGACCCTTCCCACTGAAATCATACCAGGAAGGTGGGACTTGTTCGATGCCTAATTTGAATCTTTTGATTGCTAAGTAAGGAGCCATGATAGTCTTGCACTCTAAATTAACACTCTTGGTTCTTTGTTCTGCTTTTCTGGTCACTTCAGATTCATTTTCACTCCTCAGACTAGATGCCTGTTTGGCAAACACATAGAATCAATTCTTTCTACCGTCCCACATGCACCAATGTGAATTTGTGGTTGAAATTAATCTAGGCACATATCTCAAATTCCCAATTGTTTTATCGGGAGTGGATGAGGTGATGAATTCGGGCTAGAATGTTGTCTGATCTGAACTGAATGCTTGATCTTCTGAACTCTACAATTCCAATTGAGACTCTAGTGTGGCTAAAGTATACGAGCAAATGGATAGGGTACTTGCAAAAGACACTCTGACACTTGAGTCAGTAATGATAAGATGTAATAAATGCATATCTTTCATTGTGACGTTGGTGGTATATATAGGTGTCAGATCTGGGCAAGAATCCTTGGCATAGGGCCTAAGGCCTCTTGTGGGCAATTATATGCTACTTTGGCATGTACATGTAATAACGTTACTCCCAATGTTGACTTTGGTCAAAACTCTTTGGAGGTATTCGAGCTTGATAAAGATATGGTATGAATTGGGCTTAAGCCTAGTCTATAACAATGGGTTTAAGCCCAATTCATATCATCAATTACATTCAAATAGTTTACAATTAATTCTATAAAAGATAATTATACTCTAAAACAAACGCATCCTAGATCATTTTCCATTATAGTATTAGTAGTGCAGTCAAATTGTAGTCATTACTTGCCATAATTGTTAAATGTTTGATGAAGTAGTCAATAAGTACATCATATTGCAATTATTTACATGTTGTGATTCTCATGGAAAATAATGGATTGGCTTGAAATCTTCCATGCACAGGAGCTCTTGAGGCGCGATGCCGGCAGAAGCCACAGTGGCGGTGTACCATTCATGTATGTAGTTCTTGTTGGCATCATCGGCATCATCTTGGGTTTCCTGTTGAAGAGGACGTGACCTGAGTGATGGCCAAGTTCTCCAAAATGATGATGATCAATTGTAGAAAGCAACAAGAAATATGTGCGATGTGGAAAAAAAACCAATTTGTTGTCTTATTGTCGTGTATTGCTCCTACAAATTTGGAATGTGTGGTCAAAAAATAGGTACTTTCTATCAGCCATAGCAATCATAGACAGTGGACAAATTTGTATCATGGAAAGTGTATTGTTATCTGATGTTGGTACATGTCTCCTATTTCCCACGACCCCTTTGGTTGTCTAATTGCTAAATCATGGCACCATGTTAGTGCCTTTTCGAAGCTATAAAATTCTGTGGTAACAGAAAATTATTCTTAAGTAAAATATATAATCAATCAATCGGTACTATTTACTAATAATCTATGCACAAACTGAGGTACATATAAGCTTTTCCTCAATTTCCCCCCACCTCTTCTACTATTATTACTATTGTTTTCCTTTTTATCTGTAGTAAATTACATTGATATTCTCTCAAGTGTTTTTTCAAATTGTACACAATCTTCTTACTTTTTTAACATTTAAAATAACCTTTCTTATATGGATACTTGATGTAATGTTTTTTAAATAATTAAAGAAATTAGTGCAATGCATATAAATGTCAGTCTAATATTTTTTAAATAATTAAGGGGGTGGTGTAGGGATAGGAAAATGAGTGTAATTTATTATTATTTTTAATTCATCACCTTTAGTTAGCGAATAAGTGTCTAGTATACAAAATATTCTTTTAAATATTTGGTAAAAAAAAATGCAAATCTTTTTCGTGTACACATTTTTTTTTTTGGAATTGTTAATTTGTAAATGGATAAAAATAACATTTTTCGTAATAATTGATCATGAAGCTATTAGATTTATTTGTGATAATTGATGATAAATATACTATGTTCAGGAAAGTTGAATAATATTTAAACATTTTATGATTCTTTTTTTAAAAAAATTATTCGTCAAAATGAGATTCTCAAAGTACTAAACTATGTTTGTTTTTCATACATCTGGAATCGTATCCCATGTAACACGGGGTATCAATTCTAGTTGTTTTAAGGTTTGAGTTAGCTCTTCCATACACAGTTAATAATTAATTCATCTTCTTCCTCCTTTGGTCCTGCGTGTTCGATTTGTAAATGGTTTTCGTTCATTATCTTAAAGATACAAGTTAAAAAAAAATTAAAAAAAAAAAGTTTTAATCCAAAATTCTAATTTTTTTTTTTTAAAAAAAAGTGGAAAATTATAATGTTCAATTCATTGAAAATTTTAAAAACTTAAGCTCTCATGAATCATTTAATACTTTTTATTCTTTAACAAGTATAGTGTCTGTCAAAAAAAAAAAAAAAAACAAGTATAGCGGGTTGTCTTCAAAACCATTGATTTATTATTACGGACTTTCGTTGCTAGGAAGTTATAATTTACATCGGAGAGTGACAAGGGTTTCTTCGTATCATTTGTATTATATAATTCTTTATTTACTTTTTATCTCCAATTTCCTTTATGTTCTTTTTAATTTTAAATACAAAATATAACTTCAACCTTTAAAGAAAATGTTTTTCTTATCCAATTTTTTTTTTTACAAAATATAACTTTTTGCTTGTCAAAAAAGTATTATTTGGAAATGAAATAGGTGTACTGTGCAATTCCCTATTTTATAATTGAAAAAAAGTGTAAAATAAAAAGACTTGTGGTTTATCGGGCCACACTACGTGAATTGTGGTAGCTCAAAGAGTCCAGACCCGGATGGTTTCAATTTTAAGTTTATTAAAGCTTTTTGGTACTTTATTAAAAAAGATGTCTTGAGATTCCTTGATGAATAATATCATGAGCATGGGATATTTCCAAGAGGATGTAACTCTTCATTTATTTCTCTTATACCAAAGGTGGAGGAGCCAATTAATTTGGGAGAATTTAGGCCTATTTCATTGGTTGGTTGTATGTATAAAATCTTAGCTAAGATTCTCTCAAATAGGCTCAAGAGGGTTTTGCAAGAGGTGATTAACAAGAGGCAAAGTGCATTTTTGGGAGGTAGGTTCTTACTACGTAGTGTTTTGGTGGCAAATGAGGTGGTGGAGGAAGCAAAGAGATTGAAGAAGAAGTGTTTGATCTTTAAGGTGGATTATGAGAAGGCCTATGACTCGGTGAGTTGGGAATTCTTACTTTACATGCTCAATAGATTGGGTTTTAATGAAAAGTGGATAAATTGGATAAAGGGATGTTTGGTGAGTAGTAGGGTTTCCGTTTTGGTTAATGGTAGCCCAACTAAGGAGTTCATGGTCTCCAAGGGGTTGAGGCAAGGTGACCCACTAGCATCGTTTTTGTTTAACATTGTGGCGAAAGGTTTATGTGGGATGATGAGAGAAGCAATTTATAAGAATTTGTTCTCAAGTTTTAGTGTGGGGAAAAATGGAGTGCAAGTGAATCTCCTTCAATTTGTAGATGATACAATCTTCTTAGATGAGGCTTCGTTGGCTAACGTGATAACTATTAAAAGTATCTTGCGGTGCTTTGAATTAGTTTTCGGTCTCAGTCAACTTCTTCAAAAGTAGATTTGGGACTATTGGGATTCAAAAGGAGGTCACGGAGAGGTATGCTTAAATGTTGAATTGTAAATTATTGCACATTCCATTTATATACCTAGGAATCCCCATTGGTGCTAACCCTAGGAGAATGGAGACTTGGCAACCCATTGTTGATAAATTTTCTAAAAAATTGTCGGGTTGGAAACATCAGGTTTTGTCTTTTGCGATTAGAGTGTGTCTCATTAATTTGGTTTTGTCTTCCTTGCCTTTTTTTTTATTTGTCTTTCTTCAAAGTTCCAACATCGGTGGGCAAGGTTCTCATTCAAAAACAAAATCTTTTTTTGTGGGGGAGTGTTGAAGGAAATAGGAAGGTCATGTGGGAGAGTTGGGATAAAATTTGTCAACCTAAACATTATGGGGGTTAGGGATAAAAAATATTTTTCTCTTTAATGATGTGCTCTTAGCTAAATGGAGGTGAGAACTTATGCATGAGCAGGGTGACTTGTGGAGTGAGGTATTGATGTCTAAATATGGAGGATGGAGGGAACTTTTAAAAGAGGAGGCATTAAATAACAGATCTATTTGGTGGAGGGACCTAAGTAAATCATGCGGGGGGGTTGGGTGATTCTAAGTGGTTTGATTCTATGTTGGAATGGAGGGTAGGGGTTGGTGATAAAATAAAATTTTGGAGTGATAAGTGGGTGGGTGAACAACCTTTGCTAAATGTTTTTCCAAGGATGTTTCTAAACTCTTCACAAAAGGAGGAGGTTATTGGCAATATGGGTATTTGGGAGGAGGAAGAGTGGCTACAGAAATTTGCTTGACGTAGGGAGTGGTTTGAGTGGGAGAGACAAATGGTAAATAGGTTTCAACAAGAGGTACAATTGGTACACATGAACAGGGAGCAAGCAGAGTCTTGGTGGTGGATACCAGAACCAACAGGGAATTATAGTGTCAAATCTGCTTATTCGGCTTTGGTTAGCACTGCTTTGGGAGACATTCCGGATGATATTTATCAACGTTTGTGGAGCATTAAGGTGCCTCCGAAGGTTAATATCTTCATTTGGAGACTTTTGAAGAATAGACTACCAACTACAGACAACATTAGAAGGAGAAATATAATCATCCAGGGCACTGATTCAAAATGTCCCTTTTGTAAAACAGTGGATGAGTCGGCTTTACACACACTTTTCTTGTGCACTACAGCGGATGAGGTCTGGAAGCCGTGTTATTCTTGGTTGAATGTCAAAACAGTCTTTCCTGCATCAACTAACTTACACTTCGGGAAACATTATCTGGTGTCTGAAAGTAAGAAAGTCAATGCAAGATTGAGGTATGTATGGTGTGGGATTGTTTGGTCATTATGGAAACACAGAAATAATGATGTTGTCTTTAGAGGGAAGCTTTTTCACCAAGATGATATTATACAGGATATTTTGTTCCAGACGTGGTCTTGGTTGAGGAACTATGAAGCTGACTTTGTATACTCCTTTGTGCAATGGAGTTATAGTACTGGTGTCTGTGTCGTGGGGCATTAATGGGTTGGGCGGCTATGTCAGAAGTGAATTTTGGAACTTGTGATCGTGGCAGCAGAAATCAAAGACATATGGGAATTAAAGTTCGGGTATACTGAAATGCATTTAGAATTTTTGATTTGTAATGTAATATAATTGGTCTCGGGTTCAGGGGTTTAATAGGGTGATAAATAGTGGGCGAGAATTATGCTGTTGTGGGTATCATTTTGTGGCAGCAGGGCAAATTTATTGGTTAGTAGATAGGAAATTACGGAGGGGCTGTTAACAAGTGGTTATTTACCATTTATTTGCTCAAGTGGCAATAAATGCATTGTAACCATTTTGTTGACGGTGGAAATGTCTTTTGGTTGGAAAACATTAGCTTGTACATAACTTTGGTACAACTAGTACCTTTAATATATTTGTTTTAGCTGATCCCAAAAAAAAAAAAAACTACGTGGAGTTTAAGTAAGACTTTACTTGCATAGCATGTTCGCTTTAATTTAAATAATGTATAACTTTAGTCCTTAAAGTTCTTTGAGTCTATTAAATTCTTCTATTTTAAAATTAAGTGATAAATTTTATCCTCTATTGATTTTCTTTTACCGACTATTAAACTCTCATTTTTTTACTCAAAAATTGAATTGATTAAATTGTTTTTTTTTACGCAAAACTCACCAATCAAAATATCAAATTTAATTTGTCCAAATAATTTTCTTTTTTGAGTTTCCTTCTTCAAATCCTAATCATACATCATATACAAACATTCAAATTTTATTATATTTTCACTAAATTTCTGAATTTTAAGCTTTTAAAACAATTTCATATCTAAATCCTCCTAAATGTTCAAATATTTGAATAAAAAAATAATTTAAGAATTTTAACTAGAAGAAAATCACCTAGAATATAAAATGAGGCACTATGTGACCTGTGCCGAGTAAGTAATAATAAGGTGATCCACGTGATTTGTCTCATGAAAAATGTGCAATAGTACCAACCTGAGAGCTTTGATATATAATTATCAGTGTTGTGAAAACCAGACCGGTCATCGACCCGGTCGAGGCATTGGATTGATGGGTCAGTAGTCGAACCGGTGGGTCATTAATTGACCCGGTTTGACCCGGTATATATTAAAAAATTAAAAATATATATATAATATAACTAACAAAATGTGATCAATCCATAATTCATACTCTAAAATTAAAATCAATTATGATTAAACTATAAGTATTACATAATCATTTATTACTATAAATTATTTTGTTGAGTATTATCATTAAATTACTAAGGAAACTCTTGTTATTTTTCATATCTAAGTATAAAAATTGTCGAAAGGCCATAAGCAAGTATGCTGAAGATGTATAAAGCACATAAATTTAAATCATATCAAAATCAAGATAATAATACTATTATATATTCTTGTCAACATCAAAATAATATTATAGGAGCATATTATTATATAATATTAAGCAATTATCTATTAACAATTTAATTAAAATGTTATAGGAGCATATTATTATATTATATTATATACTATTTAGCAATTAGCTTTTGTCATGGTTTCAAATTTCAAATGGTACTATGGAAAGAATTCCAAATAACTATGTAATTACAAAAATTGTATAAAAAATAAAAAATAAAAAAAATTCAAACAGAACCGGGTCAACCAGGTTCAGGTCACCGGTTTTTAACAAATCCGACCGGGTCAAACCGGATCGATTACGTGACTGGTCCAATAGCTGAACCGGACCAGTTAGAGCACCGGTTCCCAGTTGAACCGGTCCGATTTTCACAACTATGATAATTATAAAGGATGATACTTGATGATTATAGGAGGTACTCCTTTATCATTTCTTTGGATTATAAGTGGAATAAAACGAAAAGAAATATGAAAAACGAAAGTAAAAGAAAAATATAGTGAGAAAAGATACATTGTTTAGATAGATAAAAAGAAAAAGATTTTTTTTTTTTTATCTTTATGCATTTAAATGAGCGAAATAGAGTGCAAATAAATAATATGGAAAATATTTTTATATTAATTAAAAAATAAATTTAACTAAAAAAATTAAGTTTTTTACTCCATTATATTTATTATTTTTACTGAGCTCAACTGCAGAAAATTCAAGCAAGAGAAACTGATGTGATGTATGTTCCAATTTACCATAGACTGAGGCGAATCAATAATGACAATGAACGCTTAGCAATTGGCCCAGTAAGATTACTTGTAAATTTCCACCGTGAGAAATAAAAAGCTAGCAAATAATAAACTCTGGAATATTGAATGATGAGTGTTGACTGTTGATGTGATGAGGAATACATCATGATGTTTATTCCCCTGCTCTGGGAGGCTATTGAATTCTTCTATAAATTGAAGAGAGCAGACAAAGCTTAACAAACAACAAATTACAAAATTAAAAAAGAAAAAATCATGATGTTGACGCATTGCAATGAATGAATTGTGCAAGACAGTTTCCATTATAATTCTAGTTATGGACAGGCAATTCCATTTGATCTTAATGGCACCTATGGCTTGCTTCTATGAAAAGTAAGAACCAGTTTCCTTCAATCTAACAATCGTTTTAAAAGTCTTTGCAGGTATAACAAATAGACAAATAGTCAATAACCAAAGTTAACATGACAAAAACATAGTGGGTACCTTGATAGATTGTAATCTTTGCAAAAATCTAATAATGTAATTGGTCTTTCTCTGTGAAACTATCTTAATCTCGATACATAAATATTCTTCCCTTGGATCATCTCATCTGCTATGTGTACATAGTTTTCCCTCGCAAGCATTATAATCACAGATATCAGAATTCTCAGAGGAGATGATTTGATGAGAAATGCATGTGACACCAATTTGATGAGGCCAAACATCATAACGCTCAAAGTAAAGAAGAGAAGTGCCATAGAATAGCATTGTGTAAAATGATTGATTAAAAGATGATTTACAAGTAGGTAAGTGCTCTATATATAGAGCTTATTTCTAATGAGCTAATATTACTCCTAACAACAGATAAAGTTCAAACCATGAAAGATTAATTATTTGAATAGAATTCATTAATTTGTCCTACTTGAAACAAATTATAAAGAAATAGTTTTAAGCTATGCCTTACCAAGTTGAACAAATTGCTAAGGAAACTGGAAGAGAAGAATCTGAATTGTACTTTAATGCAAAACAAATATAAAAGATAAAAATGTAGAAAAGAAAACAGGAAATCATGGGGTACCCAACCAAAACCCATGAGAAGAAAACAAGAGAACCTATAGTTAGCTCGAGTGACTACACATGAAAACCTCAAAAAAAGTGAGAGACTCAAAAAAGGAGCTGTTGAGTCATAAGGTGACAAGCCATTGCTTTCTGCAGCTAGAGGGCTTCTGAAACTTCATTGTTCTCCATGGTGGGTCTCTTTTCAGGTAGATCCTGAGCACACATTGCTCATGGACTCTAGATGCCTAAAATTTCAATCACATGATTGTGTAGTCCCCTTGCCAGGAATTCTCTAAGAATCATTTTCCTATGTTCTGAGTTCACCTACATATATCAAGCATTGGTTCACAATCTCCATAACCAGATAAATTGATCAATAACAACTTACAGGTTTAAAAATTGATTTCATGTGTGACAAATTGTCACGCAAAACATCTGCTTTCGATTTTTTTCTTGTGCAGACTAATACCATGTTGCTTTTGATATATTTTCTCAGATTTGATGTCAATAGTTCCATGTTGAGAACCCTAAGGTAAAAAAGGATAAACAATTGCTAAAAAATATGAATTACAAATAAGAATATTGTTCCTACATTAAACTAGAAATATATTTATCAATAATTCCTTTTTTTCCAAAGAAATTATTGCATCTAACTGACATACATAGATAAAGAATTTACTTATTTGCCCATGCACATATATCCCTTAATAAGAGTCTCACCTTACATCATTAGTTACATAAAGTCTTTGTAAACTCTTGATATGACGATGCATGGTTGCAACAGTACCAATGCCCTCCTACATTATTTTGTAAGTGGGCAGAAGAACTTTACTTAGGTGGTTATATCAGTTACCCCGCACAGAAACCGATAACTTTTCTTCTTCATGCTATGTGTTGCTTGTAACTTTTCCTTTTTGTCAAAACATGAATATTAGAACTATTGCTAAGTTTTAACAACACCTTTATTCCCAACTCAGGAATCCTGTCTAACAGAACTGCAAAAGCAGTCTAGGTGGCGAGAACATGCAAGCGAAATATTGGAGGCAGGTTGGGAAGTTTACCATAACTTATTTCAAGTAAAAAGAGTAAACTGAGTAGTAAGAAATCTTATCATGCATAGATTCTGGAACGTCTCTAATGGAGTAAGCTTTAATAGGGTGAATTGGTGCATGAACTTTGTCATCATGATTTCCATAGTTATGGTAGACTTCTCAACCTGCCTCCAATATTTCGCTTGCATGTTCTCACCACCTAGGCAGCTTGTAGTTTTGTTAGACAGGATTCCTTAGTTGGGAATAAAAGTGTTGTTAAAACTTAGCAATAACTCTAATATTCATGTTTGGACAAAAAAGTAAAGTTACCCATAAGCAACACAAAGTATGAAGAAAAACTATCGATGTCTGTGTAAGGGTAATTGATATAACCACCTAAGTAAAGTTCTTCTGCCACCTACAAAATAAAGTAGGAGGGCATTGGTACTGTTGCAACCATGTATCGTCATATCAAGAGTTTACAAATAGTTTTTATGCAACTAATGATGAGGGTCATTTCAAACCAAGAGGCCTGGTAAGCTTATAGTGTTAATTTGAAGGAAAATTCTATTTTATTTTATTTTTTAAAAAATTTAACATTATTTTAATTTATAACTGGTATATTTTCAATATTGTAGGATGCAGCTCTTATTGAGGGATATATGAGCATGGGCAAGTAAGTAAATTCTTTATTTACGTTAGTTAGATGCGCATGGGCAAGTAAGTAATTTCTTTTGAAAAAAGAGGAATTATTGATAAATATATTTGTAGTTTAGTGTAGGAACAATATTCTTATTTGTAATTCGTATTTTTTAGCAATTGTTTGTCCTTTTTTACCTTAGGATTCTCAACATGGAACTATCCACATCAGATCTGAAAAAATATATCAAAAGCAATATGAAATTAGTCTACACAGGAAAAAAATCCAAAGTAGATGTTTTGTGTGACAGTTTGTCGCACATGAAATCAATTTTTAAATCAATTTATCTGGTTATATGATTGTGAACTAATACTTGATATATACAGGTGAACTCAGGACATAGGAAAATGATTCTTAGAGAATCCCAAGTATCGTGATGCTCGCTTGAGTAACTCAATAGTGTTAAAAGGATGTGGATTATCCTTGACCCTCCATTGTGGTTCAACATTTATGACCTGAACAATAATCAATGTGTAACGAAAAAAATTACTCTAAAACAACACATGCCAATCACAAGCTTTAAGGAAGACTCACCATTACCTTTTCATTATTACAGCGGCAAGCTATGTCCATTGCAGCAGTTTCATCCACCACAACACTGTCCTCACTGCCAAATTACATCAAAGTTTGCAGTAGTAAAATGTAAGAACCAAGAATGCACCAAAATCTTTGTATCTTACTGGGTGAATTCAATAAGCCATACAGTTGACATATGAAAGCATTTGATTTTCCAAACTGTAATTGGCTGATGTAATTCTCTCTCCCAATATCTTTTTGTAATAAATCCAAGTGGAGGAATCTGTAGTACAAAAGAAACACATAAGAATCGGATACCTTTTTAAGCATAAAACCACACAAATACAATCAACCACACAATACAGAGAAGCATACCTAACAAGAGCCAGGTAAAATTTTTTTTCTTCTCTTCAGAAATACCTATCTTTCTTATTAATTTGGTCTGTAACCTAGTGAATGAATAACCCACTCGGATATCCATTTCCTACATAATTAAATAATCATCAATCACCCCATGGAATAACAACGTTAAATAATAGTTAAATAAAAGTATAAAACAAAATATAAAAAACTTGTCTCCCTATAATCTACTGCATCAACAAGATTCTGATTTGGCACCCCAAGATTTTTCATAGCGTCAATAATTTCCCTATCAAAAAAGGTAAGCAACAATCAAATAACAACATAACAAAAAGCAATGTTCTGAAAACTAGACCAAATTAGTCGATTGGATCGGAAAACCACTTCAATGGTCAGTTTGGTTTTAAAAACTATCAAACTGTGACACATGATTTAGAGAGAGAGAAAGATTGAAAACATATTTCATTCAATAATTCTGTTTGTGAGGGGTATATACAATGAAAAGTGAGTAACTGATATTGAAACTAATGTGTTTTAGTAACTAACACAAGGCTAACAAACTAACTGATTATTAGTTATAATACCACCCCAAGGTGGGTAAAGATCAAGGATTCCCAGCTTGGAAAGTAAGGTTTGAAAATGAGCAGTAAGCAAATGGCTTAGTTATCAAATCAGCAAGTTGATTGGCAGATTTGACATGAATCAGTTTAAATTTAGAGGATTGGACTAATTCTCTAATGTCGATGTGTTTGAACTTCTCATGATGAGTAGGATCAAAAGCCAGACGAATAAGCTGACTGGTTGTCACAAAAATCATGACAGAGGAAATGAAAATCTCAAAGTGTGAAAGGAGACGTTGCAGCCACACAACTTCACTGGCAATAGTTGCAAGTGCTCTATACTCAGCCTCTGCTGATGATGATATTGAAACAATAGGTTTTTTTTCTTTCCATGAGAGTAGAGCTTCACCAAGGAATACACACCAGTAGTGGATCGCCTAGTGTCAATACAGCTTCCCCAAATTGCATCAGCAAAAGCTGTTAAACGAAAGTTAGATTTGGCAGGAAAGAATAACCCTTGGCTAGGTCCTCTCAGACAGTGAAAAGTGATGTTTTGTGTTAATTCTTAAGACCCAAAAATAAGAGAGATGTACAACAACCATTGAAGTGGGTATGAACGGAATTCTTTTTAAACTGCATGGCATGGTAAAATGAAACATGCGAGATCATTCACATACAACAGAAAACACATGAACCCATAAATACAATCAGATGATCAAAACATGGTGTCAATATATAAAGCAAAAATGCAGCAACACCTCCTTTACAATTTCATTTCGTTGCTCATATTTAGGGCTTGACAATTAAACATGATTCAAAGAGCTTAACCATCCATTCATAATGAGAAGCACTCTTACAGACACTAACTGATGAGGATCATCATTTAGTAACAAGTGACAAGCAACAATGAAATGACATTTGTGAATATGTAACCAGCACCTAAACAGGGCCAAATCTTATTTCTGATAAAGAATGAATTACATTATTGCTCAAGCAAATTGATGGAATGCCAGAAAATCAGTCCTAAGAATTTATGTTTTTCCATTTCTTTGCACATCGATCAATAATTATTACATAACACCCAAACAAAATCCAAACTAATTCTCAAAGTAGGTCATAGAAACCATACAGAATCTCAAGCTAATCAATTGAAGCATGACCATTTTCACTGCTGTTTTTCAATATATTTTCAGAATTTAAGCA
Source organism: Pueraria montana var. lobata (assembly GCA_026413185.1). Lineage (NCBI taxonomy): Eukaryota > Viridiplantae > Streptophyta > Magnoliopsida > Fabales > Fabaceae > Pueraria > Pueraria montana. The sequence goes on along the minus strand of CM048653.1, from coordinate 74,192,247 downwards.
CCACTTGGATCAATGTAGGCTAAAGATGTTTTTTATTTTCTTCTTTTGTCTTTTCACTTGCATTCATACTTGTTCTCCTTTAAAGTATCATTGAAAGCAAAGTGTTACCGCATAACAAACATTATCTTGACCAGAAAATCTGAGACAAAATACTACCATTGCGGAACCATTATTGGCACCTCAACTGAATAATTAGGCACACAACAATCCCCAACTTGTTCCTGTAGGATGTAATTAGGCACAATACCAGCAGGGAAAGTCAAGAAGTACTTGGTGAGTACTCACTCAAGCTTAGAATTCCAAAACATTTGATCCCACAGATTCCTAGAGTGCTGATTTTACAATGTGTAAAAACAAAACCAAAATATCAGAGCAAGTATAATCCTAAGCCATTTCAAAAGGTGCAGAAAATATTATTGATCAAACTAAAATAGATACGAGTATTTCCTAGCAAGTGACAAACTCTTGATAGCCCCAAAACATATAATGAAGAATAAATCCACACACGCTACAAAAGATATTTACATTCCACACTAATAACAGTCCATGTCAGAAGACTGGAATCTACTTGCCAATTAATTAACTGACTCACTAATTATTGATGTCAATACAAACTTGGTAGGATGCCCTATTCAAATACCAAGCTTACTTGAAAACAAACATAAGAGGCATTTCGTTAAACAATTAATATGTCACTAAGGTGAGTAAACAAAATAACATCCTTCATTAAAGCACATATGAATTTCCACATTTGCAACTTTAGACATCAATGAAAGAAGACATAGGCAGATCATGAGAAATATGGCTGTATATGAGTGTATCACTACAAAGAGATTTAATGTATACCTTAACTACGAACTTGTCCACATGTGCATCGTATAGAAAAGTGAGGGGACAAGAATTCCATCTCCGGCATGAATAATGGAAATCCGTTTCCTCGTTGTGGCCGCTTGTAGAAGTGAATACCATGGTGTATGTTGTCTCTCCCCTAGTCCATGCTGCAGTTGCACACAGGCATTGGTATTCACTTCTACAAGTGGTCACATCGAGGAAACAACTACGACTCGTTTGCACACCCTGTTGCTTCGAGATGACGGTGGACACAAACTCCGCCACTGAGGGCTTCTCTGCTATGTTCAAAATCTTCACCTCCATGCTGCACACAGGCATTGGTTAGTAGCGGATAAGTGCTTCATCCTTACTTAAATTTGGAAGTTAAAAATTTAGGGGAAGGGATGTAAATTTCAAATTTACTTATTCCTCTTTCTTTTTTGATTAGTCTTATTCCTCATTCTCCCTCTCTTTTTTCTTGATGTGGAACCTCCCTCCTCCATCTTCAAACAAGGTGACACTGTTTTGACATTATAGTTAATTAAAAATCAATTAAATAAGTTTCCAGTAAAATTATAACTCAATCCAAACTACATGTGCTACATCCTCCATGTATGGTTGGGCAATGCATGTGACACTATAGCTAAAACCACATTCCCAATCCTAACTCCCTGACCCCGTGAGAGACTTAGATAAAACATCTTAGCAACACCTTGAATGTTTCGTAGCTGGCAATTCTACCAGACCCCAAGAGCCACCAATGCCTGTTACAACAGATATATACTATGTAGACAGCAGCTATTTGGTTTAAACAGCAACAAAGCAAAAAGCTCAAAGATAATATAATCCAAAAAGCTATGTAGACAGCAGCAATTATCTGCTTTCCATGCACACCATGCAATTTTCACATTCTTCTACTATCCAAACATGTACAATGTCTTGTGTATTTAATTTATTTCTACAGTTTCAAGTTCTATTCTCACTGTGTTTCTAGTGTGTCATACTAGGCTAAGAATTTGGGAAACAGTATCATGTTGATTTGAACAGAAAGAAATACACATACCTGCATCATGATCATACAGCTCAAAACATAAAGAAGGTGAATTATTCTGCTAAATTTATTTTTCTAACTTTTAATACGGTTCTGGCCTCTAAGAGACCTTTCTTGTTTTAATACGGGAATTTTTATTTCAACCATTCAGGCCCAAATCTCAAAGGCAAAGATAGAAAGAAAGGCTTGATGAAAAGCAAATGGACAAACCAAGATACCAAACCAACCTAGCTTTCCAACCCATTAGAAATAAATCCATGATACAATAATACTAATATTAGATAATATTTAATAATTAAAAAATATTTTTAATATTAAACTATATTTAATAATTCAAACTTGAGGAAAACCAAACTGTGTGGAAACGTAAATAAATCCATGATACAGGGGCACATTAATAGGCACTAGGAAATCTCCTTTTAGATCTTAAATATTTATTTGTGTAGAAACGTAAAGGAGTGTATAAAAATTGGTAGATAAATCTAGATTAAATGAAATGCAATAAACAGTGTGAAACAAAGCAAATGAACACTATTTAATGATAATGCTCAACTAGCATTTAGACAGATCAAACAATAACTAGAAATTACTGAACAATCAAATAAGGAGAAAACAGAAAATCACACGAAACAAAACAAGCACAAACATTGAACTCACAAGTAAATCTTTCACAACCACGAGCAGGCAGAAGAAGAAACAAGCACAGACATTGAACTCACGAGTACATCTTTCACAACCACGAGCAGGCTGAAGAAGAAGAAGAAGAAACGTTGCAAACATCACAAATAAAATACGAGATAAAAACAAAAACCTAGAACAAAAGAGAAATCAAACAACAAAATAGAAAAACGAAAGCTAGATGACAGAGAGCTCTGAACAATCACTGCGAGAGAGAGAGAGAGAGCTCTGAACCACTGTGTAAATTAAAAGCAGCTCTGAACCACTCTGACATTTTTAATTTATCACTGAGATAATAAAAAGAATGAAAACACTACAGGGACAACAAAACTTTAAATTCACGTTATCACACAATAAAATAGAAAATAAAAACAGAATAAAAAAACAAGATCAGAATATAAAAAAAAAAAAAAAACAATAACACTTGATACAAAAGCATACTAACATTACAATAACACAAGAGCCAATCACACCAAAAAAAAAAAAAACACAAGAGCCAATAAAAGACAAATCACGTGACAGAAACGCGCATAAACTGAAGACGTTACAGCATTTGTTATTATACATGTCCAGAAACATACAGGAACTTTAAAACACATGCAACAAAACTTCAAAAACAGAACATCACAACAAGACAAAATATAAGCCAATAAGCATTATGAATAAAACATTCAGACCCCACAATAATGCACAGATGCATGAAGAGTGAAGCATCAGGGGTGATGGTTAGGAAAGCATGGACCTTAGAAGCATGGAACAAAGGAACGCAAGCGAGGCAACAATGGTGCTTTGGTTCTGTTGTTGATGGAGCTTGGGTAATGTTGCTGTCATGGGCTTTGATGTAGCAGGTACCAAATTTTTCTGCCATTAACAGCATAAAAGGAAACAAAAATGCATGCAGAGGTTAGTTTTGGTCCAATGTAGCTATTGATGTGGGTTGTGGGGTGGCGTATTTTGGTCTGGTTTGTGGCTTACTGGTAGTAATGAAGAGTGTGAGAGGGATATTGTTGTGCTGTGTGTGTAGCAATGTGAGAGAGTGAAGAGAGTAAGATGGTGGATTGGTCTCCCTTTTGGTGTGTGATTTCTGGATTATATTTGAAGGGAGGAAAAGATGTAATGTAAGGTTTTGTGTGTGCCGTGTTGTGATCTGTGCTGTGTGTGAGAGAGACCTCGAGAACAGATGCTATGCGTGTAGGACAAAGCACAAGCAGCCAAATTTTCGGAACTGCACCATGCAGAGCTGAAGGCATCATGCAGCATGCAAGAGCAGCTTTACTATTAGCATAGAAAAGAGAAAAAACCAAAGAGAGCAAGGAAAAGCCAAATAAATGATTTTCACAAAGAAGAAAAAGTTGCTTTGCTTCTTTCATTTGATTTTGTTTTTTAGGACCAAAACCATCCGGCTAGCACAAGGAATTAACCCCATTGGATTTTGTTCCCTCAACAAACACAAATATCCAAGAATCGCACATAAGCATGAAATAAGACCAAAATCATCTCTTGATGACTTTTATTTTGTCTTACTTGTCTCCCATTTTATCATTATTATTTTTTGACATTTTTTATTTTTTTAAATATTTGATTTCTTTTTTATGTATTTTTCTATTTTCTTTAATTTTGGCATTTTGTTTCATTTTCTTCATTTTTCTTTTTGGAATTTGAATTCCACATTAAAAAAACTACATTTTAAATTTCAGAAAGCAACTTTAAAATAATTTGTTTGCTAGTTTTCTTTGTTATTTTTAATTTTAATTTTTATTTATTTATCCGGATAAAATTACGTATTCACATTATCTACAACCAGTGTTTTAAAACCTTACCAACAAATAACATGTTCTCAAGATCAGATATTATCTGCAAGGATAATGGGAAAATAATCTATAAAACAATATAAATTCACTCAGGCACAAAAATTGGACATCTATAGTATTACTATTTACTATCTCTTTCACAAAAAAAATATGGACAGTTTAAAATTAGATGCTTAATCTATGGAAGCTCTCCAGTCCACGCCTCTGCTAGAAAGTGTGTTGAAGCTCAATCTCTGTGCATCCAAAACATAGGCTGGATTATCATTGTTTCGAAAATTAGCCTTTTCTGACCCAAAAATCTTAAAACTAAATCAGCAATTTTAGAAGAAGTACTTGAAGAGAGTAAACGAAATGAAAACATAAAATGAGAAGTAAAAACAATTACACTTAATCATCATAATCATAATGAGATACACATTATTTATATTGGAACTTAATTTACTGCATAATGAAAAATATAAGTGAAATTGAATATAGAAATCCTCCTGTTTCTAGTTTGTAAGATTTCTCGTGAACTAAGAATCTATCAAGTACTTCCAATAACACCTTTTTAGCAGACCCAACCACAAACTATAGTATTCACCACATCTTCAAAATTCAGTATGATAGGATGGGCTAGAGAGATCCAAAAATAGGTAGTTTTTAAAAGTAAATAATTTAGATATTATTTTTTTAATTTTATTCTGTTATATTTGGGTCAGAGAGGCCTAAATAGATAGTTTTTAAAAGTTTATTTTATATTCTCAGTAGTTTTTCTTATAGCTTTAATGGTAGATTGATAGGAATAGAAATCAATGTTTTAAAAATTAGACCGGCCCTAGGTTAATGGGTCAATGGTTAGATCGGTAGGTCACTGGTTTGACCGGTTTGATTCGGTATATATTAAAAAATTAAAAAAAATATAATATAACTAACATAATTTAATCATTTAACACTCCAAATTTAAAATTATTGTCATTATAAAATACCAAATATTTCAAATAAGAAATAACAACTAATAGTCATGACAATACAAGTCCATAAATAAGTTTTATAAACAAACAAAATTAAAAATAAAAAAAAATGCGTTGTTTCAGTACTTTTTTTCAAAAAAAAAATTATATCACAATCTGGTTCAACCAAAGGCTTGTCGGGTCACCGATTTTTTCAAAAACTTGCGGTTCAACCCATTCGTACCGGGTCAAATACATTTCCAATTCTTTCACCAAACCAAACCGATTAAGTTATCAGATTTTGGTTGGATCGATCGGCCAGGCCGATCCGGTCCGGTCCGTTCCATTCTTAAAACACTGATAGAAGTAGAGTAGCTTCTTTGTGCCTATCAAATGGTGCTTTCATCGGTTTATTCATCTCCCACACCCAATCCACTTCCTCACCGCTAGTGACACCAACGCAGTCGTCACCACCACCGCTATAGTGCCTGCAACCACCACCACCAAGTTTCCCGACGTACCCCCATGGGTCCTCCGTCACCACATAGGTGCTCTTTATCAGTCCCTTCCCTCGTTCCAGAATCCTTATGTTGGGTCTTATGCTGGATGTGCGCCCTACCCAAACATTTATTCCACTCCTCATTATCAGAATATTGGAGGGTACCAAAACGTAACGAATTTTACCATCCACCATCACCATCCTTCCAGGACGGAGGCAGACTTAGAATCCAGCGGGGACCAACTGCAAAAACTAAATCCAACAAAAACATAAACATTAAATTCCATATAAAATAATTATAATTATGTGTTCTTTTTAAAACAGTTCAAAAAATATATAATAAAAAATATATTTATATAAAAGAAAAATTAAACATCTTTTTTAGGACTAAGATCACGAATGTTAATTGTTACGTTTACATATCAAGAAGTTTCATAGTTTTATAAGGTATATATGTTGACTATAATTGTTTTTATGAAAATTCACTATTAATTATGTTCTAAATGTAGAGGAAAAATGTAATTATCTATATAATCTTTTTATACAAAGAAAAATAGTATATTTGTTTAAAAGGAGAAATGATCTCATTATCTTTAAGATGAATACTATCAAATAGAAATAGAAATAGAATAGATTTTATCAAAAATCATAAAATAAGATCAATAATACTACTATACAAATAACACTTAAATGTCATTATTTATATAATTAAGTTCTTTTAAATATAAATAATTACTCTAATATATAAATATTATACATAATAACAATTTTTTTCATAATTAACATAATAATAATTTTAAAATTAAAAAAATCAGGACTCATAAAAAAAATATTAAAAAAGTCAGGGGGGGCCAAGGCCCCCCCAAGCTACCATGTAGCTCCGTCCCTGCATCCTTCCAAACTTTTCCATCATACCCACACTTCCTAGTTCCTAACGATTTACCATAGATCTCCTCCTTCGCAGATTCAAATTTCAATCCCTTTTGCGTCCCAAAATTTACACGTACCCCATGACTTTTGCTTCCCAATCTCTCAACCATCACAACCGTTCCCTAATCTACAAAAGCCTTCATCACAATCTCCAACATTAGATGCCATTTACCCCACGAAACCAGTTCAATGTGCCTCTTTTATTATATATATCACCATCGTCCGATGTTTTCTCATCTCGACAGCTTCCAAAATCCCCACCCCAGTCGCCAAAACAGACACAAAATATTCAGCATCGTCGACATCAGGATCTGCGAGATCGACGTTGTCGTCTTCCACTGCAAACTCTTCCACATCGCCGTCGTCGTTTGCCGCAAACCCGTTCACGTCGTTGTCGTCCTCCTTCGCACACCCGTCCCCATTTTTGTCACAATGTCTCGTGCAGTTCCTCATCTTCATGAGGTCTCGCTTTTCATCCTCGCATCCCATATTCTGTTTTATTTAAAATTCTCTAAATTAGAGAATGACACTTGTATCACTTGTACGGTTATTATTGACAATCATTAGATTATATATTGTATTCTTCATTCAGCTACTGGCATTAATGAAGAAATATACAGTTTATTTTATATTCTCTATAATTTTTTTATAACTTTAATGGTAGATTGATAGGAGTAGAAGTAAAGTAATTTTCCCTGTACATTATTGTTTTCATTATGGATTAATTATTATTTTAATAACCCGTACCTTGTCCAGGTATTAAATTTACGGTTTATAATAATTTATAATTTTTTATATTGTTATGACTTTTTTAATATATTATCAATTTTTTTTGTTTAACTTTTAATAGATGTGTGTTAGTAAATATGTCAATAAATATTTAAAATATATATATATATATATATATATATATATATATATATATGTGTGTGTGTGTACTTCCTCCGGCTCTAAATATAAGTAAAAAAAATTATTTTACGCTAACTAAGAAAGTTGGTTAACAATATTTAATTGCACCAATCTCAATTAAAAAATAAGTTGTTTTCCTAAATTGTCCTTCATTTAAATTTGATATCAAGATTAAGAAAGATTCATTGGAATTAAAACTCATATTAAATGAAGGGTATTTTGGAGATGGTGTCATTAAATGAACTAAAATTAGTTGAGATTTACTTATATTTAAATTCAAACCTCAAGTCAATTATTTGCTTATATTTGAAGCCGGAGGGAGTATAACATAATTATCGATATTCATATATATTTAAATAATTTTATATTCACACATATCTTATATCATTTTAATTTATATAAATTTACTTTTATATTCACACATGCTACAAATAATTGTTACACTATGTTCGTTTCTATTGAAAGTCCAGAGTTGAAATGCAGTGAAAGTGTCATTCAATAGTTGTTCGATAGGATGCAAAGAGAAGTGAAAGTGGGAAATTTTTTGTGGGATCCACTGGACAGACTTTCACCTCAAAAATGAGGTGAAAGTGGAGGAAAGAGAAGAGCGAAAGTGAGAATGTGGTTAAGTTTACAAAGTTGTCATTTAAAAGCCTTGTGGAGCTCGTGTGCTCACAGGCTACTCTTTCAATTTTTTAATTGCTTGTGTGTTTGAAAACAGTGGTAGGAGGAAGCACTCTGTGAGAACAGGCTATATATTGGACTTCATTTCATATGCTTGTTAATTTTGTTTTTTTTTTAAAGCATTTTTGTAGCCGAAAAAAAAAACTTATAAATACTTAATTTTAGTTTTTTTTTATTTTCTTACTTACTAAATCCCTTTTCAACTCTCTTTCATCTCTCTTTCATTTCTACCAAACAATCTCACTCTCTTTCATCACACTTTCATCTCTCTTTCATTCATTTTCATTCTTCACACTTTCATCCATTTTTTTCCTTCTCAACCGAACACAGTGTTAGTATTGGGGATGTTGTCCTAGGTAGGATCTCCTTCACTTTGGTGATGCCCCCTTTTGACTTTTTGAAAGAAAAAAAAGTTGATTTAGTTTTTTTTTTTAATTATATTATTGGTGTAAAGTATCATCTAATAACTTTGTTGATAATTAAAATTTAAAAAAAAAAAAAAAACTACATAACAAAGGTTTTAATCTCGTATTAAAATATGACATGATTCACTTGGATAAATTTTATTTTAATCAAAAATAAAAAATAGTTATTATAAAATTTTGGACTATATACTTAAGTTTTATTCATTAAGCTTAATTGCAAATTTTATCACCCAACTTTCATCATTTTGTGAATTTTACCATCAAAACATATATATATATATATATATATATATATATATATATATAAGAGTGTCTTATCTATTATTTCATCCTAAGTCCATAAAATGTCAAAATTAACCTTCATCCTATATCTCTCTTTCCTATCAGGGTTTAAAAAGTAACTGCATGATCCTACAATCATCGTCTAAGGGTCCAAATTTGCTGGATTTATATTTTGTTGTATTGTTTAATGTATGTAACTCAAGTTTGTTGCTCACTATTTCTAGTGACAATGTCTAGTTCAAGACTGTTTCGGACTCCATCTGTATGACTACTTTAGGGTTGGAAACTTTTTGAGACCATTTAGAAACTCCTGTAATTCAGCTTTGATAAGATTGCAAATAAAACATTAATGAAGGAGCCATCTTCTCTTCGTAACAAACCTCCAGAAGTTGCAACTCCTGAAGAACGAAGTTGCAACTCCTGAAGAACCCCTCACATATTGGCCACAGTGAGTTTTGCATATCCATGGGGGAAAATGTCCAAGCTATTCATGATTCAAAGAATTCCGCCTAGACACATGTAGTAATGTTATTCGCCACCAAGTGAGAGTAGTTTAAAATATGGAAGTGGTCATTCAACTGAGAAATTTGAGTAAAAACCAGACTGTTGTAATTTTTTCAAAATTATTCAAATTGACTTTAGAACAAAGTTTTAAATTATGCAATTTTTTTCATGATCCTTGATATTGTGAAAAATTATAGACAAATGAGACAAATGCAACCACAATTACAGTCAAGAGTTCAAAAATCTTGATATTGCGGCCAAAATTACAAACCATTTTTAAAACCTTACTTGAGAAAGATAATGTTCCAATCATCATGAGCATTCCTAATAAGCCATTTGTTTGAGTTAGATCAGCAAACAAAGTCTTAAAAAATAATCCACAACTACAATTTCAACCGCAACCTATAAAATTTTGGACTCTTCACTATGTCATCTGTAATTGCAGCCATAATGACCACATTTTTCCACAATTTCTCGAAATGTCAAAAATTTGTTAACAAGCAAACAATCTCCAAGACTTAAGCTGAAAAAAAATACTCCAATGTCGAGGAATAACCAAATAACAAGCATGGACCACACATATCATACATAGTACCCTCACAGACCCTTTAGCACATGCATGAGAGACTCAAGACAAGACATACAGCAGGGCATGTGTTGTCTATTAAGGCTGTGCCTCTTCTCTTATCATTGGTGAGCAGTTTATCATAAGACACCTATTGAAGAGAAGTACATATATTCTGTAGTCACTTTAAAAATCAATTTAGAAACTGATTTAGACATTGAATCTAAATGGTCTTGGTCTGCATTTGGGACCAGGAAGATTAATTATGGCAATACTCCTACAAACATCATGGGAGAGAAGCAGGTTGGTAAGTTGGTTATTTTTCTTGCCAATTCCCACTTTTCAGCAGCATATGAGTGGCTAGGAAGTGCTATGGTCAATTTGGGACATTGATGCCTTGGACACCCCCAAACTCAATTTAAGGGACCTACTTGATAAGCCAAAACAGGATGTCAAGTCCATTCTACACAACTGCCAAAAGATTCCTTCCAGTATATGCTTCCAATTATTAGCTACACTTTTCCATGTTTCAAGAAGGTCCTTCCTCGTCGTTTTCAAGTACATCAGGCATATAAGAGCATTTCCACATATATATGTTACTTTCAAGGCTTTAATCTAAGTAGCATTCGGGTGAACCCACTAGGGTCGGCTTAGTAATTGGGGGTTAGGATAGAATGTATGAGATTATAGATTTGAATCTCGGTGTGACCATTGTATACAGAAAAAAAATCTAAGTAGCATTCGGGTTCTTTATTAGCATCAAATCAACAATCCTAACCTCATCATATAGGCTTCGCTGAGCATCCTTTTTGGAGTGCAGATTTTTTTCCCAAGAAATCAAGTGATACTTCCTTTGTTATCATTGCATGTGACACGCCTTGCTAGGGACAAGTAGTTGGCTTTTCGTTTAGACAGTTTCTTCCTAACCTTATCAATTAGGAACAATTTTCTGCTTCATTATTTTATCATGCAAGATATGTTGGAAATCTCACATTTAAGTCCTGATATGCCAAAATATATAGTTTATATAAGTAGAGGGCAATCTTTACTCTATAAGCTAGCTTTTAGGGTTGAATTTGGATCAAATATAAATTCTAAGATGGTATCAAAACTATTATTGGACCTATCAGACCATCCATTGTCGGGTCATTATCAAATTACTTGCAAATGTTCAATCAAACTTCATGCTTGAGGGTGATATGGCTAAAATAATGTATATAAATGGAAGGTAACTCTCACTTTTTTAGCTAGCTTTTGGAGTTGAATTGATCAACCCAAACCTAAATTCTAAGAAAATAGCCCTAACATATTTCATTTAGCATATTTTATCCCTAGCTACAATAAAAGAAGAGCTACAAAATTTCAAATTTATATATATTTCTGTAGGTCTCATTTTCTTTTTCTTTTTTATCCATAGGAATCGAATACAGATATTAGAGGGTTTACAATATCAGTCAGTTGCTTTGTTGTGATATTGGCAAAGTGGGAAAGCATGCATAATCGAAACCTCTGTTGTTTGCACTGTGTTTCATGTCATTTACATGCGATTTGGTGTATGTGTCTCGGTAGAATGATTCTGCTGTGAGATTGAAATGAACCAATGAATGGAATTAAGGAGATGCAATTTTGCCCAGATCTGAATGATGTTTTTCAAAGAACTAAGGAAAAGATAGTTGTCATTTGTTACATAATCACTACCTTTCATAGTTTCAATTGTTATTAAACGTGCTTTTTTGGCATAGTGATATCAATTTCTTTGCAGCATCTCGTCCTGGACCAACCTTTCAATGCCAAGGACAGAGAAGTAGAAACTTTGGTTTGCTTCACAGTTCACATATTAGTGGATTAGCTGTAGCATTGTCAACCTTAAGTAAGTGAATTTGACTCAATTTAGATAATTAGTTGAATTTATGTTTTGGGTGTTTCTAACTGATTCCAAGTGAAAATGGGGTTATAAAAATTCTTAGATGACCAATAAATTGTATGATTTCAAAGTGTAACTATTATAACAAGATTCCTTACCATCTTAAATACCAACAAAAAGTCATTATCATAGTTTGTAGAAGTAGTACCACTAAGGCAATAACTGTTATCGTGAGGTTTGATAAATTGGATTGTTTTAATTGTAATCCACAAAAACTGGGCGTTATTTTGACTTGACGCGCTTGAGACCTAAGCAAGTTGAAATTGACTTCACTTTTTTACTTTTAATTTTAAAAAAAAAAAAAAAAACCTAAATTATGCTTGAGATTTGATTGAAGGAAGGACTATTGATCCTTCCTAAGTCCTAACCCAGCCCCACTGCCATTAACCAACCAACTTGAGGCCAACTACCAAGCACCATAAGTGTACTGAATAACATAAAGTAGGTGTTGTTATAAAAACTATTAATGCTTGTAATATGGGATTGTGATTTAAAAATAGCAAAACCTGTTATTGATTTTTTTTTTTCAAGGTTTATTATTGGTTATTAAGAGGTTAATTTCCAATTGCTGGTAGCCGTCAATTTCATGGAAACTGAATATAAACTATTTAGATATGATTTCAAATTTCAAGTATATAAAATTAGACTCAACAATATTAAACTCTAACTACAAAGTCACGTTTTCACGTTAGACCAAACTATCTAAGGGTGTGTTTGGATTGGCGTTGGATTCCGTCCAACATCAATCCTTTGTGAGGGTGGTATTATGTTAAACATGCCTTGAAATTTGTGATTTTGATAAAAACAAACACACACCAAGGATTCAAAGACATCAAAACGAAATAGTAACAAACCTTAGGAGATTGAAAAGGTATCAAATTACCGGCCGCTGAAGTACATTATAGGTTAAAAAAATGAACACTTAGCTCACCAAAGTTACAAAGAATACAGAAAGGACAAGCAGCATAGTACAACATAAGCTATATAGTGATAATGGGATACTAGAAGGAATACTAAAAATCTGTCTCATTCCATGGAATATATATACATTTTAACAGTCCTTATAGTGATCTTGGCCTCAACCCCTCAAAGGGGTACCAAAAAGAGCACAAGGACTCATAATGGTGTATCTAGTCATCCTGTAATATCTTCCAATGTGCTATCATCTCTATGTCTAACCTTGATTCTATCAAGATTTTCAAGACCCTTTAATCAAGTTGCAACGAACAACAATCTTCCGGAAATCATCAAGGCTTAGCTGCAATAGAGTCAATTACTTCTTAATAATATTAATAACAACAATAATTCAAATATAGTCCACAAAATTTTCATGGTAATTTTCCACATTTTTATATTAAGGGCTCAAAATCACCAATTTTCATATTTCACAAAAGATGTAAGAAAGAACTATGTTTTCTGACCTTGAAGTTATAAGGAAAAATATGAATAACTATTGCAAATTGGAAGACATTAACTGCTTAGTAAGTACTTGCAATCAACAAAACATATTTGGACTAGTTCATATCTATGCTATAGTCCAAAAAGTTTTAGCAATTATCAGCCAAAATTCAAATTGAAAGTCATAAAGCATATAGGTTTTTATATGTTCTCCCTGACCTCCAGCCAAAAAAAAAATTACTGAAAGACCTTCTGAACCTTACCTTTCCATCTCCATCACTATCAAAGCAGCGAATCATATCAACCAACTCTTTGTCTGTCCATAAAAAATCATGAGCTGTAGCTGCCCTTTGTAAATCCCTTACACTTAGAGTTCCTTTTCCTGCTTCTGCAAGCCACAACTTCACTTGTCAACAACAACAGCCTGTGCATGAATTAAAAGCAGCAAAGAAAAAGAGGGAAAAAGCTTCTTTGTTCTCCTATATACTAAACCAGAACTTAATCTAGATAAAATAGCTAGATGTTGATAGCATTATTGAATCTCTTGGCTTCTCATTATTTGTTTATTGCTTAAGCAGTGACTTCTCTCTCTCTTTTTTTTTGGTTTAGAGGAGGGAGAAAGAGAAGTCTTAATTTGGTGTGATTTGCCATCATATTCAAATTTTCAGGTAAGCACTAGTTTGTGCAAATACGAAAAACCCTGAAATAAATAATGGTTAAAAACTTTTCATGTATGTTGTGTTCATCTTAAAGGAAAAAGAATCTGAACTTATAAAAATAACATCGGGTCAAATAAAACTATCAGAAAAAAACAGATTTTTAAGCTGATCCACACCAATGTCAACTATCTGATACTTCAAACACCAAATTTGCAAGCAGTTATACGTTCAAATAATGGTCTTCCTATATAAGCAAATCAATAGATGCAAAAGAAGAGAGTAATACCAATAGCTTATACAACAACAATTAACTACAGCACTATAAGGGCAAGAACGTGGCTTCTTAAACCATACTGTTTTTTATGTACTTGGTAAAAGTTTTAAAAAAAAATCCCTAAATATTCAATAAGTTGAAAGTGAGGATAGATCATTGTTTTGTTTCCCATTTAAAATTAAATGGATCAAAATGGCTAGCTTACATATAACTCTAATCATCTCAACAAGTGCAGATGATATACTGAAACTTTAAGGGAAAACAAAGTTCCTATTTGATGAATAATAGACGGTGTTTTAAGTATGACTCTTCCAATTAATCTCTTGCATGCCATTGCTCCTTGTCCTTAACAAATAAAAAGTAACAAGTACAGATATTATCAAATTACCATCTAGCTGGAAGAAGTGTACAATGAGCTCATCCTCAGTCAGTTGCAGCCGACTAGCAAACTGTTGATGTTGAAAACAGTCAAATATTAAAACAAACAAAAAAAAGATCCAATACAAACTAAAGAGTTATAAACAAGGAAAGAGATCATTTGAATAGCGAATTTGATACAAACCGATTTTTTGTTCTTCTTTCTTCCCTTATCTTCTTGAATGTGATTGTTTCCCTTTTTCTCAGTCTTGCTAGTGTTCACTACATTCTTGTCAGGCAAATATGAACCTTCTGCAGAGTCTTGCAATGAAAGAGCAATTGCCTATCCACAGACATCATACAGTTACAATGCTGCTCAGCATCAAAAAGCTTAGAATGTATATCAGACAAAACTAACAGGATGTAAACACCAAAACTACCTGCCTCAAAGCTTCATCATCATCGTAATCAATGTACTCTGAATTACTAACATTCTTCTTCCCAGAGACTCCAGCTTTCTTTTTCAAACTTTTGTTCTTCACCTGGAGCTGGTATTAAGCAAAAGGATTGTGATTGTAAATCGTCAAAATAATTTTTAAACCAGAAGTGAAGTGTCTTTGCACCTAACTAACCAAAACATCTTATTATTCATATCAGACCAAACAATGATTACTGCAAAATACAGAACACTTTACATCTTTACCAACAAAAATAACTCAATTTTGCAAAGGAGTAAACACAAAAGAGAAAAAAAAAATCCCATTAACCCAGTTTCATTAAAATCAAAACACTATAAGATTTTTTTTAATTATCATACAATTTAGTCAAAGTGCTAACTAACTCATTAGTGTCGACCTAGTAGTAGAGAGTTTGGGTAGTTTGCACTTCGCAAGAGGTTCTAGGTTCAAACCTCACTGCCTCCATTCTACACCAAAAACAAGTCAAAGTGCCATATGCCAACTCATGTTGTTCCAATTTAAACAAAATTATTAGCAACATGTCAAATTGCCTTAATTTCTAAGCTAAACATGTTAGCAAATTGACACATTCAGAGACAAATTTGAATGCTCACTTTCAGAAACAAGCTGCAATAACTTGACAAAATAAAATCTGAAAAACAAAACATTAAAAAAACGGAGCATTTATCGAAAAAATTTAACGACCCACCTTCCTTTTCCGTGACCCAGAAGCATTTTCAATTTCAAAGTCCTCGTCTTTACGGTCCTCATTTTCTTCACTTGAAGAACTCGATCCTTGTTCTCCCTCGTCTTCTTCAGGAACATACTCTTCATCATCATCATCTTTAACCTTCTCTTTGCCCTTCTTGGCGCTGTTAGGCTGCGAAGAAGAACCCTTTAACGAAGAAGCCATTTGGGGCAAGCCCAGAGCCTCCAACCTGGCTCTGTTCTCCGCGATTCTCGACAGCCTCTGTTTCTCGTACTCCGACACCCCCTTCTTCCCACCATTGCCCCCCATCGTTTCTTCTGCCTCCTCCGACTCCGACCCTGAACTTGAGGCCTCCTCGGACTCGGACTCGGAATCGGAATCGGAGGTTTCGTGTTTCGCCATTTTGGATTGTTCTGTGGTTTTTGCTATGCTCTTTCGACTCAGTTTTTCACCATCGGCATGAGTACTGAGTAGCAGTCACTGTTGTTTTGTTTGGTCTGGGCTTTGTTTGGACAAGATGGGCCTTACCACCATAGTGGGCCCATGCTAAAAGGGACGTCCAAGCCCCAGCATCAGAAGCCTTTTACTTCCTGCATCTCCCTTTTGGCTTCCTGCACCCCTTTCCGGAAGCATTTTTCTTTTCCGGAAAGGGTGTTCTGGAAGAAATTTTTTTTTCCAGAAAGGGGGTGCAGGAAGTAAGAGCCGCTTCAGAATGTAAAGTATAAACCCATTGCAAATTTGCACACCACCTGGAAACAAAGAAATGTGAATTTTTCACAATTGCAGTTTTGAATAGAAAAAAAAAATGCCACTTTTTACCACTTTTTTTTTTCTTTTACACATTTTTTTCATATTAGGTGAAATTCATGTGGATTTCCCTAAATATGCGGGTCTTATTTCCTATATTGTGGGTCTTATTTTCAAATTAATCAAACTTACATAAATTTCAACTAGTAAAAAAAGAATACATTAAAAAAAAAGTATTGTAAGCATTTTTGGAAGAACTTATAGCATGTTTGATTTACTTCACTTTTGTTAAAATCAATTTAAGCAACATAGAGTTGCTTCCAATTTTTTATAGTATTACCATGATTTTGGATTCCTTACCGCCAATTCAAATACACTATTAATTTAAGGTGAATAATCACTTATTTTTAAAAACTTGTCTTAGATAAGTAACAAAAGTAAGTGATTATTATTTTTAAAATAGTTATAATATTTAAAGTAATCACATTCAAACATGTTGTTAGTATGTTGCTTGCACTTCTTATGCAGTAACAAGTCGTTGAATGTTTAACAAATTAATAATAACATGTTTTGTTGACTGCATCAGTTTTATGCGCAGGTTGAATACTACACAGAGTGGACACTGGACAGCTAAGTATTCACGAGTGCACTTTGTTTACTCTTGTCTACTGATTCATGGAGTACGAAATAAAATGAAACTACGGTCACGATTGTTCTAAGTTACTGGGATAAGATCTGGATATATATATATATACTGGCCATGGGTCAAAAGACAAAACAATTTGCTTGAAAATGGGTCAACATATGTTGAGTGGAATAGAGACAGATTCTGATGATCATTGGAGCAGTAACAAGAAGATTTTACCTTATGTTGGGGCTATCCAATCATATAGTAATATATCAACATTGGCTATCACATGTTGGACCTATCACAACACTTAATTTTTTAATACCTAAAATATTTTTTTTTATATTATACTACCTCCGGCTCTTTATACAAAAAAATAAATAACAGTAATATTTTATTGTTTTAATTATAAGGTATGATCACTTCTAAATATATCAATCATTAATTTTCTTTTATACTCTTAATTTATTATGAAATCTATTGAGATGTCACTTATTTTTTTATGAAAATGAATGTATTTATTAAATTATTAACAATATAGCTGGTTGAATAAATTATTTCTTAAATTGCAAATAGTATCATTATATCTAACCACTATTTAAACCAATTAATTCTATGAGTATTTTTGAAATAAATTTAAATTTGTGAAAAATATTAACTAAAATTAACTAAATTAATAATTTTATTGGTCTTGATAAATTGAATATTTATTTTTTATATATAGGATTGGAGGTAATAATAACTAACAGTTTTTATTTTTTATTTTTTATCAACAGTTAGAAACTGTTGTCTATTCGTTTATTAAAACATATGAAGAAAAAAAAAAACCATTCTAGTAGAATTTTAAAATAAAAATATTATTATTATCTACTAAAGTAAAATGTATCAAAAAAAAAGTAAAATGTTTTACGGATTACCCTTCCCCACGTCTTGCAGTCCTTGACTGATTTCTTCTTACAACAGTCCTTGACTGATTTCGTCCTTCACTGATTTCGTCCTTCACTTCCCTTCCCCAGCTAATATTAGCTGTGAATTTGTACATATATAGCCAAATTTTGCTCTGAAAATTCAATGAACACGGTCACAGTTGACTGCGGTTGCTGTTACTAATTTTAAAAACAAAAATCTAGTTTTTCAGCATGATTAAGTACTAACCGTATTGCTTAGCAGAACGTGTATTTTAAAAAAGAAAAAAAAAAGTCTGGAACCGGAGTCACTTGCATCGTTTTTTTTTTTTTTGTTATCATATTATTGGTACGGAGTATCCATCGGCTTTGCTGATAACTAATCTCTGTCGATAAACTTAACTGGTCACCTTTAGTGAGGTTCTATCCTTCCAACCACATTTTTTTCATCCACAAAACTTAAACCCGAGACCTTACTTAAGGAACCGAGTCATATTTATGTTATTTTCTTTCAACAATCATAATTAGGACATTTAATTATCCGGTGAGTCAACTATAAGACTAATGGTGGATCCTGAATTTGAAGAAGATGATATAAAAACAACATAACATAGGAACATGTGAATGGTACTCAATAATTCCCATTGAAATCTAGTGAAAATAATATTTACTTCCTCCATTCTCTATTATAAGAAAGAAAAAAAAACATAATTTGGCACTTATTAAAGAAATTAGTTAATTATGTCAATTCCAATACAAAATCAAATCTTTTTCCTAAACTATCATTCATTAGGACTTGATATGAAGCATAAACTTACTATTAAATGAAGGATATTTTTAAAGATAGTCTCATTAAATAAGGCAAAAGTAGTTAAAATTTACTTATATTTGAAAAAAAAACAATAACTTTTTTTTTTGTTGCTTATAATAGAGAACAGAGGGAGTATAGTTTTTTCTTTTAACTTTCAATTGTTTTTATAGTTTGAGTCATTGCGAGGCAATTAATTATTGACTTTTGCTATATCCTCTCCCCTTTTTTGCTAAGTACACTCTCATTTATTTTTTTCTTTCTAATTATTATTATCATATATACCCTTTATACCCCTAACATATATAATTATTATTCCAGAATGTACTTTCTGGAATACTATTTTGTATTCCGGAATGTAGTTTCCAGAATACATTTTTGTGTTCCGGAAAGTACTTTCTGTAATGTTAAAAAATAAAACAGTATTCCAGAAAGTACTTTCCATAATATTGTTTTGGGTTCTTGAAAGTACTTTCTGGAACGTTAAGAATAACATCTGGAAAAATTCAAGCACAACATTAAGACCATTAAAAATACCATATAAAGGAAAATTGTACGATAGTGAGCAATTGAAGTGGAAAAAACATATAATTGATATTGGTCATTCAATCAAGACGACTATAAGAGGCACTCCGTTGCAACAATTGAATAAATATATTGAGATTGAGCAAGGGAGGAGTAAAGAAAAGTAGTTGGGAGTATAACCATATTGCATTGGAGTTTCGAGGATGAAAAAAACATAACACTAGAGCAAGAGATTGAGCAAGTGAGGAGTAAAGGAAGACCAGAGCAAGAGATTAAAGGGGGATGAAGGGAGTGAAAGAGAGGGGGTGTTGTTTCTATGAAACAGGGAATGTGTTGTTGCGCTAAAAAGAGGAGTGTGCGAGGGAAAGAATAAGGTTTGAAAGGGTAAGGTTATTTAAGTAATTTAATTTTAAAAAAGGAAAGGGGAGTGTACTTAGCAAAAAAAGGGAATGGTAATAGCAAGAGCCTTAATTATTAATTAATCAAGATTAAAAAAAATTCTGTCCCTTTTTTTTTTTATTCTGTCAAAAAAAAAATACAACATAAAAGATGATAGACCTTAAATATTTTCAGGGATCCAATTACGTGACCAAAGCCCAAAC